>VZQC01011272.1:1083727-1158471 GCA_009823505.1 Rhizomys pruinosus
CATCAATAAAAATTAAATTAAAAAAAAAAAAGTTCTCCTTGAAAACTTTTTTCTGTAAATAGTGTCTTTGCAGTGCTTAATTCAGCTGAGGTTTTCTTTTTGTCTGCTAGACTTCCTCCAGGATCTTATTCTAGAGACCAGCCTTCTGTTATGCAAATTGAGCTTGTAAATTCCAAGCTTGTGGAGCCAGAAGTGGTGGCCCATGCCTTTAATCCTAGCACTTGCCAAGCCAGGGATGGTTTCTGTGAGTTCAAGGACAGCCTGGTCTACAGAGTGAGCTCCAGGCCAACTGTGACTGTAGGGAGGCCCTGCCTTGAAAAGACCAAAAACAAAATGAAGCTGTTATACTTTTCAGTTTGTAGCTGTTTGTAAATACTTTGGTTGATCTAGTCCAAGGTTTGTGGTCCTGTGCCCCCTCCTGCTCCGGAAACAGCAGGGACAGAGATGGCTGGTGGGGGAAGGGTTGACTTTACAGTATTCTGTGTGTGACTGGAAAAGCCCTAAAGTGCTTGCCTGCACTCTTGTCCTGGAGCAGTGGTTCATCTTTCATTGTGTTTTAAAGGTGCAGCTTTGATTCTAATACTCAGAAGATAGAAGGTGGACTTCTGTGTAGACTTACACCCAACCTTAATTTTGGAAATGACTTTTTCTCATTGAGTATAAGACAATAATGTAACTTCCTTCCCACAGATTGGTCTCACAACCTTTTTTCCTTTGTACATATGTTTGTGTATGCTTGCATGTACGTGTGCACGTGCATGTGTGTATATGGATGTACATGTTTTAATCCCTTATAACTTTCTAAATTCCTATGTTTTAAAAAGTCAACTGTAAATCACAGTTAATAGATTCAAACTATACAAAACTTGGTTTATACTTTTTGGTGTTAGCAATCTTTAATTGGGTTTATGTAAATGTTAATATGTACTTGCGCAATTCTAAAAAGCCTCTGCACTGAAACTGTCCCCTTCAGCTCAGATGCGGCTCTATTAATATAGTTAAACTTCTATGATCATTTGTGTAATTTACTTGTCTTGGTTAAGAATTACTAAAAAAATTGTACAGGTGCCATAACAGTTAACTACTTTATGGGTGTCTGCTACCACCTACTGGTTGGGCTCCTTCAACACCTAAGACAAAAACTCCAACAAATTCTTAAAACGTTGTAGGAAATAAATTGGTTTTAAGAAGTAATCTTATTTTATTTTAGATATGATTTAAAGTATGGTTAAATGTGTATTACAGAGCATTTAACAACTAAGTAAAACATCTTTAAAACAGGGTTTTGTGCCAGGCCTGGAAAAACCACCTCCAATGACTGAAAGAGAAATGATTGTTATAAACTCACCTTATAAGATTTATAGTGATGGGTCCAAAATAACTATTATACATTTATATAGAGGTATTTCAGTAGAGATTTATACAGAAATACAAATAAATAATATAAGTTAATGGACTTGGTTTCTCTGAATTCACAGTCTAGTGAAAGAATTTTAAGGAACAATATCTAATTGATATGTGTTTAACAGGTATCCAAATTTGCCCAAAAAAAGAATCACCGTGGTAGTGCATGCCTTTAATCCTAGCACTTGGGAGGCAGAGGCAGATCTTTTGTGAGTTCAAGGCCAGCCTGGTCTACATAGTGAGTTCCAGGACAGCCAGAGCTACAAGGAGACCCTTTCTCAAAAAGACCAAAAAAAGTCTATATTAAACAACATTGGTTAAAATGTTCTTATAAAAATGGTAATAGGTTTAAGCTAATTGGAAATATAAATTGTTGTCTGCATTTGTTTTACTTATAATTTGTATAACAAAAACTTTGGGGTTAATGCATAAAAATATTCTCTATAATTTTTGTATTGTACAGTATTTTCTTATAACATTTTCTTTTACCTGTAGGATAATTTAAGTAAAGGAATTAAGTTTACTCCCTTGACAACATACAGTGAAGGATAAACAGTTTGGATGAATTTAATGAAAATTTACACCTTGATTCCTGACTATAGGTATGTGTAATATAACTGCCTTTTATAGATTTATGGTCAAAAAATAGAAACCTAAAATAAAAAAGGGGAAGGGGGATACAGTTATATATATTAAACCTTTTGTCAAAATTTTCAATTTAAATCTTAAAACTATGGGAAAAGATTTGCATGTTCCCACAGGTCAAAACATCACCAATCTAATGGCTGAGAAAGAGAAGATACAGCTTTGCATTGTGCAGGGTGTACCAAGAAATACCAGCAGAGAAGTTGGTCCATCTAAACATTAAAAGAAAGAAAAGCCTCAGACTGCCTAAGCCACAGCCACCAAACATCTCTGTGGATCCTGTCTGAAGCAACTGTTTATAATGTGTCCTAATGAAGTTTACCTTCCAGGTGCCATGCAAAGTTTTAATATGAGAGACTTTCCTACCTCCTTTTCATAGAAAAAAGAAAAATATAATGGTAATGAAGTCATTCCCTTACTGTAAATTAGAGCCGACTGTTATAGTAGTAATTTCTTTCTTTTTCATTGCCATAGTGTTCTGTTTATTTATCCATTTATCCATTTATTTATTTTTGAGACAGGGCCTCTCTGTAGCCCCAGCTGGCCTAGAACTGGCTCCATAGACCAAACTGACCCCAATCTCACAGAGATATAACTGCCTTTGCCTCCTGCGTGTTGGGATTAAAGGCAATTAAAGGTATGCACTACCATATGTGGTTTTGTTGATATAAGATTTTTGACATGAAAAAAAATGCAGAAATAGAAGACAAATTATCCATCTATTATAGATGGTAGGGGAAGAGAATGATGTGATTATAGAGGGTAGAGAAACCATCTTGCTGCAATATGGGATTTTTTTTGTAAAATCTAGGTTCAATTGGTGGCTATGTGTATCTACACAGACAAAAAAGTTGTCTTCAGCTGTATAATTCGCATTGTACCAAGGCCAGTTTCTAGGCTTTGATATTGTTTTTTTGTTGTTGTTGTTTTTTGTTGTTGTTGTTTTCTATTACTTCTTTATTTTTTTTTCATTTTTTAACAATAAGTAATAATTTATGAGTACAAGCATCCTTCATGTAAAACCAATTTGCAAGCAGTTGTGCCCAAACCCACACAGCCCAAGGGTCCCAGCATCCAGCTGGGGGGGGCTTGTATGTTCAATAAAGTTGATCAAATAAGTGTCCAGACTATATTGCTGTAGTTTCACCATTCACCCCAATTGCAGCCGTTACATTCTACCATGCTCCCTCTTTCACAGATTGTTCCCTAGGCTTAGAAAAGGGGCACAGGTGGACGAGAAGCAAAACAGTCTACTTTCTCTGGAGCTGTTGTTTTGGACTCTGGCCAATTCTGGCTGTTTCCTTTCTTGGGCTGACAGTTTGTCCAGGAATTACCTTTCGATCCTACTAATGAAGCACAAGCAATTAGATATATAGGTATTTAAACAGTACTAATTGTTATGGTAGGTTACTTTGGTATAGACACAGATGTTTGGATGGTATGTTAATCCATGAATTAAGTTTTTTTCTGTAAAATATGACAGGGTCTTACTGTGGCTTATAACATCTCCTAACCACTAGAGGATGTAGGCTTGTGGCATCAGCCGTGGGTTATTCCTCCAAGGAGAGAGCTAATAGTCAATTAGATTTGGGATATACAGGCATATGGCTGCCACTGTTGCACAGTATTTCCAGGCAGGTGAGGTATAGCTGGTGCTGACGGAGGAGTCTTGCTTGTCTCAAGGAGACCTATATTTGCTTTATTGGTTTAGTGGCCTTTGGTAACACTCTCTGGTATTCCAGAGACCAACTGTACACTTGCAAGTGCGGTCTCAGTACATCTTTCCCATGCTTATATCAGGTCTTTGACAGCAGGGCTTTATTTCCTCTCTTCTTGCAGGTATCCCAGTTTATAGGCAAGAAGCATTTCCCTTTTGGGGGGGCTTGGATCCCCTGGTCAACATCTCCTTGGTAGAATAATCCATTGCTGATATGAGAGCTCTCCTGTATTAATATATTTTGCTTAAGTGCATAGCTTGAGGAGACTTTAGTATTATATTTGGTTCTGAATAGAGAATAATCCTTTTCATAGTTCCTATGTCTATTAGTCAATTAAAGAAGGCAGTTTTTAAGAGATTACCTCTATAACAGTTGGCTCCAACTTACAGTTAGAGAACGACCTCATCATCATCATATTTCTCCTTGTTCTATGGAGGGGAGGTAAGAAAGTCTCTTGTATTAAAACTTTGTGACACCTAGAAGGTAAGTTTCATTAGGAGTCATTATAAATAGTTGTTACAAGTAGGATCCACAAAGGGGTTTGATGTCTGTAGAGGTCTGAGGCTTTTCTTCCTTTCAATGTTCAGATGGGCCAACCTTTCTCCTGTCACTTCCTGGTACATCCTATAGAATGCAAAGCTGTATCTTTACTTTCTCAGCCATTAAGTTGGTGACATTTTGACCTGATGGAACATACAAATCTTTTCCCATAGTTAGTTTTAATATTTGAATTGCAAAGTTTTTGACAAAAAGGTTTCATATATATCCGTATCCCCCCTTTTTATTTTAGGTTTTTGTTTTTTGACCCATGAGTCTCAAAAAGGCAGTTGTATTACACATACCTATAGGCTGGAATCAAGGTGCAGATTTCATCAAATTCACCCAAGCTGTTTTGGGTAACTGTATCTGGTTAACTTGGGAAGCAAACTTAATTTTTTAAGTTAAATCATCCTACAGGTAAAAGAGAATGCTACAAGATGGATACTGTACGGCAGAAAAATTATAGGGAACATTTGTATGTGCCAATCCCAAAGTTATTGTTATACAGATTTTAAGTAAAATAAATGTGGACAACAACAATTTATAGTTCCAATTAACTCAGGTGCATTACCATTTTTTAAATATTTTATTTATTTATTTATTTATTTATTTATTTATTTATTTATGTGTATGAATGTACTGTCTGCATGTAGGCTTGTGCACCCATGTTGTGCAATGCCATGGAGGTCAGAAGAGGGTCTCGGATTCACCCGGAACTGGAGTTCTCCTGGAATTGGAGTTACAGACAGTTCTTAGCCGCCATGTCGGTGCTGGGGATCGAACCTGGGTCCTCTNGAAGAGCGTCAGGTGCGTCTTAACCGCTCGGCCATCTCTCCAGCCCTGCATTACTTTTTATCAGAACCTTTAAACCAATGTTGTTTAATATACCATATTTTACTTTTACTAAGTCCTAAAACACCATGTAACCTGTAGCGAGTCTGGGCAAAACTGGATACTTGTTGAACTCACGTCAATTAAATATACATTAGTTGAATATAGACCTGTCCCTCTCCCGCCCTCCCACCCTCCCTTCACCATTTTCAGTTTTCTGCAGGTCTGTGCACCCGTGTCGTGCAATGCCGCGGAGGTCAGAAGAGGGTCTCAGATTCCCCTGGAACTGGAGTTCTCCTGGAATTGGAGTTACAGACGGTTCTTAGCCGCCATGTGGGTGCTGGGGATCGAACCCGGGTCCTCTGCAAGAGCGTCGGTGCTCTTAACCGCTAGGCTATCTCTCCAGCCCCCAGCATTACTGTTTTTATCAGAACCTTTAAACCAATGTTGTTTAATATACACATTTTTACTTTTATAGTCCTAAAACACCATGTAACCTATAGACAGAGTCTGGGCAAAATTGGATACTTGTTGAACTCACGTCAATTAAATATACATTAGTTGAATATACAGCTGTGTCCCTCTCCCGCCCCTCTCACCCCTCCCAATTCACCATTTCAGTTTTCTGATGCAGTCTTTCTGTTGTTTTCTCTTAATATGCATCCCTCTCCACAAGAAATATTTATAATTGGTGCTAACATCCACATATGAAGGATACATTTGTTGTTTGTTTTTCTGGGACTATGTTACTTCACTTAATATAATATCTTCTAGCTCCATCCATTTACTTGCAAAGTTCATAATGTTGTCTTTCTTTACTGCTGCATAGAACTCCATTGTGTACATGTATCACATTTTCTCTATCCACTCATCAGTTGAGGGGCATTTGGGTTGATTCCAGCTTTTTGCTATTGTGAACAGAGCTGCAATAAATATATCTGTGCATGTATTTCTGCAATAAGATGAGTCTTGTGGGTATACACCCAGGAGTGGTATGACTGGGTCAAATGGCAAGCTCATTTTGAGTCTTCCAAGGGTTCTCCACACTGCTTTCCATAGTGGCTGTACAACTTTACATTCCCACCAGCAATGGATGAGTGTTCCCCTTTCTCCACAACATTTCCAGCACTTGATATCATTTGTTTTCTTGGTCCTGGCCAGTCTTATTGGAGTGAGATGATATCTTATTTTAGGTCTTAATTTGCATTTCCCTAATTATGAGTGACGTTGAACAGTTTTTAAGATGTTTCTCAGCCATCTCTAATTCCTCCTCTGTGAAGTCTCTATTCAGTTCTTTGCTCCATCTTTTGAGTAATTTGTAGTAATTTCTTATAAAACAGGTATAGCTACTTTCTTTAATTGACTGATAGACATAAGAACTCTGAAAAGACAATTCTCTATTCAAGGCCAAATAGTGGAGTCTTTATGAGCTGTGTAATTAAGCAAAATATATTAATACAGGAGAGCTCTGATATTAGCAATGGATTATTCTGCCAAGGAGGTGTTGGCTAGGAGATCCAATCCCTTAAAAAGTAAAGGCTTTTTGCCTGTAAACTGGGATACCTGCAAGAAGAGAGGTGGTAAGGCCCTTCTGTAGAAGACCTGATGTAAGCATGGGAAAGATATACTGAGACCTCACTTGTAAGTGTACAGTTGGCCTCTGAAATGCCAGAGAGTGTTATGAAAGGCCATTAAAACAATGAAACAAATATTGGTCTCCTTGAGTCAAGCAAGACTCCTCCATCAGCATCAGCTACACCTCACCTGCCTGGAAATACTGTGCAGCAGTGGCAGCCATATGTCTGTATATCCCAAATCTAATTGGTTATCAGCTCTCTCCTTAGAGGAATAATTTATGGCTGATGCCACAAGTTTGCATCCTCTAGTGGTTAGGAGATATTATAAGCCACATTAAGACCTTGTCATCTTTTACAGAAAAGCTACAGTTCATGGATTAGCCTACCATCCAAACATCTGTGTCTCTGCCCACAATGTAATTTACCATAATAATTAGTACTGTTTTAATGCCTGTATTTCTAATTGCTTGTGCTTCATTAGTAGGATTAAAAAGATATTCCTGGATAATCTGCCAACCCATGAAAGGAAATAGCCTGAACTGATCAGAGTCCAAAAGGACATCTCCAGAGAAAGTAGACTGTTTTTATTCTTGTCCACTTGTGCCCCTTTCCCAAAGCCTAGGGAACAATCTGTGGAAGAGGGGGCATGGTAGAATATAAGGGCTTCAGAGATTGAGGTGAATTGTGAAACTACACCAATATAGACATGGTTATTTGACTAAAATGCTTGTACATACAAGCCCCTCCAGCTGGACAATGGAGATCTTGGCTGTATAAGTTTGGGCAAAGCTGCTTGCAAATTGGTTTTACATGAAGGTTGCTTGTATTCATTACTTATTATTATTATTACCTAATAGTTGTTTTTTGTTTTTAGCACAATTTTGTTTTAGTATAAAAGAGAAAAATCTTAGGTCTGGCCTGCCTCCTGCCAGCACTCTAGATAGGTTTAAGCAATCATGTATTTAAGAACAGGTTCCTTTATGGATGCCAACCTCTCCCATGGGCTTGTCTGCTTCTCAAAAAATAAAAAAGGGGGAGATGTAGGAAGATCCAGTTTAAATTGCAGGCTAGTTCTCAGCTAGCATCCCTCAGGGCATTCCACCCCAAGGAGGAGGAAACAAAAAGAAAGTGGCCTGGGTTCGTGATTCTGGGTGGGGCAACGGTGTGCAGTTGTGTGGAGTTGGGGGCCTATGATTGGTCCTGGGAACTTATGTCACTTAGTTTATAAAAGCAGGCTGTAGCAAGGAATAAATTTGAATTTCGTAGTAACATCATCATGGAATTCCTGGCCGTCATTTTTTATTAATTATTGCATGTGTACAGGCCAAGGTAGGCCAGCATTTTGTTCGGGTGGCCAGTGGGTTGGAAAGTGGTCCCCTTGCGGACCACCAATCTGGGTAGCTGGTGTTGTGAGTGGACATAGGCTAAAGATAGGCCAACAGCCATCAGCCTGGAAATTCCTGTCCAGGGTTCATCAGTCTCTGGGCAGGTGGGAATTCATGGCCAAGAGTGGGAAATGTGTCTTGTTGTCCCAGGCTAAGGACCTGAGTTGGAAGTACCTCTCAGGTCGGGTTATGGAAGTAACCAACTGACTTCTGGGCCAAGGGTTCAGTTCCTCACAGTGTCTGCAAAGCCAAAGCAGGCACTGTGTTCCCCATTCCCTTTAGCAGGGCCACGTGGTCCCTGTTTGGCACAAAAAGAAAGCTTCCTACAGTTAGAGGCAATGTACCTGATCTCAAAGTTCCTTCCACTCAAAATGATAGCCTAAAAAATCAGTTAACAATATAACATAGAAGAAAAGAAGCTTTGGAAGTTTTCATAACTATTATACCAAATGATAATTGACAATCATCCTTGATTGACAATATCCCAGAAAGCAGGAAGGAAGGACCAAAGGAAAGATGGAAAGAAAGAGAAATAACTGTAAGTAAATGCTGTACATAAACACAGACTGTTGACTGGACATCCAGGATACTCAGGGTTGCTGAAGACACAGATGCAGTCTGTATTCAGGTATTGCTAAGATATTTCAGACTACAAAAAGCTATACCATCTAAGCAAAACATAAAAATCCCACTTAAATGTTAAAGGGAATATTCCTTGAATGTGCATAACCTTTATCTTTCAACATGCATATTTAATTGACGTGAGTTCAACAAGTACCCAGTTTTGCCTAGACACTGTCTACAGGATACATGGTGTTTTAGGACTTAGTAAAAGTAAATATGTGTATATTAAACAACATTGGTTTACAGACTCTGATAAAAACGGTAATGCATCTGAGTTAAATGGAGATATAAATTGCTGTTGTCCACATTTGTTTTACATAAAATCTGTAGAGCAATAACTTTGGGATTGGCACATACAAATGTTCTCTATAATTTCTCTGTTGTACAGTATCACCTTGTAGCATTCTCTTTAAGATGATTTAACATAAAAATTAAGTTTGCTTCCCAAGTTAATCATATATAGTCACCCAAAACAACATGGGTGAATTTGATGAAATCTGTGACTTGATTCCACCCTATAGTTATGTATAATACAACTGTCTTCTGGAGACTCATGGGTTAAAAAAAAGGGGGGGATACAGATAGACATGAAACCTTTTCATCAAAAACCTTGCAATTCAAATCTTAAAACTAACTACAGGAAAAGATTTGTGGGTTCCAACAGGACAAAATGTCACCAACTTAATGGCTGAGAAAGAAAAGATACAGCTTTGCATTGAGTAGGATGTACCAGAAAGTGCCAACTGAAAGGTTGACCCATCTGAACATTGAAAGGAAGAAAAGCCTCAGATTGCCATAAACATCAAACCCCTCTGTGGATCCTACATGTAACAACTATTTATAATGAGTCCTAATGAAACTTAACTTCTAGGTGCCGCAAAGGTTTTGATATGAGAGACTTTCTTGCCCCCCCCATAGAACAAGGAGAAATATGACGATGATGAGGTCGCTCTCCAACTGTAAATTGGAGACAACTATTATAGAGGTAATCTCTTATAAGACTGGTAAAACTGCCTTCTTTAATTGACTAATAGACATAAGAACTGTGAAAAGGATTATTCTCTGTTCAGAACCAAATATAATACTAAAGTCCTTAAGCTACGCACTTAAGCAAAATATATCAATACAGGAGCTCTGAAATCAGCAATGGATTATTCTACCAGGGAGATGTTGGCCAGGGGATCCAAGGCCCCACAAAAGGTAAAGGCTCCTTGTCTCTAAACTGGGATACCTGCAAGAAGAGAGGCAATAAGGCCCTGCTGCCGAAGACCTGACGTTAACATGGGAAAGATGTATTGAGACCACACATGCAAGTGTACAGATGGCCTCTGGAACACCAGAGAGTGTTACCAAAGGCCACTAAACCAATAAAGCAAATACGGGTCTCCTTGAGTCAAGCAAGACTACACCGTCAACACCAGCTACACCTCACCTGCCTGGAAATACTGTGCAGCAGAGGCAGCCATATGCCTGATATTACATTTAACGTATACTTTCTGTAGCTGAGAGTCTTCCAATAAAAAACCTTCCCTCTCTGAAAGACATCCCAGCCTTTCATGCCTCTGGAGGGATATGTGACTCAAGTTTTTAATGAGCTTAGGGCTGGAGAGATAGCCTAGCGGTTAAGAGTACCAACTGCTCTTGCAGAGGACCCAGGTTCCATCCCCAGCACCCACATGGTGGCTAAGAACCATCTGTAACTCCAATTCCAGGAGAACTCCAGGGGAATCTGAGACCCTCTTCTGACCTCTGTGGTATTGCACGACACGGGTGCACAAACCTACATGCAGACAGTACATTCATACACATACAAAAATAAATAAAAAAAAGTTTTTAATGAGCTCCTCTATCTTCACTGGGTAAGGCAAGTTTGGTCTGAAGAAGGAGATTTTAATCTCTACATAAACAAAAGTTAACCACATCAAAATGGATATTTTCTGCCTGATGAATTATAATTATTTTTTAATTTTTATTTATTTTTGTATGTGTATGAATATACTGTCTGCATGTAGGTTTGTGCACCTGTGTTATACAATGCTGCGGAGGTCAGAAGAGGGCATTGGATTCCCCTGGAACTGGAGTTAAAGACAGTTTTCAGCTGCCATGTGGGTGTGGGGATCGAACCTGGGTCCTCTGCAAGAGCAGTCGGTGCTCTTAACCACTAGGCCATCTCTCCAGCCCCTGAATTATAATTTTTATTAGTATAAAATAATATCAACATGGACAAATTATAGCATGGGTTTCTCACTTTTTATATGCTAATATATTTTGCTTATAGTGTGTGAGCCCCAGATCACTAGCTGGTATAATGCTGCCCTGAGGGATAATTTCTAGTGTGCCTTCTGCCTTTCCCAAATGATACTTCTGTTTTTGAAGTTTCTTCAGTTGATAAGGGTCATTAAAACTACCAGAGTATAAAGTGTTCTGTATTGAATTATTTAAAGTATCATCAACTTCGTAATAATCAGTCATATTCATTGAAATAAATACTTTTTCACTTTGATATCCATTGGTATAAATAGAATTACACCCAAGTTAGGAAACACACCAAAATTAAATCACCAGGAAGTCTTATTCCCAGGCAGTGGACTGTAAAACAAAGTTTAATAACTTTTTGAAAGAAGCTTCTTTTCACATTTTATGAGTGTGGTAAGGAAAGAAAGACATGAAAATGATAAGAAAGTCCCTATATATCAAGAAAAATCTTCAAGACCAGAGTGATACTTCTTATAGTATTGATATGAGCTGCAGACAGTTCACAGAGAAGTGTGCATGAACAGTGGTTATTGAAGAAGTATCTGACTATGCTCTGGGTACCTACCCACAAGGTCACAGGTAAGAAGAGAATTTTAATAATGAATCAGAGAACATGTAACAAGGAAGATATATTTTTCTTCTTTCATCCTGTTGTACACTAGACTTACTTTGCATGATTTTCAATAAATATTATATATAGTTAGTAGTTTTACTAAAGAATGAAATATCTAAGCTATGTAGAATATGATAGATATGACGTTTCTATCAATATTTTGACCAGCTGTATAGAATTCACATAAAGTGAATTTATCTTCTGGATTTTCTAGACAAAACTGATGACATGTTTCCCATGTTAGAAATCAAAGTGAACTTTGCTCTTTGAAATTTATTTACTTGTTGCTTGTTTGAATAATTTACTTGTTGCTGTTTGAATAATGTTCTGACATACTGTCAAATGATTGTGCATATGAACCTGTGTTCTCTCTTCCTCTCTCTTTCTCTCTTGTCTCAAAAATCAACCATGACTTATGTTTCTGTTTTTTTCTCAGCCTGCTATAATAAAATTATCATAGTCTAGGTGGTTTATACAGCAAGCATTTATTTCTGATAGTTTTGAAAGTTGACAAGTCTAAGATCAATGTTCTGGTGGAGATTTGCTATGTTCTTAATATCTTTCTCCTGCAGCTGCTTTTTAGTGTCAATGGCTGAATGTTCCAAACTCCACGAAACCATTATTATGAGATGTATTCTGTTATTCAACATATCTGAGAATGGTGACCCTGTAGGCCTAGCTCAGTTAACTCCTGATTTCCTTTAGTAATTGAGTCATTTAAGGCATTCTGGAGTTCCCTAACCCAGATCTTTCTACTTACACAAATTAAGCATAGCTTAATTGGGCTGTCCATTTTTTACAGTTCTAGTAAGCAATTACCTCATGTCAAAAAATTTTCTGCCAGTGAAACTGTTCCTACTGGTAATTTTGACTTTGACTCCCATTGTGGCACTCACCCCTTCCTTGGCCTGAGTAATTTAATGGTACTGTATGGCCTTTGACACCCAAGAATTTATTATTCTCACTGAGATCAAGCTATCCACTTTGATGGATAGCAATTTCTGACACCTAACCTGACCTTAGAAAAGCCAAAGGAGGTCAAAGCTTCTTACTGCATTTTTACACCTCTCTAAGTATCTATGTGTTGACCTAGTACATCCCATGCAACAGTTACGCCGAACAATTTAGAAGTAAGTTTTTGAGGGTCAATTTGATTTAAATTATTATTATTGTTATTATTATTATTATTTGCCAACCTAATACTATTATTCTGCTGAAGCAACATAGTATCAAACTATGCCTTAAATTCTCATATCAACTCTCCTCAGAGATGTTTCCTGTTGTAGTATATGGTGATTAATACAGAGACACAAGACTGGTCTACATGTAGAGAATAAGAAGCTGTAGCCTGCTAAGCAGTGAATGGGATATCCATATCACACTCGTTCCCTGAGAATCAAGGAGCATGGAGGGAGAGGGGGCAGAAAAATGATAAGCCAGAGGTAGTGAACCTCTGCTGTGAAACAGTACTTGCTGCACAGGACAGAGCCATTTCCCAGCGTGAACTTTTAGTGGCTGTGACTGCATATACTTTCATAGAGATGCACAAGATGAAGCCAAACGAAATTTCCATTGTGGATGGGGGAGAAGCCTGTGAAGCATCACCTCTAACTAAGGATCTGCTAGCAATTAATGGGTGCATCAGATATAAGTCTGGGAATAGAAGACTCAGTTTTCTTCAGGGAAGAAGCTACCCATGTTCCAGTTGACGGTTCTACATCCATGAACACACTGCCAGCAGTTAGTGGACTCAGTAGCCTGAAAAAAATAATAATAAAAAAAGAGAACCTGAAATTGGGGAGGAAAAATTGTTGTTGAGAGGATAGAGAAGAAAAGGAGAGAATTGACTGGGATTGTGGATTTGATTGAAATATATTATATGCGAGCATGAAATTCTCTAACAATTTTTTTTAAAGAAACATAGGGTACTGGGAAGTTGTGACATGACCTTCAATAAACAGCACAAACACTCCCACCACATATTCTAAGACTAAAGGATGAGGAAATAGTAATAAAGAAGTCAGACAGACGCTGAGGGGAGATTAAGTTTCCTGAGGCCTGCAGTGTGTGTCAAAAAAGCACCGTGATAAGGCTGATGGATGAGGAAGGATTATCATGAATTTTCATGATGAATCATTCTTACAAGTATCCCACACAGAACTGGCTTGCTTAGTAAGTACCATCCATTTCTGAAGTATGATTTGAGAGGTCATTTGTTTTGATAGTTATCCCAGCTTTTGGTTTTTCAGCCCAGAGTAGAAGACAAGCCTTCCATGCATGCATAATGGGCTCTCCAACTCATTCCTGTGTTTTCTGTCATCTGTGCAGTATTTGACAGGAGGTGTTGTTTACTACTGTAGATGATTTCCTTCTGTAGAGTTATCACCCTCTTACATCTTCACCTCAGAAAAATCCTGGCGGCTGCCTCCCATTCCATCATTTTAAGAACTGCATAACATACACATACCAAAATGAAACATGGAAAACGGACTCCATTTTGTCCTACTTGACTTTTGCTCACCCTGTGTTTCTGTCTAGCTGTCCTCTGCCAGCCCATGGAAACTGCACCCATCCAGGAAAAACATCTTATGCAGGCAGTTTTAGGAAGGAAGTGCATTGTTCCATAATACTGGGAAGCTTACAAGTAACCAGGTAGCATGTCCAGGTAGCATCTCCTCTCACACAGCTATACCTCCATCTTTGTCTCTGCAATCCTGAGAAACTTGTTTTATCCTAACCGAAATATTTTGTTAACAGAAAAATCTCTTGTTTAATACCTAAATATCTAATTGCATGTGCTTCATTAGTAGGATCGAAAGGTTATACCTGGACAAGCTGGCAGCCCATGAAAGAAAACAGCCAGAACTGACTAGAGACCAAGACATCAGCTCCAGAGAAAGTAGAGTGTTTTGCTTCTCATCCACCTGTGCCCCTTTTCTAAGCCTAGGGAACAATCTGCGGAAGAGGGGGCGTGGTAGAATGTAAGGGCTTCGATTGGGGTTAATGGTGAAACTACAACAATATAGACTGGACACTCATTTGATCAACTTGATTGAACATACAAGCCCCCCTGGGTGGATGGGGGGGCCCATGAGCTGTGTGGGTTTGGGGCACAACTGCTTGAATTGGTTTTAACATGAAGGATGCTTGTACTCACAACATATCACTTATTGTTAAAAAATGAAAATACAAACAAAACACAACAAACCAAAGAGAGAAAAAAGATGCGAAAACCCTAGAAATGCAAAAAAAAATGATCTGCGTGGGTAGGGGTGGGTGGGGGGAAGGGTAAGTGATATATGCCTAGACTGAATTGAAAATGTTGTATGAAAATACACAACAGCATCAATAAAAAAAAAATAAAAAAAAAAAAAGAAAAAACTCTTTGTTAACTTACCGTCCCTGCTCTGATGCAACTATCGTGATCTAATGTAACTATAGTTATTGTCTTTGCCTCTGCCATAATATAATTGTGGCTTTGGTCTTTACAAATCCCATTCCGCCTCCCTTTGAGGTAGAACATTCTTTTGGACATTATTCCCCTCTCTAACCACCAGCTAATAAAAGACTCTTGATTCAGATATCACTATGTGGCACTCCTCTATGCCTCTTGCAAAGACCTCTGTCTTTGGGAACTGAGCAACCTTGACATTTTCTTTTTTTTTAATTTTCATTTTTATTGATGCTTTGTGTATTTTCATACATTATTTTTCCATTCAGTTCAGGCATATTCCTTTTTCCCTTCCCTCCCCCACCCCACCCCCCCCACCGCATCCCAGATATGCATTCTGTTGTAACTGTCCCTGCATCTTTCTCTCAGTTTTTTTTTCATTTTTTTTAACATTAAATAATTAATTTGTGAGTACAAGAATTCCTTCATGTAAAACAATTTGCGAGTTGTGCCCAAACCCACACAGCCCATGGGAACCACCATCCAGCAGGGGAATAGTCCCACCTAGCCTCAAGGACTGAGCAACTATTGGGTCCTCACTCACCCTTTTAGGAGTAATTCAGCTATTGTTACTATCTCAAAGTAAGCTGATTAATAACTTCTTTATATATCAACATATAAATATTATATAATAAATGTTTAAGTACAATAAATATATATTTATAAATGTACTCATATAGTTGTCTATATAAAATCTTATGAGCTCAGTTCTTCTAGAGAACCCTGAAAGATACAATTGACATGACAAGAAGCATCACCAAAAGATCGTATTTAGAAAACAGAGACGATAGGAAAATTTTGATCCCGCTATGAAAGTTTTTTTTTTTAATTTAATTTTTATTGATGGCTTTGTGCATTTTCATTACCCTTTTTCCAATTCAGTTCAGGCTTATTTCCCTTTCCTCCCCGCCACCCCCCCACCCATCCCAGATCATGCATTCTGCCATACAACTGTCCTGCATCTTTCTCTCAGTTTTTTTTTCCATTTTTCTAGCTATAAGTGATAATCCATTGGTACAAGCATCCTTCATTGCAAAACCAATCCGCAGGCTGTTGTGCCCAAACCCCTACCGCCCACCATCCAGTGGGGGGTGACAGGTTGTTTGTTCAATCAAGTTGATCAAATGAGTGTCCAGTATACATTGCTGTCAGTTTCACCATTCACCCCAATCGCAGCCCTTACCATTCTACCACGCCCCCTCTTCGCAGGTTGTTTCCCTAGGCTTAGAAAAGGGGCACAGGTGGATGAGAGGTAAAACAATCCCACTCTCTCTGGAGCTGTTGACTTGGATCTGGTCAATTCTGGTGTCTGTTTCCTTTCATGGCTGACAGTTTGTCCAGACTAAAACCTTTCGATCCTACTAATGAAGCACAAGCAATTAGATATATAGGTATTTAAGCAGCACTAATAGTTATGGTAGGTTACTTTAGCATAGACACATATGTTTGGATGATGTTAATCCATGAATTACATTTTTCCCCCCTGTTAAATATGACAGGGTCTTACTGTGGCTTATAACATCTCCTAACCTGTAGAGGATGTAAGCTTGTGGCATCAGCCATGGGTTATTCCTCCAAGGAGAGAGCCAATAATAACAATAAAATGTCTTATTGAGGTCTTCAGTCAGGGTTTTATCCTTTCATGACAGTTCAGTCTCAAACCAACTTATGCTCACTCTTCAAGGCTGACTCAAGAAAGGCATCTCTTCCCAGATGTGCACAGTCCTGAGGACTTTACTGTGATTTATCAGATAAATAATCAGTAATGGACAACAAATATGAAAACCATGGCATCAAATGGATTTTGTAAAGGACACTCACTTTAGAATAATTATGAGAATATGGAGCTAGAGAGATGTCTAGGTGGTCAAGAGCACTGACTTCTCTTTCAGACTACTTGAGTTTGATTTCCAGCGCCTAAGTGGTGACTCACAACCATCTGTAACTCCAGTTACAGGGAATCAGATGATCTCTTCTGGCCTTTGTGAACATCCCACGTACATTGTGTATTTACATACATGTAAACAAAACACTCATATAAATAAAATAATAATTAAAAAATCTTAAGCTAGCCTTCAGTATTTGAAAGAAAATTTACAAAAATAGAACTATGACAAGAAGACAAAGTGTTACCATTTCAACCATAACTGAAAACTTGCATGTTGGGCTGCACAGATGTTGTCCTGTAGTGGGCATGCATAAACAGATAGAAAGTACCATATTTTGCTTTTGAGCATTAAAATAAATTTAAAGGGTATTCAAGGTCACAAATACTGAATCTATGAATAATGAATATAAGCAAGGCATGCCATGCAAATGGAAGGTTCTCAATCTATAAAATATTAGTAATTTTGCTGAGTTCTAGTGGGCATATACATCTTCATGGTCCTAACCTGTACTCTTTAAACAGAACCACACATTATGATTATCTGAAGAAGAAAAAATAATACTTCAAACAAAACAAAAATTCTGATGTAAGAGTTTTTTTCTTGAAGGAAATAAATCAGAGTATAGCTTTGGAGCAGGGATTAAAAGTATACATTCAATTTATTGCTTGAGAACCAACAGCTCACAGCGAATAGGATTTATGTTTTTAAGAGATGGAAATGCTGATTGTGCAAACATCCAAGCATGTCAGCACACCAGCTGCAACTAGTAAGACAGATGTAGCCAGAGTGTGATAATCCAAGTCTCTCTTTGTGCGTGTATAATGCAATTTTTTTTTCAGAGATCATGTGCTGTTTTGCTGTTGGTGGATTTGATTTGTTCTATCCCAGTTAATGAAACAGAGTTAGAAGAATAATCATGATACAATCCCTTATCGCTGAATATGTAATCAAAGACTGAAAAACTCTAAAACCGCATATCTCTTTTCAAGTTGTCATCGGGTATTACTTCCGGTATAGTTACTGGTATGGGTGTGCTTTTCATGCCAGAGGTCTTAACAAGCCTTAATCAGAGGATTTCCCCACCTGGAAGCAGAAAATGATCCAAATCTACTAACAGAGATTCAAAATAAAGCAGGGATAGAAATGGAGAAAATGAAAATATATTTATTTACTTATTTACTTTTATTTTCTGTGTATGAGTATTTTGCCTGCATGTAGGTAAGTGCTTATTTCATCCATGTCTAATGCCTATAAAGGATAGAAAAGGGTGTCGGAACCTCTGGAACTGAATTTACGGATGTTTGTGAGCTGCATGTGTGTGTTGGGAACCATTCCTGGGTCCTCTGCAAGAGCAACTAATGTTTTTAATCACCGAGCAACCTACCTCTCTACGTAAATGTTTGTGTTGGGTTCAACTTCCAGACTGCACATACAGAAAAGTGGTATTTGGTCCCAGTAAGATATAATTCTGGGGAACTTGATGTTGAAAAATATACATGAACTATGATAATGAGTTGAAAAATATACATGAACTATGATAATGAGTTTTCTTTTAGAGTTTTTTGGAGGTCAGTTTGGTAATTTACAAGGTAAATTACTCTGTAAATTTACAGTGTTTGTTGTTAGATTTGGTGAGATGCCATTTTTGATGACTAAGATATTTCACTGTAAAGTCAAGGAATTATTTGAGCTATCTTCAGTGGATTGGGAATAGTGACATTAAACAACTTGAACCCCAACTCCTGCAATTATTCTGTGACTTTGGCCTCCACCTAAATGACTCAGTTTGCTATTCATAACATAAGACGATATTACCTTTTCCACAAAATTCCTGCAGAATTATCATGCAGAATTATCAATGAAAAGCAGTTAGTTCTATTTGTAACACCAAGTGGATGCTTTAAGTTCTCAGAATAGCTGTTATTATTAACTCATTATTATATTCTGCATTTCATAACTAGGAGTTTCAGTAGAGATAGAAGAGATTTTTAAACATCATACTTTGTAAACTGAGTCAAGAACATTTTGCATAGGTGAGACTGTATCATGTCCAGAGGAATAGACTCTGCTTTCTCTCTTCTTTTATCCTTAAAATGTAGCATGAGTTGGCACAGATTAAGGAGGCAGCTGTATGTGAGGAGCTAAGGAAGGCAGATCACCTGCTAAACTTCCACACTTTGTGCTAAACTTTGTTTCTCTCATATGTTCTCTCTTCTCTATGTGTTTATTAAATTTGCCCCAACTACCTAACCCACTTCTTTTGGCTGCTGGAAATGAATGCATACTAAGGGGCTGTTTCACCCCTAAAACAACATATTTAATTCAGTCAAATATTCAACAGTATAAAATGTAAAACAAAGAAAAAAGGTGCATTTGACTAATAGAGGGAAGGACTTGCTGGCTCATCTGAAGTATGTGAAATGTACATGATTTTGTAATAATTTGCTTACATAGCAAATATCTCCAGAATAGCAAAGTAGTGAACAGAAATTCTTCGTAATATTGACAATGATATATCCATGTCTTATACTCTACAGTCAATGTACCGATTTTTCTCTGCAGATTGCACCTTGGACATGATGCTCTCTAAAATACCATAGAAGTTTTGGAGTATGATTGGAAGCTGTGCTCTTCAGTTCATTCCTGTTAATCTCCTCTCTTCAGTGTCCTAATAATCACCTCTCTTGCATCACATAGTGTTTACCATCTGAACACCATCCCTTTTTCACAGGTGATGGAACTGGACAGGAAAAGAAAAAAATAAGCTAAAACTTCTATTTTATTTATGAAATCAATGCATCTACATGAGGGACCATAAGGCAATTAACCTCCCATTATTCTGGTCATCAGTTGCGATTATTAAGCTGTTCTTTGGGATCCTTTAAAACAAATCCAATCGCTTCTGGGCCTTTTGGCTAAGATCAAGTGTAAAACAAACAAATCCATGCCATAGTCACATTAAAATCTAAAGTGTTACCCAAAAATTCAGATTCTGAGGTAGGCTTGATAGCCTGGGCTGATAAATTGAATTGTCAAGGAAATGTTGCATTGAATAGAAGAAATCTCACTGCTTAGTAAACAACCATACAGGTTCACATACATGAGATATGTACACTAGAAATATGTGAGCCAGGAAAGCAAGCTATATGCAATTTCAAATTTTCTGGTAAGCACTATGAAAAAAAGTAAAATAAATTGTGTCTATATACTTCAAACTGATAGACTAAAACCGGTTTTTTATAAATTTAAAATATATTTTAATTGTATATATTATATGATTCCTTGTTTATCTCCATATTTAGTATGTAAATTATTCTTTATCTTTCAGATGATTGAAAATTCATTTGCAATGCTCAATTTAAACCAATCCACACCCCTTCAAACAGTGTGACACTGTGCAAGGGATATCAAGTACTTGAACACAAGATAGTCACAGCTCTTCTCTCTGGTTTCTTATGCTATCCCTGTGGTTCACGTCAGTTACACATCAGCTTTGATCTTTCAGAAGTGAAGGCAAAATAAATTCTCTTTTGGAAAAAAACTTTGGTTTATTTGTTGCTGTCTTCATGTTACAAAAAATGTTAAAAGAAGTTCTGCAGAAAGAGAAATTGGCACCGATCAGAAACCTGTTAGTATCTACAAAAACAATCAATAGAAGCAAAATAAAAAGGTTATTGTTATTATTATTATTTTTAAAAAAAATTTTATTTTTGTATGTGTATGAATGTATTGTTTGCATGTAGGTTTGTGCACCCATGTCGTGCAATGCCGAGGTCAGAAGAGGGTGTCGGATTCCCCTGGAACTGGAGTTTCAGACGGCTCTCGGCCACCATGTGGGTGCTGGGGATCGAACCCGGGTCCTCTGTAAGAGCGGTCGGCGCTCTTAACCGCTAGGCCATCTCTCCAACCCAAAGGTTATTATTTTTAATTGACAAGTTTGAAATAAAAGCCTATCTTTTTGTACATCAAAGTATAAATGACTTTTACATTGCCCTTTTTAATTGACTTTAATTTACAATTTCATGTGTAAAAAAACTATATAAAAATAAAATTTCATGTGTATTTTACACTGGACATGGATATCAATCTGGAATTGACTGTGAATACTGAGGTCTCACATTTTGGGTTCATAATGGAAAGCAATCCTTGTAAGAGGGTAAGTGATTAAAGTAGAGACAAATGAGCAGAGTACAATGTTATTTATTAGTTAAATCCTCATTGTGTGTCTTTATCCTCTATCATCAACAATTCAATTGGCCTGGCAGCCGGAGTGGGGTGGGTTGGGGGGGTTACTTTAACAGGAAAGTTAAACTCAGAAGCAGAACACACTTGAATAAAAAAGCGTGTTTCAGATGTCCGTGCTATTCAGTACCAGCATCTGGAGGCTCATGCTGCCTGAACGTTAGGCACAGGTGGTGGATGGAGCCCAAGCCCTAAGCTTCAGCTGGTTCAAGGGGCTCTGGCAAGTTGACAGCTGCTTTGTCCCCAAGCTTGAAATTCAGGCCAATAAACTAGCACATAAGGACTTGAAGTGGGATTTTCGGAGTCAACGCCACCATCCTGTGGACACTGAAGGAACTGCATTCCCCTTGTAGGGCTGAGACTTGGTGGTCCCAGTGCTTCCTCATGGGGGAATGCCTGACCAACCTCCCAGAGAAATGTGCAGCAAACCTCGAGAAGATCCAGACAAGAGTCAATGAAGACTAATTAATTTAAAAAGGTGGATGAAATACATGTGACTAAAATCAACAAAATCATAAAATGTAAAATGAGTACCTAACAAATTTCTGCCAAAACTCTGTCTCATTTCGTTAAAGTTTCAAGTATAATATTTGACTTGACAATTGTTAGTAGGAAATATGTTTTTAAATTTTTGTTTTTAAGAGTATTCACAGGCTTTAAACGAGCTTAATGATATGGTTTCTTAAGCTAATGTTTTTGAATAGCCAAGCCAGTAAGGCCAGTTTTCATGAAGATTTGAAGTGGCAAATTGTCTTCTCAATGCCAAACTGTTTTGGCAATATTAATAAGAATTTAGCTTGTTTCCATGGTGATTCCACATTGTCTTTCAATTTCCAAAACACTGTAGTGTTGTTTACAGTATGACAAAGTTTCAAAATATTAAATATAATATACAATGTAGGTACATGCAATTGTGAAGTGATGAAATGGCCACGAGGTGTCAAGAAAGATGTATAATATTCAGAAACACAGTCCCATGAGGAGCATCTTCCTGGATTTTCCCCACATCTTCCCCTGAAAGATCCATATTTTTCTTTTGTAGAAAAGAAGACAAAACACACCAAGCACACTGACATAGTTTCCCAAGAAAACTCAAGGATGATATCTTAATTTTATTTTACCTTTATTCTGTAGAAAAGATTATGTGATTACCGGAAGCCAAAGTGTACATACTGATTAATAATATATTAAAGTGAATTGGCCTGTACAGAAAAAGATGATGTGTTGGTCATGATAAATTCTACAAGTCATTTAAACAAAGGTTACCCTTATTTTATAGTTAATCATATGCTGAAATATAATCTGGATTTATTTCCTGAAAGTTATTGAGCAATTTCTCTAGATGTGTTTAATTCATCCTATATGCAGGGGGAATTTCTCACACAATATGCTGAATTCTATAATTTATTTTGTGCTTTTCATAATTTATCAATGACATGACTGCTTAGAAAACAAGGTTATCAAATTTGCAGATGACACAGAATTTGGAGACTAGCTAATATGATAGATGTCAGAATAAAGTTTTAAAATGATTGTGACAAGCTTAATCTAAAATGATGACATTTTAACAAAGATAAATGATCTTGCATTTCAGCTGAAATAATCAAATTTACATCTGGATTGGCAAAGTCTTTCTTTGTAACAATTTGAATAAAAGTACTCTTGAACCACGAAGTAAAATTTTGCACACACAATCTTAGTTTACTCAAATAGACATTTTATGCTCCAATTAAATTTAGTGATAGATCTGTTCCATATCAAGTTAAACAGTCACATGTAAATATCGTTGAATTTTTCCCTGGGTTTTAAATGAAATACTGGCAAGTTTAACTTGTAGATGGAAAAGAGAGGTGGAGACAGGTAGGGCTGCAGAAATCTGAATCTCACTGGCACTATACTAATAACTCATAAAATCAAAGAGAGCTGTGTTCAATCTCCAAACCACTGTTAATACTTTTCAGGCTGATTTTGGGCAAGTTCCTTTATTTAGACCTTGGTTTCTGTATCTGGAAATTTCTTGTGATAATAATGTCAAAGAGGATACATCCTAGAAGATGTTGAATTTTAAACTTTTTGCAGGGGGGCATTAAGACAGCACCTCACTATGTAACCCTACCTGGCCTGGAACTCACTATGTAGACCAGGATGGCCTCAGACCCACAAAAATCTACCTGCCTTTGCCGCCAAAGTGCTGGGATTAAAGGCATATGCCACCATACTGGCAATTTTAAATTTGGAAAACAATATTTTATTTATTATTTTTATATATTATGTGCAGGAATGTTTTGCTTGCATGTATGTAAGTGCACTGCATACATTCAATGCCTGCAGAGGCCAGAGAGTGTCAGATCCTTTGGAACTGGAGTTACAAATGACTGTTAGTCACCATATGGGTACTAGGAACTGAACCTAACTACTCTGTAAGAGCAGCCAGTGCTCTGAACTACTGAGCCATCTCAGATCTAGCCTCCAATTTTAACCTTTTAAAATATTTATTTTTATTGTTATGCATGTGTATGTACATATATATTTATGTGCACTTGAGTGTAGTTGTCTGCAGAGCGCAGGAGAGTTTGGTCTCCCTGGAATTGGAGTTATAGGCAGTTGTGAGCCTTCAGACATAGGTGTAGGGAACCCAAATAGGGTTCAATGCAAGAGTAGCATCCATTGTTAACCATTAGAGCCATCTCATCAGCCTCAAAGATTTTTATAAAAGGATGCAAAATGGTAGACATATTCCATTTTGCTTTGGGTAGTAAATCCAATGGAATAAAAGCAATTTCATTTATTACAATAATTTAAAGGACTCATTTGAGTAATTATATGTCCCAATAATTTAAGTTAGCCAAATTGCTTTTGCAGATAATGAACTCTTTGTCCTTAAAGCTGTCTGAGCTACCAGCTCTTAGAGGATTCTGGCTCTCAGCTGGTTTGATATTATGGTACCTGTTCTAGTTTGTTTTCCATTGCTGTGACAAAACACTCTGACCGACACCAACTTGGGGAGGAAAGGGTTTATTCAGCTCACATCTCCTGGGTCACAGTTCATCACTCAGGGAGCCCAAGGCAGGAACCTGGAGGCAGGAGCTGAAGTACAAGCCATGGAGGAATGCTGTTCACTGGCTTGCTCCTCTGGCTCATGCCCAGCCTGCCTTCTTATATAGTACACAACAACCTGCCCAGGGTGGCACCACTCATTGTGGGCTGGGCCCTCCCACACTGCTCCACCATCAAGACAATACTCCACAGATGTGGCCACAGGCTAATCCAATGGAGCCAATTCCCCAATTGAGGCTCTCTCAACCCAGGTGTGTCAAGTTGACACTAAAGCTATCCAGCACAGTACCTATGATCACTGATTCTCACTTACATAATATACCATTTCCTCTTTCAACAAACATGTTTCCAGGCATTAAATACTATGGTATGGGCAGGTGGTTTGTCTCATTGATGCTGACTCTAATGGGAATAGACATATGTACTCGATTACATTACCATCTCTAAGGGAAAGACCTGGAACACTGAAACAGCACAGTGAAGGAACAATGAAGAGCCAGAGTTTGTTTACCTGCCTCATAAGATTTCATTAGCCCGCCTGCTTTATTTATCATTTTTATTTTATGTATCTGAGTGCATTGCCTGCATATGGGTAAATGCACCAGTGTCATTCAATGCCAGTGGAGGTCAGAGAGGCTGTTGGATTCTGCTGGAAATAGAGTCACTGACAGTTGTAGCTACCATGTGCTTCAGGAAATCCAATCCCAGTCCTGGGCAAGAGCAGCCAGAGCTCTTAACCACTGAGCCATCTTTCCAGCCCTGAAAGTTTCCATGGAAATACTAACAGTCTTTGTCAAATTACTAAGGATAAAAAATGTGCTTGCTTTCTTTCTTTCTTTCTTTCTTTCTTTCTTTCTTTCTTTCTTTCTTTCTTTCTTTCTTTCTTTCTTTCTTTCTTTCTTTCTTTCTTTCTTTCTCTTCCTTCCTTCCTTTCCCTTCCTTTCCCTTCCTTCTTTTCTTTCTTCTTTCTTTCTTTCTTTCTTTCTTTCTTTCTTTCTTTCTTTCTTTCTTTCTTTCTTTCTTTCTTTCTTTCTTTCTTTCTTTCTTTCTCTTCCTTCCTTTCTCTTCCTTCTTTTCTTTCTTTCTTTCTTCCTTTCTTCCTTCTTTCTCTCTCTCTCTCTCTCTCTTTCTTTCTTTCTTTCTTTATTTCTTCCTTCCTTCCTTCCTTCCTTCCTTCCTTCCTTCCTTCCTTCCTTTCTTTCTTTTGACATGGTATCACTATATAGCCCAGGCCGGGTCATATTCATACTCCCCCTACCTCAGATCCCCACCATCTGGGGTTCCAGGTGTTCCATTTTGCTCAGCTCATGAAGGACTCCTAGATGAGGCTCTATTTATATTCACCTTATCAAATGGAAGTTGATAGTGTTGGCTAAATGAATCCAAGTCATGTCTAAATAAAAATATTACCAATTTTTATGGATTATATAGATGGATTTGCCCGTGCACATACCTTTGTGAGCTAAACAGCTTAATCCTGGGGCTGCGGTATGTCTGCTCTGAAACCAAGATTGAAATTTCACTGACATTATGACATAAGCTGCCAGTTGGCAAATGGGCTAATGAAATGAACAGACAGTTCTGAAAAGAAGAAACAGAAATGGCCAATAAGTATTTTTAAAAGTGCTCAATGTCCTTAGCCATTTGAAAAATACATATTAAAACAACTTCAAGATTCCATCTTAGCCAAGTGAGAATGGCTATCATCAAGAGTGCCAACCATAGTTGTGTGACTCTCGAATAGTCTCCAGAGCTCGACAACTGGTCAAACACATAAATGTCCATGAAATGCCCAGCCCTAAGTGACATGTCTGCAATGCGACCTCTATACTTAAGGCTCAGAGAATATAGCAGAACAGAGGAACAGAGATAATATGAATGCATTTATCAACTCTCATCAGTTAAGTTTCCTCATGCAACCAATGGGGATTAATACAGAAGGCCACAACTGGCCAAAATGGACAGAATCAGAGACTCTACAGTGCATATCCCTGGATAGGATGCCTATATCACATCTCAGCCACTCAGAGCTCAGGGACCATTATGGAAGAGGAATTAAAAAGATTATAAGAGCCAGAGGTGATGGATGACCACAAGGAAATGGAGTTTTCCAAGTTGGTTTCTGGGAACTTGCTCATTTGAACTTATAGTAATGTGATAACATGCACAAGACCCACGCAGACTCAAACCCAGGATAAAAGTGAGGGAATAAGGAACACAGTACGTAGCTGGCTTGGGTCTCACAGAGCTCTGAGTGCTAAAATTAAAGGTATGTGCCACCATACTTGACTCCCTTCCTCCTCTTCCTCCTCCTCCCCCTCCTCATCCTCATCCTGCTCCTCGGGCTCCTCCTCCTTCTTTTTCCTCTTCTTCTTCCTCTTCTTTTTGGTCTTTTGAGAGAGGGTCTCCCTGTTGCCCCAGATGGCCTGGAACTCAATATGTAGACCAGGCTGGTCTTGAACTTGCATAGATACCCCTGCCTCTGGCTCACAAGTGCTGGAATTAAAGGTGTGCAACACTATACCTGGCTACCTTTCTTCTGTTTTTAAAAAATATTTTATACATTATTTTATGTGTATGACTGTATTGTTTGCATGTGTGTAAGTTCACTCATGTTATGCAGTGCCTGCGGAGGTCAGAAAAGGGTGTCGTATCCCCTAGAACTTGAGTTACTGGCAGTTGCCAGCCAACATGTGTATGCTGGGAATGGAATCTGGGTCCTCTGCAAGAGAAGCCAGTGCTCTTGACCTTGAGCCAGCGATCCACCCCCCTCCTTTCTTCTTTTATAACAGGATTTTTTTCTTAACTTCAGATATCAGAAGAAGCAGTTCTGCAGTCTCTATTTTCTCAACTTCATGAATTTTCAGAAATTGTTCATTCAATTTTCTTTGTCAAAAATTACCTTTCATGTTGTATGACATGTACAAAAGCTCAGTAAAAAATTAAGAGAAAAAAACCTTTCAGTATAAAAGCTTTTATGGAGTCTAATAACTATTGTCTTTCAAGTGTGCCATTCTTTCATCTAGAAATACTGTTGGTTTCCAAACACAGGGTTCTTTTTTGCCTTATCTATATCACATCTGCAAAAATGAAATCCCTATTTCAATTTAAAGCTGGGAGCAAAGAGTTTCAGAGTCTGTTCCTTGTTCCTTGCAGAATTTGATGATAATTGCATATAAGATTTACTATTTTCCAGAATTGTTCCAAGAGTTTTCTGGACTTTGATTCACTAAATCTTCTGCAAAGCCCTTTGGTGCATATTTATCATCATGCTTATTTTATTCATGAGAAAGTCTAGGTAAGAGCAAGGACTTTGAAAAGCCTTTGAAACTTCATAGTAAGTAGATGATCCTAAGCTGGGCCACCTGGGCCTTAGCATTTACCTGCTTTCCTTAGGGACTAATGTAGCTTGTACTCTCTCATTAGTTTTCTGTTTTTGATTTCTCCAACTTCAAGGAAAAAGAAAGAAACAAAAACAGCATTCAATAATAAGCAAGTGAAATTTTTCACACAGGCTCACAGTCATTTTACAATGGCTATCCATACATTCTACATCCTGGATTGTTGCTCCGTTGGCTCCAGTATGATGCACTTGATCCGAATCACTGCAAATCCAGGGATGGCTCTGCTGTTACCCAGATTCTTCAGAATGAGCCATCCACCTTCCCTGTGCATCCTCCATAACCGTGTTCCAGTAATTGTATCTCACTAGCTAAGGAAGGGATCTTGGTGGGATAAATTGGGATTAGTAACTAAATACTTGAAGCATTGTGCATTTGTGACATAAGTGCCTTTCTGGCTGGCTTTCTGGAGATTATTGTCTTTAGGAGATCATAGCATGATAGGGTGTTAAGGATTTTTCCAAGTCACTCAGATTATTTTGCATTCTTTCTAGTGATTTAGTGATAGCTAGTTATTTATTATATTTGTCACTATCTGTAGGAACAAGTGATATCCTTGATAGTTTTGATATATACTCCTCTTCTGCTTCCTTCCTTCCTGTGTACATAGTATCATTGCTCACAGGGAAGAATCCATGTCTGTGGGCCCTGAGATGTTGTAGTATAAAGGATCATTGTAAGTATTTTATTCTTTTTTCAAAATATATTTTTTGGGTATTTTTGAGACAGGGTATCCCTTTAGTCCCAGCTGGCCTGGAGCTCGCCATGTAGACCAGGCTGGACTTGAAGTCACAGAGATCCACGTGCCTCTGCCTCCTGAGTGTTGGGACTAAAGGTGTGCATCATCACACCTGGCTAAAATATATTTTATATATTATTTTTAATCATTTTATGTATATGAGTATATTGCCTGCATGTATGTAAGTTCACCCATGTCATGTGATGCCTATGGAAATCAGAAGAAGTTTTGGATCCTCTAGACTGGAGTAACAGAAGGTCATTAGCTGTCATGTGGGTGTTGGGAATCGAATCTGGGTCCTCTGCAAGAGCAGTCAGTGCTCTTATCCACTGAGGCTTCTCTCTAGCCCCATTCTTTTAAGCAGTAATTCTGAATACCAATATTAGTACCAAAAATAAATACTTAGATAATAAATGAGAACAAGTTGAATGTTAAAACTGAAAGATATTTGTTAATTGGTTATTATTATTTATTATAGAGATGGATGTCAACAATCTGCTGGGCAGCTTGGATGCACTATTAGGCAAGTCATGGAAAATCCACATTGTCTCCCTGTTTATCCTGGAGCTAGAAACACATGCATCTCCACCATGAAACAGCTAGGTTCTCTGGAGTGTAAAAATTACAATGCAAGTTTTTCTTCTCTTGTACGAAAAATAAATGACCATATGTAAAAATAAACCTGTTTTGAAATAGAACCATAGAATCATAAAGTTTTAAGGCAGGAATGAGCTGATAAAGTGAAATGTTAGGTCTCACTAATGTTTCTTATTTTATTAAAAAGACAGAACACCAAAAATTCACATTAAAAGGACAAGCAGAGAGGGGAAGGAGGTCTAAATATGACTAATGTATCTTGGTCCTAATCCACAAAAATTCAATAAAAAGTATAAAAATTAGAAAGAAAAGACAAGATTGCAAAACACTATCTAACATCAGAGCCAGGCTAATTTAGAAAAGAGAACTTTGTTTATTTAATTGGTTATTTGATTTTGAAAGTAATTTTTTTTGCCTTCTTGAGACAAGGTCTCCCTGCAGCCTCAGCTGTCCTGGAGCTCGCTCTGTAGACCAGGCTGGTCTTGAACTCACAGAGATCCGTCTGCCTCTGCCTCCCAAGTGCTGGGTTTAAAGATGTGGGACACCATGCCTGGCTGAAAGTAATTTTAATATATACTTGAACATTAGCATGACAATTATAATTTATCTTAATCTATGATCTTCCTGATTTAAAATTTAACAGTCTGTTGACCACCAAACTACTTAAACATGCTATTTATTACTATAATAGAATCAAGTTTTCAAGTCAAAACTTAAGAAGCAAGTACAGGGTTTAATAAGGCCCCCCAATTTTCCTGATTCTGCAGAAAATCTAGTGACTTTACAACTGTCCTTGGAGACAGATGCTTTTTCCAAATAAAACTTGGCAGGAAAAAAATTAAAATTAAAAAATTATCATCAAAGACAGGCAAAGCCAGAGGCCTGCTTTGACCTTGTTTCTGCGTCTGCTCTGTTTAAATGCATGATGATTTCATCTGTAAAATAAATTTTAAAAAGCTAGTGAATGGAGACAGAGAAAATTGAAAAAAGAAGGTGGATATTCTATACCAAAAGGGAATTCAAACTGATCTTCTATCAGCTAAAGAAATTAAAGTTTTTCTTTAATGCTCAACTTAGCTTCCAGTATTTTATTTTATTTGCCTCTTGAGTGCTAGGATTAAAGGAATGTGCCACCATGCCTGGCTTAAAGACAGTTCTTAGCCACCATGTGGGTGGTGGGAATCGAACCCTGGTCCTCTGCAAGAACAGTTGGTGCTCTTAACCATTGAGCCATCTCTCCAGACCCAATTGTTTTTATTTTTTAAACTCATGAAATGTGTTTAATAAAATTTTGACTAATATAGGCTTTCATCTACAATTCCATTTGAACCTTTCTTTTTTTCTTTTTTTAAATTACTTTTTAAAAAAATTTAAATGGAGTTTTTGTGATTTTCATACAATATATTTTGATTGTAGGGGTTGGAGAGATGACTCAGTGATTAAAAACACTGGCTGTTCTTGCAGTAGGCCCAGATTCAAATCCCAGCACCCACATGGCAGCTAACAAGTGTTCATCACTGCAGTTCTTGAGAATCCAATGCCTTTGTCTGTCCCCTGAGGGCACTGTAGGACATCAGTGTACTTGCATAGGTGTGGGCAAAACATGCATATACTTATAAAATAAAAATTAAAAATAATAATGTATTTTTCTGGCATTTAGATCCTTTCCCAAATCTGCACCTCTCTGTACTGACTCTTTCCCAATTTAATGTACTTTATTATATATAATAAGGCCTACAGGTTAATCTAAGAAGAGTCACATCCTTGAAAGTGACTGACTGAACCCAACAGCCATAGGTTGCCAATAATTCCTTAGGTAGGGCTCAGGTTTCTTGCCCACTTCCCCACATCTATGCTGGGATTTTGTCGGGGTGGTTTGTGCAGGCTGTCACCATTGCTGTGAGTTCATATGAGTAACTGGCTAGTCGCCTGTGAAACTCTGTCTTCTTGTGATCATTCACCCCCTCTGGCTCTTACAATTTTTCTGCCCCCTCTTCTGCAATCATGCCCGAGCATTAGGAGACAGAAGTTTGATATAGGTGTCCTATTTAAGGTTAAACACTCTGCAGCCTCTTGTTCTCTGCACATTGGCCCTTTGTAGGTTTCTGTGTTAATCACCATCTGCTACATAAGGAAGCATCTCTGGTTAGAGTTGACAGGTGCATTTATCTTTGAGTATAACAAGAAGTCTTTAGGAGTCAGTTTAAGACTATACCTATTGGGGGCTGGAGAGATGGTCTAGTGGTTAAGAGCGCCGACCGCTCTTGCAGAGGACCCGGGTTCAATCCCCAGCACCCACATGGCGGCAGAGAACCGTCTGAAACTCCAGTTCCAGGAGAACTCAAGATCCAGGGGAATCAGAAACCCTCTTCTGACCTCCGCGGCATTGCAAGACACGGGTGCACAAACTTGCATGCAGACAGTACATTCATACACATACAGAAAAAAAAAAAAAGACTATACCTATTTAGCAGAACACTAGTACTAGGTATTCACTTATGACCTGTGACCTGTCTAGCCCCAGGTTCCTAAACCTGATATCAATGTCAGGTATGCGTTCCATCTTATGAAGTGGATCTTAAATCCAACTAGAAAGTATTTTATTGGGGCTGGAGAGATGGCCTAGTGGTTAAGAGCGCCGACTGCTCCTGAAGAGGACCCGGGACCGATCCTCAGCACCCACATGGTGGCTGAGAACTGTCCGTAACTCCAATTCCAGGAGAATTCCAGTTCCAGGGGAATCTGACACCCTCTTCTGACCTCCGCGGCATTGCATGACATGGGTGCACAAACCTACATGCAGACAGTACATTCATACACATACAGAAATACATAAAATAAAACTAAAAAAAATTAAAAAAGAAAGTGTTTTATTACTCCTCTGTGTGCCACTATTGGTTCCGATGAGGAAGGACCTTCTCAAAATACCAAAGAATTATGTCGGTTGCCTTCCCCTTGTCCTTCCCCAGAGGGACCTGAGGCCTTTTACTAGGGGAACTGTACACTGGGGAAAAGGAAATAATCAGACTTTTCGAGGCCTGTCGGATACTGGTTCTGAGTTGACACTGATCCCAGGAGACCCTAAAAACAATTGTGGCCCTTCAGTTAAAGTAGGGGCCTATGGAGGTCAGGTGATAAATGGAGTTTTGGCTGAGTCCGACTCAGTGGGCCCAGTGGGTCCCAGAACTTATCCTGTGGTTATTTCCCCAGTCCCAGAATGTATAATTGGGATAGATATAATTAGAAATCGGCAGAATCCCCACATTGGTTCCTTGACCTGTGGAGTGAGGGCTATTATGGTTGGAAAGGCCAAGTGGAAACCACTGGTGTTGCCTCTACCAGGGAAAATAGTGAACCAAAAACAGTTTCATATCCCTGGACAGAATGCAGAAATTAGTGCCACTATCAACGATTTGAAATATGCAGGGGTGGTGATTCCTACCACATCTCCATTTAACTCTCCAATTTGACCTGTGCAAAAGACAGATGGATCATGGAGAATGACAGTTGACTATCAAAAACTCAACCAAGTAGTGATGCCAATTGCAGCCACTGTACCAGAGGTGGTGTCCTTTCTTGAGCAGATTAAAACATCTCCTGGTACCTGGTATGCAGCTATTGATCTGGAAAATGCTTTCTTCTCAATACTGGTTCATAAGGACCACCAGAAGCAGTTTACTTTCAGCTGGCAAGGCCAACAGTATACCTTTATTGTCCTACCTCAAGGGTATGTTAACTCTCCAGCCTTGTGCTATAACTTAGGAAGGATCGCGATTGCCCAACTCTTCCACAAAATATCACACTGGTCCACTATATTGATGATGTTATGCTAATTGGATCCAGTGAACAGGAGGTAGCAGCCACTCTGGACTTGTTGGTAAAGCATATGTGCATGAGAGGTTGGGAAATAAATCCAACTAAAATTCAAGGGCTGTCTATCTCAGTGAAGTTTCTAGGAGTTCAGTGGTGTGGAGCATGCAGAGACATTCCTTCTAAGGTAAAGAATAAGTTGTTGCACCTGGACCCTCCCTCCACCCACCAAGAAAGAAGCAGAACGTTTAGTGGCCCTTTTTGGATTCTGGAGGCAGCACATTCCTCATCTTGGTGTGTTACTATGACCCATATATCAAGTGATTCGGAAGGCAGCAAATTTTGAGTGGGGCTTGGAATAGGAAAAGGCTCTTCAACAGGTCCAGGCTGCAGTGCAGGCTGTTCTACCCCTTGGGCCATATGATCCAGAGGACCCAATGGTGCTTGAGGTATCAGTGGCAGATAGAGATGCTGTCTGGAGTCTGTGGCAGGCTCCCATAGGGGAGGGGGCTTGGGATTTGGGAGTAAGGCTCTACCTTCATCTGCAGATAACTATTCTCCCTTTGAGAGACAACTCTTACCCTGCTATTGGGCCTTAGTGTAAACTGAATGTTTGACAATGGGCCACCATGTGAACTGAGCTGCCCGTATTGAGCTGGGTGTTATCTGACCCACCAAACCATAAAGTACGACATGCACAGCAACAGTCCACTGTCAAGTGGTATCTAAGTGACAGGGCCCAGGCAGGCCCTGAAGGCACAAGCAAGCTACATGAAGAAGTTGCTCAAATGCCTATGGTTCCCACTCCTGTTACAATGCCTCCTGTGCTTAAGCATGCACCTATGGCTTCATGGGGTTTGCCCTATGATCAGTTGACTGAGGAAGAGAAGACTAGGGCCTGGTTTACTGATAGTTCTGCATGCTATGCAGGCACCACCCAGAGGTGGACAGCTGCAGCATTACAGCCCATTTCTGAAACAACCCTAAAGGACACTGGTGAAGAAAAGTCTTCACAGTGGGCAGAACTTCAGGCAGTGCACATGGTTGTGCATTTTGCCTGGAAGGAGAAATGGCCAGAAGTTTGATTGTATACTGATTCATGGGCTGTAGCCAATGGTTTGGCTGGATGGTCAGGGACTTGGAAGGAGCATGACTGGAAAATTGATGAGAAAGACATTTGGGGAAGAAGAATATGGATAGAGCTCTCTGAATGGTCAAAGGATGTAAGGATGTGAAGATATTTGTGTCTCATGTAAATGCTCATCAAAAGGTGTTATCAGGAGAGAATGAGTTCAATAATCAAGTAGATTGAATGACTTGTTCTGTCGACAGTCAGCCTCTTTCTCCAGCTGTCCCTGTGGTTGCTCAATGGGCCCATGAACAAAGTGGTCATGGTGGCAGAGATGGAGATTATGCATGGGCTCGACAGCATGGACTTCCACTCACCAAGGCTGATTTGGCTAAAGCTGCTGCCAAGTGCCAGATTTGCCAACAGCAGAGAACAACATTGAGCCCCCAATATGACACTATTCCTCAGGGTGACCAGCCAGCAACCTGGTGGTAGGTTGAAAACAATGGACCACTTCCATCATGGAGGGGACAGTGCTTTGTGCTTACAGTAATAGACAGTTATTCTGGTTATGGATTTGCCTTTCCTGCACGTAATGCTTCTGCCAAAACTACCATCCAGGGACTTACAGAATGCCTTATCCACTGTCATGGTATTCCTCACAGCATCACTTCTGACCAAAGAACTCACTTCACAGCCAAAGAAGTGCGACAGTGGGCCCATGGTCATGGTATCCACTGGTCTTACCATGTTCCCCACCGCCCAGAAGCAGCTGGCTTGATAGAACGATGGAATGGCCTCTTGAAGACACAGTTACAGTGCCAATTAGGTAGCAATACCCTGGCGGGCTGGGGCAAGGTTCTCCAGCAGGCAATATATGCTTTGAATCAGGGGCCACTATATGGTACTGCTTCTCCTATAGCCAGAATTCACAGGTCCAAGAACCAAGGGATGGAAGTTGGAGTGATTCCACTTATTATCATCCCTCTCAACCCAGTAGGAAAATTTTTGTTTCCTGTACCCATGATCTTGCATTCTGCTGGTCTAGAAGTTTTGGTTCCAAAGGGGGGGAGTGCTTTTGCCAGGGGACACAGCAAAACATTCCATCAAACTGGAAGCTAAGACATCCCCCTGCCACTTTAGACTTCTACTGCCCTTAAGCCAACAGGCTAAGGAAGGAATAACAGTAGTAGGAGGAGTGATTGATCCAGACCACCAGGGGGAAATTGGACTTTTTCTCCACAATGGGGGCAAGGAAGATTATGTCTGGAAGGTGATGCTGTAGGGCGCCTTCTGGTGCTACCATGTCCTGTGATTAAGGTCAATGGGAAACTCCAAAAACCCAAACCAGATAGGACAACAAATGGCCCAGACCTCTCAGGGATGAAGGTATGGGTCACTCCTCCATGAAAAGAACCAAGACCTGCTGATGGTGGAGGAAATATGGAATGGGTAGTAAAGGAAGCTAGTCATAAATATCAGCTGAGGCCACAGGGCCAGATGCAGAAACATGGATTGTAATAGATATGAACTTTTGTCCTATTTGGTTGAAAAATGAAAACAAAACAAAACAAAACAAAAAAACAGAGAAAGATGCAGAAAAGTTATGGCAGAATTCATGATCTGGGATGGGTAGGGGTGGGGGGAAGGGAAAGGGATATATGCCTGAACTGAATTGGAAAATGATGTATGAAATACACAAAGCATCAATAAAAAAAGAATGTGCCAATAAAAGTATTATATTAAAAAAAGAATGTGCTGTGCTGTGGAAAAATCCAGCTTAAATTTCAGGCTAGCTTCCAGCTAGCATGCCTCAGGGCACCACATGGCCAAGGGTCTGACCCTGTCCCAAGGAGGAGCAAGCAATGTGGCTTAGGTGCAAGATGCTGGGTGGGGCATCAGTGTACAGTGGTGCAGAGTTGGGGGACTTATAATTGGTCCTGGGAACTGACGTCATTTAGTTTATAAAAGCAAGCTGTAGCAAGGAATAAATTTGAACTTCATAGTAACATCATCATGGAATTCCCGGCCATTATTTTTTATTAATTATTGCGTGCATACAGGATAAGGTAGGCCCGCATTTCATTCAGGTGGCCAGTGGGTTGGAAAAAGTTCCCCTTGCGGACCACCAATCTGGGTAGCTGGTGTTGTGAGTGGACATTAGCTGAAGGGAGGCCAACAGCCAGCAGCCTGAAATTTCTGTCCAGGGTTCAGCAGTCTCTGGGCAGGTGGGAAGTCATGGTCAAGGTCTTGTGGGTCCAGGCTAACGGCCTGAGTTGAAAGTATCACTCAGGCCAGGCTTTGGGAAGTAGCCAGCTGGCCTCTGTGCTGAGGGGTCAGCTCCTCACAGTGTCCACAAAGTGGGCACTGTGTTCCCATTCCCCTTAGCAGGGCTGCATGGTCCCTGTTCGGCATAAAAAGAAAGCTTCCTACACTGTGCACATATACACATATATTAAGCAGATACTTGTGTTGTTCCCTTTTGAATGTACAACTGAGATGTAAGTGTTGTCATATTTATGTCATTAGAAACTGAAGGACAGGACTAAGTATTCCTTAAGGACATTACCACCTACTCTAAGATATAATGCTTTGTGATTGCATGTGGGACAGCACATTAGGTGGAACTATGACCTTGCCATTGTTTGCATTTGATATTTAAACATAGCATAAGGAGAGGCTATTGGGTGTCAAGTTGCCAAGGGGTGGACTTGTGATGGTTAATCCTGCTAATCCTGGGTGTCAACTTGACTGGATTTGGGATGAACAAATATGAGAAAGAGATCTTCAGATTGGATTATCTCAAGCCAGATGACCCACCCTAAATTTGGGTGTTACCCCTAATGGCAGCTGGTATAAAAGGCCATGGTGGAAGGGAGATGGTCCCCCCCCTTCTTTTTTTTTTGCTTGCATTCTCTCTCACTGGTGAGTTTGTCTTGCTTCTGTGGTCAACTCTTTGGATCCTAGCATAGACTGAGATGGGCAGATCTCCTGGAATCCATTGGGCCTTCAGCACTGGATTGGGACTACTGAGGCCTCCACCCTCATGGACTGAGCAACTGCCTCGATTCTCAGCCTCTCCCGTGTGGCACAACTATTGTTGGACTACTCCAAGTCAATCCCATGAGAAAATCAGTATATAATTACACAGAGAGCAAATCAATATTGATTTGCTCTCTCTCTCTCTCTCTCTCTCTCTCTAGATATCTCTCTCTCTATATATAGATATCTCTCTCTCTCTCTCTCTCGCTCTCTCTAGATATCTACATATCTAGATATCTAGAGAGAGAGAGAGAGAGAGAGAGAGAGAGAGAGAGAGAGAGAGAAAGAGATATATTCATTCTATTGATTCTGTTTCTTTAGAGAACCCTGACTAATACAATAATATATCTATTTAGCAGAAAACTAGTATTAGGTGCTTGCTCACTTATATTGCCCTGACGGGCATATATGGCAGGGCGAGTGTTGTTGTAGTTACAGAATTCACAGCTGGATAAGATTGATCACTTTTTTTTCTTTCAGACACTTCCAGCATATGAATGCTGGCCAGTAGAAATGAAGCTTTGAAGTCAGTACCAGTTTGATGTCTCCTTTCCTCTCCTATAGCTCATATATGTCATGCCTTCAGCAATAGGGTCTTACTGTCAAGTTTTTATGGGAAATCAAGAGCAGGGGTGATATCCAGTGTTGTTTGATGGTCTGTTGGATCCCTGGTCAACAGCTTCAAGAGAGGGAGTCCATTCCTGGCATTGGGTTTTTGTTTTTGTTTACTCGTAGCATCTAGTAGGGGACCCCCCCCCGCCCCGGTTATAAGGTAACTCACTTTAATCTCTCTAAAAATGTTTATCTCTATACTTTAAGAAGTTTCTACAGCAGTAGGTTTCCATTTCTAAAGGCCTTTATATTAGTTTTCCCTCCCCATACTCCGGTCTCTGCCCTGCCCTCCCATTCCCCTCCCCTTTTAAACTTTCATAATTTATTCTTCTTCTTTCTCCCTTTATACCACTATATTCTACCTTCCAGTATCCCCTAGCTCCATGGTCATTTTTTCATTTTTAAAAATATTTATTTATTTATTTATTTATTTATTTATTTATTTTTATATGTATGAATGTACTGTCTGCATGTAGGTTGGTGCACCCATGTCCTGCAATGCCACAGAGGTCATAAGAGGACATCGGATTCCCCTGGAACTTGAGTTAAAGCCACCATATGGGTGTTGGGAATTGAACCTGGGTCCTCTGCAAGAGCAGTCAGCACTCTTAACTGCTGAGCCATCTCTTCAGCCCCGATTTTTTCATTTTTGACTTCTCTGGATTTTCAACTTTAAATATGTACATCTAGGATTTTAAATTTACATCTAGCTTTTAGCTGTGAGAGAGAACATGACACACTTTCTGTCTGAGTCTGGGTTTCCTCATTCAAGATGATTGCTTCCAGTTCCTTCTATTTACATGTGAATTTCATAATTTAGACTTTTAAGAGCTGAATAATATTCCATTGTGTATATGTGCTACAGCTTCATTATCCACCTATTGGTTGATGGACATCTAGGTTGTTTTCAATTTCTGGTTATTATGCAAAGGACAGCAATGAATATGAAATGAACAGGTATTTCTGTAGTAGGGTGTAGAAGCTTTGGGGTATATGCTGAAGAGTGGGTCAAAAAAGAGGATCAATGTTGAGATTTTTGAGGAATCTCCACACTGGTGTGTGTAGTGGCTACACCAGCTCTTCCTTTGAGTCCTAGCATTTTTTTTTTCTTGTCTGCTTTTTGAATCTTAGTCATTCTGACTCAGGTAAGATGAAATCTCAAAGTGGTTTTGTACTGCATTTCCCTGAGGACTGAAGATGTTGAAAAATTTAAAAAGTATTTCTTAGCCATTTGCATTTCATCTTTAGAGAACTCCCTATTAAGCTTCTTGTTCCTTCTTTTTTTTGGTCTTTTTGAGACAGGGTCTCCCTGTAGCCCCAGCTGTCCTGGAACTTGCTCTGTAGACCAGGCTGGCCATGAACTCACAAAGATCCGCCTGCCCGTGCCTCCCAAGTGCTAGGATTAAAGGTGTGGACCACCGTGCCAGGCTCCCTTGTTTCTTCTTTAAATTGGGTTGTTTGTTATTTTCATGTTTAGTTTTGAGAGTGTTTTTTATACTATAGGTACTAATCCTCAATCTTAAGAATAGTTGGCATTTTTACACTGACAGCTAGGGCAGGACAGAGAACCAGGCAGCTCAGATGCAGCTGAAGGGTCTGATTATTTTTCTCTTCCAATCAGTGCTGCCACCATACTTACCTATTCTGTGGCTAAAAAGCAGAAACTACTGGAGATTAAATTGATGTTAGTTTAGTAGCAGTTGCTATTTAGTAATTGGCCTACAACAGGGCTACCAAATATCAAAATATAAACTCCAAGATAATTATCCAATTGCTCCTATGTGAAATTATTGGTTAACTTTAATTCTTGAACATTTCTCTCTGTCTCTGCATTTATTTGCTTACCTATCCATCCAGCGTCTATTAAATAAATATTAGCAATAAGATTAACTCTCACTGTGTTCTGTAAGCCTTTAGGCATTTTTTAGAATGTGATCATTGACAGTGAAACTAAATATATTTTAATATGTAATAGATAAAAGCAACTTAGCTATCTTTTTAAAAATATAATCTACTAAGTCCTTTTATCTAATTGGTGTTTGCCAGTGCCTTTGGGGGTGGCTCCACCCACTGGAGCCTAGTTATCTACTTAGGACTGCACCCTTAAATAAAACTGACTCCTTCTATCCCAGTGGCTATCAGTTCTAATAGTTCTGAAGCTAAGGTTGGGGCTTCATATATAATAGAGTACATGAAATTGGGAGTGGGATATTAGGAGACTTAATAATGGGGGAGGTAAGAATATTATAAAAGTAAATGTCATGAAATTCTCAAAAATTCAATAAATTTAGTATATAGTAGTATGTGCTTTCTTTGATATTTTTAGTTCATGACATGATTTTTTTCCAAGTGAAAACAACTCCATTGTTTTATGATACATGTTTATTGCAAAAATTTAAATCATCAAAATGTAAATAATAAAATTTGCCTGAATTCTTCTAAGTGAAGCTAATGACTCATTCTATTAGTAAATACTGGCATACATATAAGGGTACACATTTGCATGTATGTATTAAAATAAGCAGTATACACTATGACCCGTTTTATGCACTGCCTTTTGGCTCACATGATGTAGCATATGATATTTAATGTTAGGTGACATGGGCTTATATTAACATATCTAGAGACTACAAAAAATGTATCGGTTAAAAGTATATTGTTTCAAAGCTGGGCGTGGTGGTGCACACCTTTAATCCCAGCACTTGGGAGGCAGAGGCAGGCAGATCTTTGTGAGTTCAAGGCCAGCCTGTTCTACATAGTGAGTTCCAGGATAGCTGGGGCTACTGTCTCAAAAAGGCAAAAAAAAAAAGTATATTGTTTCAAGAGGCTGATCTTATAATTTAAGTCCCCAAATGAGACCATCAATAGTAGAAGGATGGGGCAGGAGAGATGGCTCATCTGTTAAGAGCATTTGGTGCTCTTCCAGAGAGCTTGAGTTTGGTTCCCAGCACCTGCATCAGGTGGCTCCAGTTACAGTGGATCCAACACCCTCCTCTGGCCTCTGCAAGGTTCCTATAGGCAAATGGTCCACATGTATATGCTCAGGAATACATATATACATGTAAATTAATAGAAAAGCCAGTAAATTTAAAATCCAGTGAAAGAGGAAACTACTTAAAAACACCACAGGGAAAAGACATGAACTAGAATTGTCCTGGGAGAACCTAGGGCTGCACTATATTGAATAAATCCTGAGTGATGGACATTTAGATTGTTTCTAGTCTGTAGTATGAGAACTGGGACTGTGATGAATTATTTATGGATTACCCATCCATTTGGATGAATAGCTATCATCAGTTTAGGAAATATTCCCGGATATAACAGCTGAATCTAAGGACATGCACAATTAGTACTTTCATAAATGTGCCAAATTAGCTCCAAAAGTTTACATACATTTATAATATTTATAATCTCACTGAAAGTTCACATAGTATGCTTCTTTCACATTATTTCCAAACTAGTTATAATCAGTCAGTCCTTTAACCTTTGCCAAAATGACAGAGGAAAAGAATATTTTTTCTTCTAATGCTTTTACTTGTACATTTGATAGACAAAGTTTATGGATGCATTCATTTATTACTAGTTAGTGTCATTTGTATGCATATGACAATATACATTATACATTACCTATAACTATATTTATATGTTGTTTTTCACTCCAGATGCTTAGCAGTTGTCCCAAACCACTACTGGAAATTCAGTCATTTTTCTCATGTTTGATATGATTTTTTTCCAATAAATAGTTTCATTGAATTTTTGTGCATTTCATATAAAACATCTTAACCATTATTATGCCGTTCCCCACCCATAACCACCAGACTCTCCACTGGATTTCATGCATTTTTCTCATATACTTTAAGGTCTCTAAAGTCAGTTAGTGAACCCAGATGTCCCTCAGTGCAAGTTCATCCATTGAGGTCTAGTTAGCTTGTCTAGAGTCTCTCCTTAAAGGAGATCAACTCTCCTTTACCCTGCATTAATCAGCTGCCAATAGTTCTTCAGCTAAGGTTGGGGCCTGCTGACCACTTCCCCAGTTCAACACTGGGTTTTTGTCTGATTGAGTTTGCATGGGGTCTTGTGCATGCTGTCACCTTGTGGATTCATATGAGCAGGGTCCCAGGAGCCTATAAGAATCCCCACAGTCAGGAGGCAGAAGCAGGCTGATCTCTGTGAGTTCAAGGCCAGCCCAGTCTACATAGTGAGTTCCAGGACAGCTGGAGCTACAGGGAGACCCTGTCTCAAAAAGACCAAAAAAAAAAAGAATATTTTCTTATGGTTATATTCCTCCTCTCCTGGCTCTTATGATCGTTCCGACCCCTCATATGCAAGGGTCTCTGAACCATGGATGGGTGATATTTAGTATAGGAGTCCTGTGCAGGGACCCAGACTCTGAAGTCTCTTATGTTCTACTCCTTGGCCATTTGGGGGTTTTTGTGTTCATTGCTTCCTATTTCATGAGGAAGCTTTGTTGATGGGAGTTTAGAAATGTATTTGTATTCTCTCTACTCCTTACTCCACTGTGTTCTATGAGCTTGAGGTGTAGAGATTCCATTGTAACTGTAATAGTCTCTTTTATGAGTAGTGACTAGCATACTTATCTGCAAATATAAGGATCCATATTTAGCATAGAGTAAGAAATTGCATTTGTTTGGGGATGTGATAGACTTGAGTTTTTCTCTACTATCTGTGACCTCTCCATCCATGTGTATTCTATGTTTACAGTGCCAAATTAGATAGAGTTCTTTTCACTGAGCAGCTTTGAAGTTCAATTAGGTACCTGTTGATTACCCCCAAGATAAAAGTGTCACTACTGTTTCAATATATTGTTGTGCCAGTCATTGTGGCTTTATAACTGAGCTAAGCCATTGATTGATAGTCTCCCTTAGTAGCTTGAAAAGTGTTCTCTAAGTCTGAGAGTTAGTCTTCAGGGAGAAGGCTTCCAGGTTAGCTACAGCTCCATTGCTCTAAGTACTGTGTCTAAAGTAGGTCTTGTCTTCAGCAATTGGCTCTTACCTTCAAGTTTAGGGGATAAGCAAGGGCTATGACAATAGCCCTTGTAATTTTGAGAGTCCCTTGAGCTACCCTGACCAACAACTCCCAGGGAAGTTTCTCCTGTTTAGCCCTGTGTTTGTTATAGCCTTCAGCTAAACATATGAACTCATGTGCGGATAATATATTTGTAAATTTTCAGTAAGGTTTTCAACTAATACATTTCCGTCTGGTTCTTCATACCAGCTAAACATTATTTACCTCTGTTCTCTCTTTCCCTGTCTAACCCTCTCGTCACCATGCCCAGTTAAAGTATCCCATCTCCCCACTTCCCCCTCGATAATACCTGTTTCCTTTGATTTCTCCCTCTCTTGATCTCCTTCTTCCCTTTTGACCCCAGGGTTCCTCCCTCTTCTCCTATCAAATATCCCCAGGAGAGTGCTCACTCATTGCTGGTATGATCGCAAACTCATGCCACCACTATGGAAAGCAGCGTGTACTATTTAAAAAAATAATCGATCATATGATATGCTTATACTACTTAACATATACCCAAAGGATTCATCCACTGCAGAGATAGATATTTATACGTCCATGTTTTGTTGCCCTTTTCACAATACCTAAGAAATGGAAGCGGCCTATGTGTCCCTCAATGGATGAGTGGATAATGGCAATGTGGTGCATTTTCACAATGGATTTCTATTCAGTGCTATAGAAAGACAAAAATCATGAAATTTTCTGGTAAATGGATGAGACTAGAAGCTGCTATACTGAGTGAAGTAACACAAACTCAGAAAAACAAATGGCATACATGTCCATCATTTGTGGATCATAGCCCCAAATCCTTCTATGTAAGTAGGATCTAGGAAAATGGAAAAGAAACATGGAGGTTGGGGCTGGAGAGATAGCCTAGTGGTTAAGAGCACCGACTGCTCTTGCAGAGGACCTGGGTTCGATCTCCAGCACCCACATGGCGGCTAAGAACCATCTGTAACTCCAATTCCAGGAGAACTCCAGTTCCAGGGGAATCCAAGACCCTCTTCTGACCTCCGCGGCATTGCACGACACGGGTGCACAGATCTACATGCAGACAGCACACTCATACACATACAAAAATAAATAAAATTAAAAAAAAAGAAACATGGAGGTAGAGGAGAAAAGGAGCCTGAGAGAGAGGAATAGTAGGAGACGGACGCTACCAAGGATGTGCTATTTTGCCTTATGTTAAATGATGTCTGAGACCATTTCTAAACCTGGTACCCACCAGTTTACCTATTTCTTTGTTGTTATTGCTATTCATTATCTTACTTTACTGTTCTGAGTCCAGACAACCTTCCACATGTTTGTTCTAGCTATACCATACTAACATGTTACCTAGGTTAATCTTCCTGTATTTCACATTTTATATATAGTGACATCACATAATTTGCCTCTTCCTGCCCACCTCCAGTACATACATGCTTTCATAGCTCTTTCACATCATCAAATATTCAGCTTGAGCTTCCATTTTAAGCAGTCTTTCCTGAATCTAGTGCTATCTGAAAATCTTCCCTTTGCACTTTCATAGACATGTCAATATTTTTACCAGGGTGAAATATTTGACCCACACATCCATTCCTCTAGTACATGCCCAGGCACCATATCTCACTCAGCTTAGATACACAGTGCCTTAGAATACCTGTCCAATATCTTTAAAAGAATGAATATGTTTCTTTTATTAAATGTTGTAAAACGTTCACAGAAAGGAAAGCACAGTGTTCCCTTTAATAATTCAAAGGTGTTTCAACCAAAGTCAGAGTCAAATGGTAAATTATAGAAACCAGAGAAGTGAACACAACTTCCACTTTGGTTAATGTCTGCTTCAGTTGGAACAGGGAAGTGGGTGATTTCATGGCCCAAAGGAACAACTTCCTAATATTCATCCTGATATTTTAAAAGATATTCCCAGGAGTTAGAAATGGGAGAAAGGTTGATTTTTCGTTTTCTTTTGCTATTTTTTCCTCTTTATTACTGGATTCTGGATGCAAAAAATCATATTTTAGAAGAGAGAATTATTGGACTGGAGAGATGGCCTAGCGGTTAAGAGCGCCGACCGCTCTTGCAGAGGACCCGGGTTCGATCCCCAGCACCCACATGGCGGCCGAGAACCGTCTAANCTCTTGCAGAGGACCCGGGTTCGATCCCCAGCACCCACATGGCGGCCGAGAACTGTCTGAAACTCCAATTCTAGGAGAACTCCAGTTCCAGGGGAATCCGAGACCCTCTTCTGACCTCCGCGGCATTGCACGACACGGGTGCACAAACTTGCATGCAGACAGTACATTCATACACATACAGAAATAAATAAAATAAAAAAAAATTAGAAGAGAGAATTATCAATTTTTAGAAAGATTCTGTCAGTAAGGAACAAAGAAGCACATGACATTCAGAAAGTTATGTGTGCTGCAGTCAGTTAGAATAGTGGAGCATTCAGAGAGCGAGGTAGATAGAAAGATACAAAGATGATAGAGGGGCTGGAGAGATGGCCTAGAGGTTAAGAGCACAGACTGCTCTTGCAGAGGACCCGGGTTCAATCCCCAGCACCCACATGGCGGCTGGAAACCATCTTTAACTCCAGTTCCAGGGGAATCCAACGCCCTCTTCTGACCTCCGTGGCATTGCATCACACGGGTGCACAAACCTAAAACACATACAAGAATAAATAAAAAATTAAAAAAAAGAAAGGTGATAGCTAGCATCTTTTAAACCAACAGAGATATAAACACCTCAGAATTATGTCAAAGTCAGAAAGGTTGCAGAACATAAGCTCCTAGCGTAGTAAATATGGGAATTCACACTGTATAGCTCAAGTTGTTGGTTTAAAAGATGCTAAAATAACAAGGTGATGTCTTTGCCCTGACTGTTTAGTCTGTAGGAGGAGGGAGATGCCTCTGTGGTGAGCTACGTTAATAGCATATTTCAAGATGAAGTAGTTGAGTAATTAGTTGCTTATATTTTTCTTCAGGCCTTTCTATATGGTAATAAGGATGTTACCAAGCGGCATCAAATGATTTTTATTTTAATTGTTGCTTATTATCTTCCTATTTTCATGTACTCATCTCGAGGTGTACATGTCTACTCCCTGGGGACCCCTGATAGCATAGATCGGGCAGCTGAAGAGACCAAGTCTTCTCTAAAGCTGGTATTGGTATTCAAAACCTAGTGGTAATTTGTGAATCAGCGTCTCGTGCTATTTCTAACGTAGTAGGTCTGAAATACAATTATGTCACCCAGGGACATTCTACACTGAGAATCAGTATGAACCTGACCATGCATATGAGTAACTATGAGTTACGCACAAAGTGCGGTGGCCATGTTGGAGCAGAAGCAGCTATCTCCCCAGATGGTTTAAGTCTTCTCACATGCAAATTCATTGACTGCTTCTGTTAAGGACCCCCTAGAAGGAGGGAACGGGACAGGATTTCTGCTTTGCCATGGGTGAGAACTCTGTTCCACAACAACAGGACTCTGTAAAAGATTTATTGGAAGTAAGAGCTGTGGTTGCTTTTATCTCCTCCACATTTATAGACACCATATATAAATTTGATCATGACCGGGTAGTGACCAATATCATCCACAAACAGACATACAGAGACCAGGCATCTGCTTCAATAGCTAAATTTTGAGGTGCGATCCATTGGGGTATAAATGTTATTCTGAGTTTTATGTGTTCCACTCACCACCCTGTTTGGAGAGCCATTAATTCATCATCAGGCACAGGAATAACTTCAGTGATGTCATGCTTTTTCCTGCATATGTGTATACTTTTACCCTTGTTTGGCTTGTAAATCTCTCTCTTCTCTCTCTCTCTCTCTCTCACTCTCTCTCTCACACACACACACACATACACACAAATATAAATACCCCAACTTTGGATTTCTGTTGGATTCTTCTCTTTGCATGTACAATAATAAGCAAGACAACTGAAAAAGGAATTTGAAGGAAATATTTTTCTTCCCCTTCTCCTTGCTGGCTGCCTCCCAGGAAACTCAGCTATGCAGTTCTGGATTCTGTCTGACACGTCTTAACTACTGACATTTAGCAGATGCTTCTGTAAGAAATGGGGGAGGGCGAAGGTGAAGCAGGGGTGTGATCAAAGTAATTAGACTAACGATGTCTCAATTATCAAGATGTTCCCACAGTGTCCCCTTCTGTTAGCAAATCTGGAACAGGGAGACTGTCTTCATGAAGGAAAGGTTGAGTTAAAAGATGCACTGATGGTTTGGGCCAAGATACAATGAAATCAGAACCTTAGGATAGACTAACTCTAGTTTCTATTTTAAAACAGGGGCAGGCAATTTCAACCTAAACTATATGGAGTCACTAACATAGCAAAAATAGACCTAGCTTCATAATTCAAGTGTAGTATACTGTTGTGACTGATTTGATCATGTGGTGGGCTCTGTTATCAGATTCATCTCACAAATTACTAACTCTTTTAGTAGAATACAAAGAAGTTCAGGTTTCCTTGCTCAGTTCAAAAATCTAATTTACGCAATTCTTTTAAAAGTTGTTGTACCCTAGCAAGGAGGTTACATTGCTGTAAATTGAAAGTTATGTCTTTAGTCTGGTTGGTCATTTGAACATATAAGATATAGACTTGGAAGTAGTTAATTATTTACCATATCTACTGCTTGGAAATATTAATTCAGCTTTTTCAGAGCAAGTACACAGAGACAAAGCTTTCTTGTGTTTGATGATGTTTACCCTTCCTGGCTTGGAGAAACTGGCAGTCTCTGTGCCCTTCCTTGGTGTCTGGGAGGGCTCCCTCATTCATGCCTTCTGCCATACACATCTTGCATCTTTCTCTCAGTCTTTCCTAAGTTTTTCACTGCAGAGGCTTGTTGTTTTGGGCAAAATTTAACTGTATCAGTCATTTATTTGACCCAGTCTTTGTTGTCACTGTTCCTTCCCCTTTGTTTTGCTCCAACATATGCCTATATAACCATCACATATGTATCAAAATTATGACCTCTGAGAATAAACTGTATGTTAATTCTAAAATATGTTTAGGTATTCACATTTTCCCCTTCAAAATATGAATACATACTTTCCACCCATATATAATAATTACAGAGTCTGAAAATAGGTGGTAGGCCAATTCTAGAGCCTGTTAAGAGATTCACATTATAACAGCACAATTGGTTTCACATAAGAAAAAATATAACAATAATGTTGTTCACCTTGACTTTCAACTGGAGATTTAGTGTTAGCATCCACCACTTAGCATAATGACTTCAAGTTCCATCCATTTACCTGCAAAGTTCATGATGTTTTCTTTCTTCTTTCTTTTCTTTTCTTTTCTTTTCTTTTCTTTTCTTTTCTTTTCTTTTCTTTTCTTTTCTTTTCTTTTCTTTTCTTTTCTTTTCTTTTCTTTTCTTTTCTTTTCTTTTCTTTTCTTTCTTTCTTTCTTTTCTTTCTTTCTTTCTTTCTTTCTTTCTTTCTTTCTTTCTTTCTTTCTTTCTTTCTTTCTTTCCTTCTTTCCTTCCTTCCTTCCTTCCTTCCTTCCTTCCTTCCTTCCTTCCTTCCTTCCTTCCTTCCTTCCTTTCTTTCTTTCTTTCTTTCTTTCTTTCTTTCTTTCTGAGGGCCAGGGCTATCCTTTAGTTCACCTGGCCAGGAGCTTGCTTCTGTAGACCAGGCTGGCCTTGAACTCACAGAGCTTGGCTGCCTCTGCCTCTTGAGTGCTCGGAATTAATCTGGCTTGGCACTAACGACTGTTCTTAGCCACCATGTAGGTGCTGGGAATCGAACCCTGGTCCTCTGCAAGAGCAGTCAGTGGTCTTAACCACTGAGCCATCTCTCCAGCCCCCAATGTCATCTTTCTTTACCACCGAATAGAACTCCATTTTGTAGATGTACCAAATTTTTGTTATTCACTTTGCCAGTTGAGGAGCATTTGGGTTGGTTCCAGCTCTTTGCTATTGTGAAGAGAGCTACAATAAACAGATGTGCATGTATCTTTGTGGTAGGATGAGTCCTGTGGGTACATACCCAGGAGTGGTATGGCTGGTTCAGATGGTAGGGTCATTACTGCCAAAGAGATTGCTAATGATTCTTTCAATAAAATGATGATGTCCTTAAATATTAGCTGCTCCTATAAGGATGTGTATCTTTTTGTGCCATTTTGTTTTATTTTTATTTTTTTCACATAAATTTATTTTTATTTTTTTAACAAATCTAACCCGGTTCTCCCCCCTCCCCCACCCCACCAGAGCTCATGCATTCTGCCAAACATGCTTTTCATCTCTCAGTCTTTCTCAATATTCTCCATGAGGAAGTTGACTGTTTTGAGCAGAAGTTCACTGTTTCAGTCAGTTCTTTGATGCAGTCCTTTCTGTTGTTGTTGTTTCCAATATGCATTACGCCCAACTGCTTTGGACAAAAGCTCAGGGGGCCCTACACAAGAAATACTTACAACTGGGTAATTGGCATTAGCATCCACAGATGAGGGATACCATTCGTCATTTGTTTTTCTGGGACTGTGTTACTTCACTCAGCCATTTTGTTTTAAACTAAACTATTTTACAATTCTACAGAAACCTCACTTTGTAGGAAATTAAAAGTGTTATCGATAATTCCTGCCACAGAAATGCAAATGGTAGGGATGAGGATATAGCTCAGCAGCAGAGCACTGGCTTGGCATGGACAAGGCACTTGATTGGATTTCCAATACAAAATAAATAAATAAATGAAAACTTGTCTGATGTTTGCAATTGATAGACCTATGTATATTGGTTTTCAGAGCATTTTGTTAGTCTTGCATCCATTTGTAGATATGTCTCAGCATTCTTCAATGGGGTGTTTATTGTGTGGGACTTGGAGCTTCCCTTTCAACCAGCTGGACTCTTAACTTCATTATCCAATATTTTAATAAAATTGTTACTACTTTAATTTGTATCCACCCTGTTTCTACACACTTCCTCTCCCGTGTTTGTAGGGATGACCTTCCCTCTCTTCGCAGTAATTTCTGCTGTTCTAACTATTCCACAGAGGATTGTTCTTTCCTCCTCTCCCTCAATTAGAGCAATCTAGTTGATAAAATAAACCATACTGAGAAAGTCGAGAGTGTTAAGGTTAAGTTAGGAGAAGTAAGAGCATATCAATGAAATAATGACACATTCTTTTTGATAGCAACCTATAAATGTTAGTGCCCTTAATGAACAGAACTAGAACTAAAGGTATTAAGAAAAATGTCGTTAAGTTCTGACCATCAACTTTTCTATTGCGGATATAACCAATTGGAGTATTGATTTCTTTTTTTTTTTTTAAGACAACGATTTGTAGCTTCGTGGTCTTCAATTTAAAGAAGCAAGCGGACTGTATATATCTGATTTTCAGTGACTTCTTCAGAAAGGTTTTCAGTGTCCAAAGCTTTTGTCACTCTAATGCTACCTGGCAACAAAACTGTGGTGCCAACTTAATCATATGCTTTGATGTCATCTAGAACTATGTATTCAATCTGTTTTCTACTATGTGCTCAGCTTCTTTACATTTAACTATACCTTAAGAAAAACAATGTAAATCAACCCTCCTATATTTTGGACTTCAGAGATAATTAACCCCTGCAAGCCAAGCTAAAAGCATGACTTTAACCTTACACCATGTTCCCCATTGTAACTCAGTTTTGCCTCAACTCAGAACAATGTGTGTATGTGTGTGTGTGTGTGTGTGTGTGTGTGTGTGTGTGTGTATGCTTGAAATGTGGTAAATAGACCAAAGACCACCAGTGAAAACACCAAGAAGGCAGAAAACTAGTGTTTCCCACACAAGTGTCAAAAACAAATCAAATCAAAACAAAAGAACCAAACACTTGGGTGTAGGTTGATGACTTCTCTGTGTGGGTTTGTGTGTGGTTCTGGGAGGCTGATGACTTCTGTTTGTGGGTTTGTATGCTGTTCTAGGTCCAATGGTCAGAAAAATTGTTCTAGGCTGTGTGGTCGGTAAATATAAGAGGAGACCCCTTGTTCCAGAGGACAGGAGAGGTCTGATGAAATCAGGACTCCTCAGAATGGATCCAGCTCATAGGTTTAAACTCTAAGATATAGTTTGTCTTTTATGCAGCACAGCCACAGAAAAGGGTATGATTTCTAGTCAGTGGTGCTTTGTGCTATGTTTGTTCATTTTGTATGAATTCGGGTTTTGGTACCCACTTTCAGAAGAAAATTCCTTAGAAACTGTCCTGGTCTTCATCTTGGTCTTTCTCTAAAGCTGTAACTTCTGATGCTGTGCTGTTATTTGTCTCTGTGGTAATCCATATAATGTGTTTTTCCCTATCTTACCCTCAGATCCTGTGCCCTAGTCACAGTTTCTTAGTCTCAGAACTGTTTGTAATCACCACAATCCCAGCAATGTGGAAGCACAAAAAAGGACTGGAAATGTTCAGGGGTCTGCACTTGCTACAGAGGTCAGAAGGCCTCTGAAGACATTGCTTTTTCCTGCTATGAAACTGAGGGTGGCAGAGGATGCTAGTATCAGCATAGTTCCACATAAGCTACAATTTATGCATTTAAGTATTAATAGTCTCAGAATATTTTCCATGCCAAACAATTTTAGTGATTTTTTTGTAAATTTTATACAATATATTTTGATTGTATCTAGATCCTTTCCCTTAACTGTAACCCCTTCAACAACTCCTACCCAATTCTGTGTAATTTTCTCTCTCTCTTTCTCTCTCTCTCATTTAGGTATTTATCATCTATATTTCTTTCTTTCTTTCCTTTCTTTCTTTCTTTCTCTCTCTCTCTTTCCTTCCTTCCTTCCTTCTTTCTTTCTTTCTTTCTTTCTTTCTTTCTTTCTTTCTTTCTTTCTTTCTTTCTTTCATCTCATCTATTTTTCTATAGGCCTATAGATTCAAATTTGTGTCCCCAGATGTCCTATGGTATGGGCACATCCACTGGAACCTGGTTAACCTACCAAGAGCCACATCTGTAAAAAAAAGACCAACTTTTTCACAGAGAATATTTAAAGATGAAAGCAAACCAATTCCATAGAACAATGCATTTTCTTTGTGTCAGCCATAATGGTAGAATTCTAAAACACAGCCCAGATTCTCATCTTGGTGTGTACCCTATCCTCCTTGGTATATTTAGAAGTGATAAACATGGTAAGAAATCAGTCTCAGACCAGAGATTAGGTTACTAATCTCAGTCAACTTTGAGTCAATCTGACCTAATCAGAAAACTCCTCTAAAAGAAGGCTAAACTGTGGAATCCATTTCTTGTTTGTTGTGGAGAAAGCAAGCGAGCATGTCACAAACTACCTTGGGATAATGCTGTGTGGCTCATTCCTGAGGGCAGTGTCTAGGAGCCAAGAACATCCACTGCTGACAGCAAGGCAGGACCCTGTGGTTTCTGTCCTATTACCTAAAGCACTCAATCCTGCCAACAACTGCATGAACTTGGAATAACACTTACAACTCCAGAGCTCATGACTCCTGTGGTCTGACCTATGAAAACCATGAGCGAGGTGCTGCATTGAGTGAGTGTTTGTGTAGTAATCTGTAACCTAACAATAAGAAACCTTGATTCAGAATTTGGCACTACAGACTCTGAAAAACATGTTTGTGCAAACCCAGGTTTCTTCAGAAATCCATGCAGAGGGGGCCCTCAGAGAGGATCCATGCTTAGTCAACATGGACGGATCTTGGAGAGCCTGCAGAGGATGCTATGGAGAGCAGGGAAAGAGAGCCTTGGCTCAAGCCAGTATGGCTTCCTGTACAAGCTGAGAACAGGATCATCTCTCCCCTAATTATTGTGGTTTGCTTCATTATACAATAGATCCACATAGGTAGGAAATTCAAACTTAGCACAATGACATTAAAAATCACAAGTGTCCATTGAAAAGTTATTTAGGAGATACAACATCACTCTGTTAAATGCTTATTCTCTATTTAGGGTTTAGTCTGACTAGAGATCAGTCACACTGAACCAGCTAACCTCAGTAGGTGATATTATACAAACTCCACTTCCATGCCTACAAAGGATATGTGGCCTTCAGCAAAGATAGATTGCTATGCTCAGAGAGGACAGGAGTGTGCCTAAAATAGATAGGCATTTTTTATTTTGAAATTTGCTAGCCATGTTTTAGTTTGCTGTAGATAATTCTGCAAACAATCACAAGTACCAATTGTACTTCCAGCAGCACTGTTTAATAATAAGCATAAAGTCTTGGCAAGTTATTAAGCTTGCCAGCATTCTTTTCCCATATTTATAAAGTGGCAATAATATTAGTAATATGTCTCATATGGCTGCAAAGATTAATGAGGTAATGTGAATTCATGTGTTTTGCAAGCTGTTAAGCACTCTGCCCGTATGTACAAATGAATAGTTCTTTATTCCTAAATTTCCCTTCAGTAACTCATTCCAGTATATTTTACAGAGAAGATAGGAAATGAGAAAGATCTGACCATGTGTTCTAAGCAATTTGATTTCACTAACAGTTTCCGGGAATTACTGGGGACTGATGTGTGTGAAAATGGCAGATACCGAAAAGATGTCTTTGTTAGGTTAATACCAGGCTCCTCTGCACATCTTGTTTGTGTGTAGAGTACTCCTAATTAATAACATACGATGGAATAATGGTCGGTGAATTCTACCCTCTAATCACAGTCTCCATTCTGTAGCTATTCTCAAGGGGGTAGGAAGCAGGCAGGACTTGTATTCAAATGTCTTCTACAGCACTCTCCGTCTGGAACCATCTGTGAACATTACAGCATTTGAACATCACAGCTTCTGGAAAAGAGCAGGGGAAGGAGAACAGCAACAGGGAGCTTCACCAGAGAAGTCTCAGCTCTGCTTGTTTCTGTGAACAACAGGCTACAGATGTCTATTTTAGAGATAAATAGGATGACAATTTTAGATTATTGGCAGTTTTTTTTCCTTTGTTTTCATGAGGATAAAATACCTTCCTCTCCATGGCTCTCCTCACCCTCTTCTGTTAAAATACTCACTTTATAATAGAGTCACTCTGTGATAGTCTCATCCCATGTTGAGAATAAAGTTAGAAACAACATTGTGGTTTCCTGAAATGTTTTTTCTTCCCCGCCACCCCTGTCAAATAGAGAACCAATTATGATTTCACATAGATGTTCTGGTTCACGGTTCCATTGTGTGTACTTCTTATTTTTATGAATAAAACTAGGACAGGGGTGATGGCTCAGTGGGTAAAAGTGCTTGATCCCCAGAATCTATGTACAAGCAGGGGTAGAGAATTGCCTTCTCAAAGTTATCCTCTATCCCCCACATGCTCTGTGGGATGTGACATAGACACATACATCCAATTAAAAAAGAGTAAACCTATACAAAACTGGATCTGGGTAGAAGCAAAGTCTTTGGTGACTAACACTTCATGAATCACTGGATTCATTGAGCATGATCTTGGGGTCCTGCTGTGCCTGTGTCTTCTGTGGTATCAAACCTCATCTTACAGAGACACTAGGAAAATGGAGCATACCTACATTTGTGGAGGAAACCAAGAAATAATACCATGGTTTTATTAAGAAAGCACAGTTCTCAGATACACTGCACTGTATCAAAGGAACTACAGTTGAGTAAATCAGCCAAATGTGGATGATTCTTGCAAAGATCAAGGGAATTTTTTTTTTTCTTTTCAAGACAGGGTCTCCCTGTAGCTCCAGCTGGCCTGGAACTCGCTCTGTAGGCCAGGCTGGTCTTGAACTCACAGAGATATGCCTGCCTCTGCTTCCCTAATGGTAGGATTAAAGGCATGTGCCACCATGCCCAGCGGGAACATTCTTGATGGGTCAGGGCTGTGGAAACTCATCAGGTGACAGTGACATCACTTAATAACTCACCTACAAAAGATTGTCCTAAATTACAACCCAGTAGTCAATAGATTCTGTAACGGAGTGAGTAATAGACAATAAATGATAAAAATGATAAAATTTGTAATGTTAAAAGAAAAGCAAGTGCTTGAATTTTAAACTAGTTACTGTGTGTGTTGTGAAGCATAGCTGGGATAGAAATACCAAATGGAGAGCGTTTCTAAGGTCCCCAGCTTTCCTGACTTGTGTGTGACTTCACAAATCAGAGTTTCTTTTCCTCTCCTAAGTCAAATTTATCCCATTTTTCTAAATATTTCATTTCATTCAAGTGATATGTGTGTTACAGTAAGTGAGCTGGCTGGCCATGATTAGAGGTATAATTTTGAGGCTGCCTAAATTAAGTTCAACAGAGGCTCTTAACCCTGTTCCCTAAAATGCATAAATTTGGATTCTGGAAAATGATTTAAATGCCACCATTTTATTTATAATAATATTAACAACCAAGTCATATCTCTATCAAATGCTTTGCTGAAGTCTTCTAAATGACACATGTCATTAGAGTGTGATTGCTGCTGTGAGGTTAAGATCTGTGCTGAGTGACAGTACAGAAATAGGCAAAATTACAATCGTATTCTTTTTTTGTTCCCTTTAATTTTATATTACTCCAAAATATGCATATGAACACTCTACACATAAATCAAAATTACAAAGTCTGAAAATAAACTATAGGTTAATTCCAAAACAAGTTTAGGGATTCACATTTTAACAGTAATGTTGTGGTCTGAAGAGATGGCCTAGTGGTTAAGAGTGCCGACTGCTCTTGCAGAGGACCCAGGTTCAATCCCCAGCACCAACATGGCGGCTGAGAACTGTCTTTAACTCCAGTTCCAGGAGAATCTGACACCCTCTTCTGACCTCAGCGGCATTGCACGACATGGGTGCACAAACCCACATGCAGACAGTACATTCATACACATAACAAAAATAAATGAAATAAAAAAATAGTAAAGTTGCATGCAGTTAAAAAGAAATATAACTTTACATTCTAAATTACATGTATGTTTTAATGTACTTTTTTGAAGGTTCTATAAGAATCTAATATAAATTTTACAGTATAATCCCTGCTATAGAAATATTATTTTTCTATAGCAGGGATTATAATACTACACATTATTATAATATTTCTATAGCAGGGATTATACTGTAGTTTACATGTAAACTACACATTATTATAATATTTCCATAGCAGGGATTATACTGAAATTATTCTATAAAGTTATCAATTTTTTTCCCTCTGCTTTGTATTAGTCAAAATTATGCCCTTATGAACAATATATATGTATCAAAATTATGACCTCTGGGAATAAATTGTATGTTAATTTCTAGATGTGTTTTGGGATTCACATTTTTTCCCTTAAATTTATCTTACTCTAGAATATGACCTTCCCCCCATGTATGGAAGTTACAATGTGTGAATATAAGTGGTAGGTCAAGTCTAGAGCCCATTAAGAGATTCACATTATAATAGCACAGTTGCTTTCAGATACAGAGAAATATAATAATAAAATTGCCCAGTTTGCCTGCCAACATCCACAAATGAGAGAAACCATTGTTTTTTCTGGGAATGTGTTACTTCACTTAGCATAATGGCTTCGAATTCCATCCATTTACCTGCAAAATTCATGATGCTATCTTTATTTACTGTTGCATAGAACTCCATTGCATAGATGTACCATATTTTTGTTTCCAGTCATCAGTTGAGGGGCATTTGGGTTGATTCCAACTTTTCACTATTGTGAAGAGAGCTGCAATAAACATAGCTGTGCATGTATCTTTGTGGTAGGATAAGTCTTGTGGGTATACCCAGGAGTGGTATGACTGGATCAGGTGACAGGCTCATTTTGAGTCTTTTAAGGTTTCTCCACACTGCTTTCCACAGTGGTTGTATGATTTTACATTCCCACCAGCAGTTGATGAGTGTTACTCTTTCCCCACAACCTCTCCAGCATTTGATATCTTTTGTTTTCTTGATCTTGGCCAGTCATATTGGAGTGAGATGATACCTTAGTGTGGTTTTAATTTCCATTTCCTTAATTATTAACTATGTTGAACACTTTTTAAGATGTTTCTCAGCCATCTTTACTTTCTTACTGGTGAAGTCTCTGTTCAGCTCTTTACTCCATCTTTTGAGTAGGTCATTTGTTTTCTTACTTCTTTGTTTTTTAAGTAGTTTATACATTCTGGATGTTAATGTTTTGTCAGATGTATCAGAGGTGAAGGTTTCCTCCCACTCTGTGGGCTCTCTCTTCACTTCCTTGATTGTTTGGCTGTATAAATGCTTTTGAGTTTGATGAGGTCCCACTTGTCAGCTGTTGTCCTTATTACCTGTGCAGCTGCTGTTTGATTTAGCAAGTCTTTTTCCTACTCCTATGACTTGTAGGTTGCTGCTAACTTTTTCTTCTATCATCTTCAGGGTTTCAGGTTTCAGGTTGAGATCTTTGACCCACTTGGAGTTTATTTTTGTACTGGGTGAGATGTAGGGGTTTAATTTTGTTCTTCTACAAATGGTGATCCAGTTTTGCCAACACCATTTGCTGAAGATGCTATCTTTCCTCCATTGAGCTTTTTTGGCCCCTTTGTCAAATATGAAGTGGCTGAAATTATATGAGCTCAAGTTTGGATCTTCAATTTTGTTCCATTGGTCAATGGGTCTGTTTTTGTGCCAGTCCCAGGTTGTCTTTATGACTATAGCCCTGTAATATAGCTTGAAGTTTGTTAAAGTAATCCTCCTGTTTTGCACTTTTCATTCAGGGTTGCTTTAGCAAATGAATTTAAGGATTTTTTCCAAGTTTGTGAAAAAGTTCATGGGGATTTTGATTGGGATTGCATGAATCTGTATATTAATTTGGTAGAATGGACATTTTTACTATATTAATTTTTTCAATTCATGAGCATGGGAGGTCATTCCATCTTTTGATGTCATCTTCAATCTCCTTCTCCAGGGTTTTAAAATTTTTGTTGTAGAGGTCTTTGATGTCTTTGCTTAGGTTTATTCCCAGGCATTTTATTTCTTTGAGGCTATTGTGATTGGGAAGGTCTCCTTATATTCCTTCACCAGGTGCTTATCATTGGTGTAAAGAAAGGCTACAGATTTTTCTAGGTTTATTTTGTATCCCACCACTTTACTGAAACAATTGTTTCTAGGTATTTTCTGGTGGAGGTTTTAGCATCCCTTATGTAAACTATCATATCAACTGCAAAAAGTGATAGTTTTACTTCCTCTTTTCCAATTAGTACTCCTTTAATTTTGCTTTCTTGCCTCATTGTCCTAGCAAGCATTTCAAGCACTATATTGAAGAGGAATGGCTATAGTGGACAGCCTTGCCCTGTTCCTGACTTTAAGGGGACTGCTTCTGTCTTTTCTCCATTTAGGATGATGTTGGCTATAGGTTTTTTGTATACAGCTTTGATTACATTGAGGAATGATCCTTCCAGTCTAATTCCCTCTAGGACTTTAAGCTTGAAGGGATGCCGGATTTTATCAAAGGCTTTTTCCTGAATCAATTGAGATGATCCTGTGGTTTTTGTCTTTCAGTCCACTTATGTGTTTTATGATATTTATTGACTTATGTATGTTGAACCATCCCTGCATCTCTGGTATGAATCCAACTTGGTCATGATGGATGATCTTTTTGATATGGGTCTGTATGTTATTTGCAAGTATTTTGCTGAGAATTTTTGTATCTGTGTTCATTAATGATATGGGTCTATAGTTTTCTTTCTTGTTCGTGTCTTTACCTAGTTTTGGTATTACAATGATGCTGGCTTCGTAGAAGGAATTTGGGATATTTCCCTCTGTACCCTTCTGAAAAGTTTGAGTAGTAATGGTTTTAAGACCTCTTTAAATGTTTAATAGAATTCTGCTGTGGAAACCATCTGGGCCTGGCCTTTTTTTTTAGTTGGGAGGCTTTTTATTACATCTTCAATTTCCTCAAGTATTATGGATCTGTTTAAACTGTCAATCTCTTCTTGGTTAAGCTTTGTTGGTTCCCAGGATTTCGGATATTCATCCATTTCTCTTAGGTTTTCAAATTTAGTAGAGTATAGGTTTTTGAAGTATTCTCATATGATTGGATCTTTTCCTTATCTGTTGTGATGTTTCCCCTTTCATCACAAATGCTATTGATTTGGAATTGTTCTTTCTTTTGGTTAACTGGGCTAGAGGTCTGTCTATTTTGTTTATCTTTTCAAAGAACCAGCTTTTGGATTCATTGGGTTTTTTTTTTTTTTTGTATTGTTTTCTTTATTCTGTTTCAATGATTTCTGCTGTGATTTTTGTTATTTCTTCCTGTCTGTTGGGTTTTTATCTGCAGTGTTAAATCATTTATTTGTTCTCTTACTGTTTTTTTTTTTTTAATGTGTGCACTTAGGGTTTTAAATTTCCCCAAACCTGTGGGATCACAGGTTTCATTTTGTTGTATTGTCATTTTCGTTCAGTTCCATGAATAGCTTTATTTCATTCTTTATTTCTTTCCTGACCCAGTTATTATTCAGGATTGTGTTGTTTATAGTTAGTAGGACTTATTCTGCTGTTAATATTGAGCTTTATTGCGCTGTGGTTTGATAGAATGCCTGAACTAATTTCAATGCTTTTGTATTTCTTGAGATTTATTTTGTGGCCCAGTATGTGGTCGATTTTGGAGAATGTTCTGTGGGGAGCTGAGTAGAAAGTATATTCTCTGGTGTTTGGGTGAAATATTCTGTAGATATCTGTGAGGTCCATTTGGTGTATTGTATTGTTCAGTTCCAATGTCTCTCTGTTTAATTTTTGTCCAGTTGACCTATCCAAGGGACTCAGTGGGGTATTGAAGTCCCCCCACTACTAGTGTGCTGGGATTAATCTGTGTCATGAGGTTCTGAAGGATTGTGTTTATAAAGTTCAGTGCACCAGAGTTTGGTGCATAAATATTTAAGACTGTGAAATCTTCCTGGTTAATTGTTCCACTGATAAGGATATAATGGCCTTCTTTGTCTTTTCTGATTGACTTTACTCTGAGGTCTATTCTATCTGATATTAGAATAGCACCTCCTGCTTGCTTTTTGGTACCATTTGCTTGGATAATTTTTTTATTAATTTTATTCATTTCTGTATGTGTATGAATGTACTGTCTGCATGCAAGTCTGTGCACCCGTGTCGTGCAATGCCGCGGAGGTCAGAAGAGGGTGTTGGATTCCCCTGGAACTGGAGTTCTCCTGGAATTGGAGTTTCAGACGGTTCTCGGCTGCCATGTGGGTGCTGGGGATCGAACCCGAGTCCTCTGTAAGAGCGAGCGGTTGGTGCTCTTAACCGCTAGACCATCTCTCCAGCCCCTTGGATAATTTTTTACATCCTTTCACTGTAAGGTGGTGTCTGTCCTTGAGGATGAGATAGGTTTCTCATATATAGCATATTGATGGATTCTGTTTCATAATCCATTCTCCCAGTCTATGTCTTTTGGTTGGGGAGTTTAAACTATTAATATTTAAGGTTTTTATTGAGAGATATGTGTTGTTTCCTTTCAACTTATTTTTAGTTTTCATACTTGGTCTAGGTATTTACTCTGTTATGCTTTTGTTGAGTTCTTTCTTGGGTTGCTTAAGGATAGTTTCCTCTGTTCTTTGAATTGTTTCCAGTATTTTCTAAAGTGTTTTTTTTTTTTTGACATGTGTTCTTTCATTTTGTTTACATCATGAAAGATTTTTCTTTCTTCTTCAACTATAATTGACATTTTTGCTGGGTATAGTAATCTGAGTTGCATCTAAAGTCATTTAGCACTGGGAATACATTGGTCCATGTTCTTCTTGTTTTCATTGTTTGCATTGAGAAGTCAGCTGTAATTTTGATGGGTTTCCCCTTATATGTAACCTGTTGTTTTTCTCTTGTGGCTTTCAGTATTTTGCCTTTGTTTTGAGCATCTAGTGTTTTAACTATGATATGGTGTGGGGAATTTCTTTTCTGGTCTTTTCTGTTTGGTGTTCTATGTGCTTTTTTTATTTGTATGGGATTATCTTTTTTTCACTTTGGGGAAATTTTCTTCTATTATTCTGTTGAAGATCTGATCAATACCATTCTCTTGGGATTCTTCTTCTTCCTCTATTCCTATGATGTGGAGGCTAAAGGAGTAAAAGATCACGCCCTGCCCTCCGCAAGCTACTGGGACTGTGGTACTGTGATGGAGATGATAAGCTTCTGGTGCTGTGGGTTGCTGTGGTTGTGATGATCCAGCAGGTGCAGTGTTAGTGATTTTAGGCTGCACAGTCAACACTGAGGAAGAAATATACAGAAGCAGAGTGATTGAGATTAGCACCAAAACAAACAAACAAACAAACAAACAAACAAGCAAGCAAAAAACAAATCCACAAGCCAAAGACACAAGGAAATATCAATATGGGAAAAGTGCATAATAAATCCCCACTGAACTCAACCAGTCCTGTAGAATATCCCAACAAGGAGGTCTCCCTGGAAGGAAACCAAGACACTGACCTTAGAAGAACAATTCTACGTGCATAGACACTGTTCTCCCATTCCCGGTTCCTGGTTTGTGTTCTCAGTCTTCCTCAATTACAAGTTTAGTTTTATTTCCCCCCAGGCTTTTGTGCCTGTATTAGTCACTTTTCTGTTGCTGTGATAAAACACCAGACCAAGGAACTTATAAAAGGAAGAGTTTATTTGAGCTTACGATTGGCAGTTCCAGGGAATTAGAGTCCATTGTAGCGGGAGGCGTGGCGGCTGGATCTGGAGCAGCAAACTGAGGGTCACATCTCGCAAAGAGCACAGTAAACAGAGAGAGCAACTGTAGACCACTAGGCTTGTTAAAACTCACTAAGCCTGCCCTCAGTGACACACTTCCCCCAGCATGGCCACACCTGCTAAGACCTCCAAAAACAGTGCCACCAACTGGAGAAAAATGTCTGAATACCTAGAGCCTATGGGGGACACTCATCCAAACCACCACAGTGCCACATGATGTAATCTTGCTTACATACTTTATGATGACATTCTTTTAAATTTAATTTTATTGATTTAAAAATTTCATGCAACTTCTTTTTTTAAATTTTTTATTTTTATATGTGTATGAATGTACCATCTGCATGCAGGTTTATGCATCCGTGTTGTGCAATGCCACAGAGGTCAGAAGACGGTCTTGGATTCCCCTAGAACTGTAGTTCTCCTGGAATTGGTGTTACAGACGGTTCTTAGCCACCACGTGGGTGCTGGGGATCGAACCTGGGTCCTCTGCAAGAGCAGTCAGTGCTCTTAACTGCTAGGCTATCTCTCCAGCCCCGCAACTTCTCTTGATCCTATTTAGACCCCTCTTCCATCTCCACTCTCATCTCACTACTTGTTTATCACACACATTGTATGATTTCATGTCCTTTATTATTATTTGTCCATGTATGTGTGTAGGTCAGAGGACAATTTGAGGGAGTCAGTTCTCTCCTTACACCATGTGGATTCCATGGATTGAAGTTAGGTAGTCAGGGTAAATGCTCTTTGCCCACTAAGGGATCTCCCCACCCCTAACAGTTTTTTGTAAATGAGTTGGTGAATATGTATCCAATTATTTTGTGTCCATAAAAGTTATTCGTAGAAGTTGTATGTGTGAATGTGATGGTATTTGGGAATAAGAATTTTGGTAGGTGATTAGATGATGTCATAGGGTTTGGGACCTTCATGGTAGGATTAGTACCCTTTGAAAATACACTTCAGAGAAGAGCTTCTAGGTTTTCTGTCCCTATTCTCCAAATGCACAAAGAGGGCAGGCAGAGAAGCAAAAAGAAGAGACTTCAGAATGAATCCTTCTTCCTGGTCCCTTGTTCTTAACACAGAGACCTACAAACTGTCAGTGTACAAAGAATAACAGATTACAGAGTGCTGAGCCCTGAATAGGAGACCTATAACAAACCCTTGCCTCTCAAAGCTCAGGGATCATTGCAGAAGAGGGGGCAGAAAGATTCTAAAATCCAGAGATAGTGGATGACCAGAAGAAACAATATTTGCTAGACAGTTGGACAGTTACTCATATGAACCCAGAGCAGTGGGGAAAACATACACAGGTCCTGCATAAGCCAAACTTGACTACCTGAGTTAAAAAAAATGTATATATATACATATATATATGTATATATAATTTATATGTATATATATATATTATATATATATAATAGAGTACATGAAATTTGGCAGGGAGTAGTAAAGGTATAGATAGAAGAGGGGTCTGATTTCTGGAAGAATATAAATTAACCTGAGTATTATTTTTTCTGATGGGCTTGATTGACTTTGCCTTTAAAGCTTCCTTAGTCTTGGTTGAAAAGATAATTTTTACTGTAAATTACCTTCTTCAGATATTTTCTTCGTAAGTAAAATTTTATAATTTGTGTTTTTAAAGAAATTTGTTTTTTTCATCAGGACATGGAGGGGGGCTAGACAGGTAAAGAGAGAGAGCAGTAATAAATAATGCCTTGCTGGTATAAAAAATCATGAAAGAATCATATTACTCTAACAATCTATTGACAAATTACTCATTAAATATCTGTACATGAGTCACTGTGCAAAGATGAATGCTTCATATCAAGAAACAGTACCAGATAGATGAAACCTCCCTTTGTATCGCTGGCCAGAGTAGTCCAGAAGACCCCCCAAAATTACACAGGGTTTTGCCACAGTCCTTGACTGCCTCCCAGAACCTGAAGATAAGACCCTATTGCTGAAGACAGGACATGCTTCAGAGACTGCATCTTGAGAAAAGGAGCTGTATCTGAACTGGAAGTGGCACCCTCCACACCCGAAAACCAGCTCTCATAGTTTTGGAGAGTACTATGCCAGCTTCTAAGGGAGAAATAAATCAATGGTCCAACATCAGCTTCAAGACCAAATATTCATGTCATTGACCAGCACAGCACATGACATTGGTGCAATAGTGGCATTTTTATCTTGGGGGAAAATCCATGGCTAACTAATTGGATCTAAAGCCCACTCTGTGGGAGGAAACGTATGTGTGGTACTGTAAACATAGCCAGATGGAAACAACTAGAGAGGTCATAGTTAAAGAAATCCCCAAGGTTGACACATCCCTAGACTAAAATAGCATCTTACTAGCTACAAAAGAGATATCCTCACATTTACAGACAAATATCCTAGACATAACTCAGAAAAGCAGGGTTTTTTTTTTCAGCAGATGATAATAGTATAGAATCCCACAACTGTGCACACACAGATATGGTCTGTGAATGGTTCATGCCTAGGTGACATATCTACAATGTAACCTCTACACATAAGCCCCAAGCATCATAGAACAAGGTCCCAAGAAGGCATTAACTGCCTCTTAACTCTCCTTAAGGAAGCTCCTCCACACAAGAGACCAGGAACTCAAAAGGGCCAAACCATGAAGATGAGGAGTCTACAGAGTGTGTTTCCATGGACAGGTTGCCTATATTTACCCAGAGCTCAGGGAACATTGTGGAAGAGGGGGGTGGAAAGATTGTAAGAGCCAGGGAGGTGATGCAAGACCAAATGGGAATGAATCCTACAAGCTCCTGTTGCCCTGTTCATATGAACCCACAGCATTGGTATCAGCATGCACAAGACCCATGCAAGCTCAGCTGGACAAAAACCCCAAGACAGAACTGCAGAAATGGGTAGCAGAGCCCAACTTGGCTGAAGATATATTGGCAGCTGATGGTGGTAGGATGAGGAAGACCTGGCCTACTTTAGGAAAGTGGACTCTGGATATGCTGATTAATGTTCAGGGGATGAGCTGACACTGAGGAGTACAGAGCAAGAGTAGTTTGGTGCAATGGACCCCAGCACAAATATCATAATGTGTGAACTCCCCGGGAAGGGTGGGATGGAGGGGACCTGGGGGACGGTGCCAAGGGAGAAGGGAGTATAAAAGCAATTAATACTGATTGAAAATTTCTGTATGAAATACATAAAAATTTCAATAAAAAATTTAAAGAAATTTAATTGACCATCATTCTAGATAACTGGTGTTTACCTGTTAGTTTTGCCCTCTATTCATTATTTTCTTTATTTCTTCTAATTTCAAATATTTATTTATTTATTTATTTGGTCTTTTTGAGACAGGGTCTCCCTTTAATCCCAGCTGGCCTGGAGCTTGCTATGTAGACCAGGCTGGCCCTGAACTCACAGAGATCTGCCTGCCTCTACCTCCTGAGTGTTGGGATTAAAGGCGTGTGCCATGGCTTTCAAATTTATTTTAATACTTTCCAGTTTCATAATTATATGTTCCTTATGGCATATTTAGGAAGAAGAGTACTGCATAAATGACTGTTTCAAAGTCATTATTATATCAGTTACTAAAACCTAGCACTGGATATTTCCACTCATTCTGCTCAACTGTGTTCTGAAGTAAATTAAATGTGAGAGAAAGGAAAGTTGGAACAGATGTGATTTACTGATATTTGAAATCTTAAATGTATTCCACTTTTTAACTATTTGTCCAAATGTCTAAGTTCATATTTGATGTCTTCAAATCGGTTTTATTTCACTACTTAGTAAAATATTTTTTTCAACTTAAAAAAGGCTAATTTTATACTGGTAAAGTCAAATCACTAATCCTATCACTAATTTACTATTTCAAAAATATAAAATGACATTACTTCTCTTGTTTGTGCTGGTTGTAAATTTGTTTTCTCACTTAAAAATAAAGTAATATTTTTTCTCTTGTAAGGACCTGGGTTCAATTCCCAGCACCCACATGGCAGCTAACAGCTGTCCATAACTGTAGTTCCAGGGGATCCAATGCCCTCTTCTGGCCTTACCAGGCTTTGCATTACATGGATGCACCTACATACATTCAGGAAAAACATACACATAAAAAGTAAATAAATGTAATATTTGAATTAATTCCTTGAGAATGCCATTCAGGCATACAATGTATTTTGACCACATTCACCCCCTGACTCCTCTCCTTAAATTTTCTCAGATGCATTTTTTTCCCTAAGTATGGATGGTGGTTTATTAAATTTATTATTCTAAAGAACATCTTTGGCTTCACTGATTTTTCTTATTTATGTGCTTTCTATTTTATTTATTGTCATTATGTGTCTATTTACTATCACCTACATAGGTTTGATTTGCTTTCCTTTCTGAAGATTCTGTTAAAAAATTTAAAAATTAGGGCTGGAGAGATGACCAAGCAGTTAAGAGTGTCGACTGCTCTTGCAGAGAACCCGAGTTTGATCCCCAGCATCCACATGGCAGCTGAGAACCGTCTTTAACTCCAGTTCCAGGGGAATCAGACACCCTCTTCTGACCTCCGCAGCATTGCACGACACAGGTGCACAGACCTACATGCAGACAGTACATTCATTCACATACAAAATAAATAAAATTTAAAAATTATTTGTTTTTATTTTATGTGTATGAATATACTGCTTGTACATATGTAAGTGTGCCTGTACATATATGTAAGTGCACCTATAAATATGTAAGTGTACCTGCACATATATGTAAGTGTACCTATAAATATGTAAGTGTGCCTGTACGTATATGTAAGTTTACTTGTGCATATGTAAGTGTGCCTGTACACATGTTAGTGTGCCTGTACATATATTTAAGTGTACATATAAATATGTAAGTGTGTCTGTACATATATGTAAATGTACCTGTATATATGTAAGTGTGCCTGTACATATATAAGGGTACCTGTGTTGTGCAAAATCCACAGAAGCCAGAAAAGGGGGGTGTCACTCTGAAACTGGAGTTACATACAGATGGCTGTTGACTACCATGTGTGACTCAAACCCATGTCCTGTGGAAGACAGCCAGTGCTTATAAACACTGAGCCATCTCTCCAGCCCCTCTAAAGACAATATTACCAATTTGACATTTTATTCTAATCTAATTAAGGAGAGCAGCAACATACCCCTCCTTCTGTCAGTAAGTACTGTTTTTAGTAGCATCACAGGAAAGTCAGTGTGTTTTGTTTTATTTTTTTTTATTTTTTATTAAAAAATTTTTTTTTATTAATTTTATTTATTTCTGTATGTATATGAATGTACTGTCTGCATGCAAGTTTGTGCACCCGTGTCGTGCAATGCCGCGGAGGTCAGAAGACGGTCTCGGATTCCCCTGGAACTGGAGTTCTCCTGGAATTGGAGTTTCAGACGGTTCTCGGCCGCCATGTGGGTGCTGGGGATCGAACCCGGGTCCTCTGTAAGAGCGGTCAGCGCTCTTAACCGCTAGGCCATCTCTCCAGCCCCGTGTTTTGTTTTAATTTGCATTTTATTCAAAATGGTTTTTAATTTCTCATTGGATTTTCTCCTTTATCGATAAATTTTGTAGCTTCCAAAATTTCATGATTTTCCACATATCTAACACTAATTTTTAATTTCCTTGTTATGAATATTTTATAAGTTGAATAATTTAAAATATTTGGGTGGAATATTCATCATTTTAACCCTGTATGCTTTTTGTAAGGATGTGAGTGGTCTCCTGCTACAGGGTAGTATATTTGCTGTGGTTTGGATAAGGTTTGAGTGTGGCCTCTTCAGGAAGTCACTGGTTGAAAGCTTGGTTCTCCCATGTGGTGATGTTAAAACGTGAGTCCCCTGAGAGATGGAGGTTAGTGAGAGGTCATTGCTTACATCGTTCATGTGTTCACCTTGGACCTTGGCTGGTTCCATTTATAATCGCCTTAGAACAATGAGCTTGACTCATGGAGTTTTCTCCAGATTCCTAACTTTCTATGTCAACACTCTTTCTTATGTGTGTTCTTTCCATGAAGCCATCTGCCATGAAGACTTCTTCACCAGGACTGATCCGATGGCAATATCATGCACAGGGTCCTCTGAGCCATGTGCAAAAAAACTCTCTTCCTTATAAAATACCCAGCTTCAAGTATTTTGTTGCATTAGCAGATAACTGAGTAGAACAATGTTTTATAACTGTCAATTGAGTTAATTTGGTTGATAGTGTTGCTCAAGACATCTATATCCTTGAGAATTTTGTTTACATGTGTCTATCTATCCTTTGAATTTGAATCTGTTTGTCTATCAAATATTTTGAAACTTACAGGTGACATACATACGCTTAGAATTATTAGGTTGAGCTCATGAAATTATTTCTTTAAACAATATTTTCTATCTATCATTTATCCCCTATCACCAATAATCAGTCTATCTATCTATCTATCTATCTATCTATCTATCTATCTATCTATCATCTATCATCTATCTATCCATCATGTATTGTTTATATATGTATATATATTTGTCTTTCATTTGAAGAATTATATAGCTGAGTCTTGCATGTTATTAAATTTTGATAATCCTGACTCCTAGTTGACAAGGCAAGCCACATACTCTAGAAGGACTAGAAAGTCTGATAGTTCCCTTTGCTATTTATTTATTTATTTATTTATTATTTATTTATTTTTGTTTTTTTTGAGACAGGGCCCCCCTGTAGCCCCAGCTGTCCTGGAACTCACTCCGTAGACCAGGCTGGCCTTGAACTCACAAAGATCTGCCTGCCTCTGCCTCCTGAGTGCTAGGATTAAAGGCATGCACTACCACACCTGGCTCTGCTTTGCTATTTAAATGCTCATTTTTTATATCTATTATTTCCCCAAATCCATTTTCAAATGACATTGATGTCATATTAGGATTTGGCCAAGAAATACTTCTTTTTCTCCCTTTCTATTTTTTGTGTTTCTTTGGGCACATATTTTACTCTGACATATGTTATAAATCCAACTATACCTGGTTATTCTTTCAATTTAAATACTCATTTTTGTTTTAGGGATAACATTTTAAAATATTTTTTAAAATCTTATATTTCTTTATTTTTTTATTTATTTATTTTTTGGTGTTTTTGAGACAGGGTCTCCCTGTAGCCCCAGCTAGCTTGGAACTCACTCTGTAGAACAGGCTGGCCTTGAACTCACAGAGATCTGCCTGCCTCTGCTTCCCAAGTGCTAGGATTAAAGGCATGAGCCACCATGCCCAGCCAAAATCTTATATTTCTATGGGGTAAATGTCTTCTCTTATGATTTTATTTTTTGTGCTTGCCTATATGTACTATTAGGTCTATTATGTTCATATTTTTATTTGAAAAATTCCTCCAAAACTCTCCTCATAATGTGGGTCTATTAGTGATGTCTTATTTTAAATACTTTAAGTATAAAAATGTAATTGTTTCATCTTGAATTTTGAAAAGTAGTGTAGGTGGGTACAGAATTCTAGTTGATGTTTTCCAACATGTTAAATATTTTTCTACACATTTTCATCTGGTGTCATATTTGTCTTGGTTCATATAAATACAATAAATATAATATTCCTCTTTTTCTCTTACTGCTTTGAAGAATTTTATTATCAGTTTGAGAAGTTTATGTGTCTCACTAGATTTCCTTACACTTAGAGTTTGTTGAATATTTTGAATCTATGTGTTTATAATCTTCATTAAATTTTGGAAATTTTCAGCTATTATTTAAACATACCTCTTTCTATATTATTCTTTCTCTTCTCTTCCCTTCTTTTCCATCACCCTGTCCTCAGGTTCCTCTTCTTTTATCTTTTGGGAACACTGCTTACTTGCATATTAAAACTCTCAATATTGTCCTGCTGTAAGGTTCACTGATGCTCTGTTTATTTTCTCAGGTTCTTTTTGTTGCATTTCACATCCCCGAAGGGTCTGGGCCATTTGTTGTTCTGTCTGGTTTTGTTTGTTGGAGTTTCCTATTGACCTTAATCATAGGACATGGTAGCACCAGAAGGTGCCCTACAGCATTGCCTGCCTTCCAGACATAATCTTCCTTGTTCCCATTGTGGAGAAAAAGTCCAATTTCCCCCTGGTAGTCTGGATCAATCACTCCTCCTACTACTGTTATTCCTTCCTTAACCTGTTGTCTTAAGGGCAGTAGAAGCCCAAAGTGGCCAGGGGGAAGTCTTAGCTTCCAGTTCAATGGAAAATAAGCTCTGAAATGAGCTCAGACCTGAAGCAGAAGCTAGAATTCATGGTCCGGAAATTCTACTAATATAGTTACCAAATTACTTACTACAGATGTAAAGTCTCCATGTTTTTATATGTAAGCTAAAATTTAAACACTGGAAAATATTAAAGAGAGAAAACTTTAATCCTAGCCCTCAGGAGGGAGAGGCAGATGGATTTCTGAGGTTTAGGCCAGCCTGATCTACATAGTGAGTTCCAGGCTAGCTGAGACTATGGAGACACTGTCAAAAAATCAAAATTAATTTAGAGAAACTAAGGCCAAGAATAACAACAACAGGGAGAAAAAAAAAAGCTATGTGAAATGCTGTATCTCCTGGCAAAAGCACTCCCCCCTTTGGAGCCAAAACTTCTAGACCAGCAGAACACAAGGTGGTGGGTACAGGAAGCAAAAATTTTCCTACTGGGTCACTAGGGGTGATAGTGAGTGGAATCGCTCCCACTTCCACCCCTTGGTTCCTGNTGCTTCTTCCAAAACTACCATCAGGGACTTACAGAATGCCTTATCCACCATCATGGTATTCCTCACAGCATCGTTCTGAACCAAGGAACTCACTTACACAGCCAAAGAAGTGCGATGGGGCCCATGGTCATGGTATCCACTGGTCTTACCATTCCCCACCACCCAGAACAGCTGGCTTGATAGAACAATGGAATGCCTCTTGAAGACAACAGTTACAGAGCAATTAGGTAGCAATACCCTGGAGGGCTGGGGGCAAGGTTCTCCAGCAAGCAGTATTGCTTTGAATCAGCACCCACTATATAGTACTCTTTTCTCCTATAGCCAGAATTCATGGGTTTTTGTGTATTTTTAAATTTTTCATAATCTTTCCTTGAGGTTTTTAGTTGTTCTGTGTTATCTTCCAGGTCTGATATTCTTTGTTCTGCTTCCTCCATTCTGCTTCTGAGGCTTTTTCCATTCCTTTCCTCTTGATTGGATGAGTGTTTGATTTCCTTTTTCATTTCCTCTTCTGATTTCTTTAGTATTTCTACTTCTTTTTGGAGCTTTTCAATCTCTTCCTGTAGCTCTTTGCTTCGCTGGTTATTTTCCTTATCTTTTTCAGCATGGGATCTTTTCAATGTTTCCAGTTCCTTCCGGAGTTTGTCATTCTCTCTCTCTAGGTCCTTCTTGAGTTCTTCATTCTCTTTTCTTAGTTCTTTGATTTACTCTTTATAATGTTGTAATTCCTTAAATATGTTCCCAATTGTGTTTCTGATATCTGTGTCCTGGGTCATCCCTGTGGGGATTCCACTGTAGGAATCTTCCATAGGGTTGGTAAAGCTTGGTGCAGGATTATTCTGCCCCTTTCCTGTGTTGTTTCTTCTTCGTGTTCCTGGCATATGAGCTTCTCCTTGCCTGTATTCCAATGTAGGTCCTAAATGCCTCTTCACTGTGTTGAAGGCTTGCTTTGCTTGCCTCCTTCAGATGCCTTCATAATCTCAGTTGGGGGGGAATGACTCCAACTGTGGGAGGGCTCTTTAGGCCGTGCCCTGGCACCTGCGCTTACCTGAGCTGGTCACAACCCCGCCTTTAACTCCTGCTGGGAGGATGACTCCGCCCCCACAGCCAAGCCAAAGACAACTGGATTAATGGATTAACTAGATGAAATCAATCAACAATCAGCCTTGCTGAAGCACTCAGCTGCTGTCCACCTACCTGCACTTGCCTGAGGTGGTCTCGGGAGATCTCCAAATATAATATTAATGTTGCTCAGCTTGCCTTTTTTTCTTTTTTTAAAATAATTTTATTGATGATTTGTTTATTTCATACATTATCTTTCAGTCCAATTTAGATACATTCCCCTTTCCTTCCCCCCCAACCCCACCCCAGTTCATGCATTCTGACATACATGTCTTGCATCTTTCTCTTTCCAAAGTTTTTCACTGCAGAGGCTTGTTGTTTGAATTTAACTGCATCAGTCAGTTCTTTGACCCAGTCTTTATGTTGCTGTTATTCCCTCCCCCTTTGTATTGCTCCAACATAAGCCTATACAACCATTTCATATGTATCAAAATTATGACCTCTACGAAGTAAATAAATAATTACATTGGCTTCCTAGCTGAATCTCACTGCTCGACCTACAAAAATTAAGACCATGCCATTATTGCAGAAAGCCACTACATTCTCAGTTAATTTGTTAACAACGCAATAGACTTAACACATTAAATTTCTGAAATGTATATAATTACTTTGTAATGAGAGAAATGAAAAGCTAATACAATAAGATGATATAGAAAAGAAAGAACATTCATTCCCAATGCCTTAAGGAGGCCATCCATTGTGAAACTAATCATCAGTCCTTCAGAGAAAAGTCTGTTCTAAAGGGAGTTCAAACCAGAATTCACTTGCTGATCATTGGGTGAGAAGAGGGAACACTACCTCTTAGGCAATGTGAAGCAACAAAATATATTTCAGCAGATTTTTAATAGGAGTGGGAAGAAATCACATGTGTCATATAACTGAGTCTCAATGGAAATGCAAAAAAAAAAAGATGATAGGAAGACTTGTAAATACTCAGATGTCAGCAGCAAATCAGAATGAAAGCTGTGCTGCACTTGCTTTTCAATCACGTTCTTCTGTTTTATAGAGATCATTTTTTTCCAAGACTAAATCAGGACACATGGGACATTAAGAATTTTCACAAAATGATCCTTACAACAGTGACAGTCTTGGCTGAGATTTACTGCTATGATTTGATTCAGATTTTTTTTTAATTTTTTAAATTATTCTAAAATATGCAGGTATACACTTCACACATAAGTCAAAATTAAAAATTCTGAAAATAAACTATAGGTTGATTCCTAAACACATTTAGAGATTCACATTTTAACAGTAAATTTGCATGCAGGTATAAAGTCATGTAACTTTACATTCTGTTTTTAGAATGTGACTACATATCCTCCATCAATATATGGTTATTACAATGTGTGAGTATAAGTGGTAGGACAATTCTAGAGCCCATTTATAGATTCACATTGCAATAGCACAGTTGCTTTCAGGTACAATGAAATATAATAATGAAGTTGATCAGTTTGCCTGCCAACTGGGGATTTGGTGTTAGCATCCACAAATGAGAGAGACCATTCGTGTTTTGTTTTGTTTTTTTCTGGGACTGTGTTACTTCACTTAGTCTAATTGCTTCGAGTTCCATCCATTTACCAGCAAAGCTCATGATGTCATCTTTCTTTACTACTGCATAGAATTCCATTGTGTAGATATACCACATTTTTGTTAGCCACTCATCAGTTGAGGGGCATTTGGGTTGGTTCCAGCTCTTTGCTATTGTGAAGAAAACTGCAATAAATAGAGCTGTGCATGTATGTATCTTTGCAGTAGGATGTGTCTTGTGGGTATATACCCAAGAGTGGTATGCCTGGGTCAGGTGGTAAGCTCATTTTGAGTTAAGGATTCTCCAAACTGCTTTCCACATTGGTTGTACCAGTTTACATTCCCACCAGCAATGGATGAGTGTTCCCCTTTCACAACCTCTCCAGCATTTGGTGTCTTTTGTTTTCTTGATCTTGGCTAGCCTATTGGAGTAAGATGATACCTTAGTGTGGTTTTAATTTGCATTTCCTTAATTATTAATGATGTTGAACACGTTTTAAGTTGTTTCTCAACTATCTTTACTTCCTTACTGGTGAAGTATCTGTTGAGCTCTTTACTCCATCTTTTGAGTGGGTCATTTGTTTTCTTACTTCTCTGTTTTTTAAGTAACTTATATATTCTGGATGTTAATGCTTTGTCTGATGTATCAGTGGTGAAGGTTTCCTCCCACTCTGTGGGTTTTTTCTTCACTTCCTTGATTGTTTCTTTTGCTGTACAGAAGCTTTTGAGTTTGATGAGGTCCCACTTGTCAGCTGTGGTCCTTATTTCCTGTGCAGCTGCTGTTTGATTTAGAAAGTCATTTTCTACACCTATGTCTTGAAGGTTGCTGCCGACTTTTTCTTCTATAACCTTCAGGGTTTCAGGTTTTAGGTTGAGATCTTTGATCCACTTGGAGTTGATTTTTGTACAGGGTGAGAGGTAGGGGTTTAATTTTGTTCTTCTACAAATGGTGACCCAGTTTTGCCAACACCATTTGCTGAAGATGCTATCTTTTGTCCATTCAGCTTTTTTAGCCTCTTTGTCAAATATGAGGTGGCTGAATTTATATGAGCTCAAGTTTGGACCTTCAATTTTGTACCATTGGTCAATGGTTCTGTTTTTCTAAGTCTGTGAAAAAGCTCCTGGGGATTTTGATTGGAATTGCATTGAATCTGTATTTTAATTTGGGTAGAATGGACATTTTTACTATACTGGGATTATTCTGTGTCTTGAGGTCCTGAATGATTGTGTTTATAAAGTTCAGTGCACCAGAGTTTGGTGCATAAATATTTAAAACTGTGAGATCTTCTTGGTTAATTGTTCCATTGATAAGGATATAATGGCCCTCTTTGTCTTTTCTTATTAATTTTTCTCTTAGGTTTATTTTGTCTGATATTAGAATAGCCACTCCTGCTTGATTTTTGGTACCATTTGCTTGGAATATTTTTTTCCATCCCTTCACTCTAAGGTGCTGTCTGTCCTTGGGGGTAAGATGGGTTTCTTGGAGACAGCACATACATGGATTCTGTTTCCTAATCCATTCTCCCAGCCTACGTCTTTTGATTGGAGAGTTTAGCCCGTTAATATTTAAGATTATTATTGAGAGATGTGTGTTGTTTCCTTTCAACTTATTTTTTGTTTGCATTCTTGGTCTAGGTATTTATTTACTCTGTTATGCTTTTGGTAATTTCTCTCTTGGGTTGCTTAAGGATAGTTGCTCCTGGGACTGGAGAGATAGCCTAGCGGTTAAGAGCACTGATGCTCTTGCAGAGGACCCGGGTTTGATCCCCAGCACCCACATGGCGGCTAAGAACCACCTGTAACTCCAATTCCAGGAGAGCTCCAGTTCCAGGGGAATCCGAGACCCTCTTCTGACCTCTGCGTGCATTGCACGACACGGGTGCACAGACCTGCATGCAGACAGTACATTCATACACATACAAAGATAAATAATAAAAAAAATTTTTTTAATAAATTATAAAAAGGATAGTTGCTCCTTTCCTCTGATCTTTGAATTGCTTCAAGTATTTTCTGAAGTGTTGTTTGTTTGTTTGTTTTTGACATGTGTTCTTTCATTTTGTTTATGTCCTGAAAGGTTTTTCTTTCTCCTTCAACTATGATTGACATTTTTGCTGGGTATAGTAATCTGGGTTGGCATCTAAAGTCATTTAGTACTGGGAATACTTTGGTCCACATTCTTCTGGCTTTCATGGTTTGCACTGAGAAGTCAGGTGTGATTCTGATGGATTTCCCCTTGTATGTAACTTGTTGTTTTTCTCTTGTGGCTTTCAGTATTTTGTCCTTGTTTTGAGCATCTAGTGTTTTAACTGTGAT
>VZQC01011278.1:13086-45538 GCA_009823505.1 Rhizomys pruinosus
CCGCGGCATTGCATGACACCGGCGCACAGACTTGCATGCAGACAGTACATTCATACACATACAATAAATAAATAAAATTAATAATAAAAAAAAAGTGCTATGCAACCCAACCCAAGTCCAGAGATCCATGCCCAGGGAATGACTGCTGAATGAGGCCTTCAGCTCAGGGAAGGCATCGGCAGTGGGGTCTGTGGGAAAAAGGACTGGCAGTCTTAATAAGAGCAGAGGCAGCTTGGTGAGCCTAGAGCAGTCAATGCTATAACAAAGTCTTCAGGGTGAAGGGTACTTGTTCCAGTGCAGCAGGTTCAGAATGAAACACATCAGATGCGAGGTGAGAGGCTGTTGCTGAAATCTTAAGATGGTGGCTGTCAGCCATGGCTGCACTTGGAAGTCAACTATAGGCCCCCAAGCTTCTTGTATGTAGTCCAGTTTAAGAAATCCAGCTTTAGCCAGGCGTGGTGGTGCATGCCTTTAATCCTAGCACTTGGGAGACAGAGGCAGGTGGATCTTTGTGAGTTCAATGCCAGCCTGGTCTACAGAGTGAGTTCCAGGACAGCTGGAGCTACAGGGAAACCCTGTCTCAAAAAGATGACAAAAAAAAAAAAAAAAGAAAGAAATCCAGCTTTAGGGACTGGAGAGATGGCCTAGCGCTTAAGAGCACTGACTGCTCTTGCAGAGGACCCGGTTCGATCCCCAGCACCCACATGGCGGCTGAGAACCGTCTTTAACTCCAGTTCCAGGGGAATCCGACACCCTCTTCTGACCTCTGCAGCATTGCATGACACGGGTGCACAAACCTACATGCAGATAGTACATTCATGCACATACAAAAATAAATAAAACAAAAAAATAAGAAAAAGAAATCCAGCTTTAGCTGGGCATTGTGGTGCACGCCTTTAATCCTAGCATTTGGGAGGCAGAGGCAGGTGGATCTTTGTGAGTTCAAGGCCAGCCTGGTCTACAGAGTGAGTTCCAGGACAGCTGGGGCTACAGCGAGACCCTGTCTGGAAAAGACAAAAAAAAAAACAAAAAACAAAAAAAACCAAACCAGCTTTAGCCAGGCATGGTGGTACACACCTATAATCCCAGTGCTTGGGAGGCAGAGGCAGGTGGATCTCTGAGTTCAAGGCTAGCCTGACCTACATAGTGAGTTCCAGGCCAGTTGGGGCTACAGGGAGATCCTGTCTCAAAAAGTCAAAAACAAAACCAGCAATCCAGCTTGGTGTCCACTGCCCAATGGTCATAGCCACTGATGGAACAAAATAAGTCAAACCTGGTGAATTCCAACTGCTACCAGGTTCTGTTAGTAAGAGGAAGAATGATCTTTTCCAGGCATGGTGGTGCATGCCTATAATCCCAGCACTCAGGTGGCAGAGCCAAGGGAATCAGGAGTTCAGGGCCAGCCTAGGCTATAGCAAGACCCAGTTTCAAGGGCTAAGAAACAATTTCCTTCACTGGATGATAGCAGTGTCTACATCAGCAAAACAGTGTAAGAGAACACTGGTTCTTTGTGAAGATTATTTCTTCCCTTGTAGAATTGTGAATATTAATGTGCAGATAAAGCTGATATATTTGATACAGTGACAGGAATTAAAACTCCTAGTTTATCAAAGGGTTGGCTTTTTTTCTAATTTGTTAAGAGGCATTTGTTTAAAGAGAATGGAAAACTTGCAGATTTGGGATAGCAGTTCCCCATCTAAGAGGAAATGTTTCTTGATACTCAGTGGGGGCCTGAAACAGAGAAGCAGATGGCCCCATATGCACTGGTTTTTCATACATGAACAAACATACATGTGACAAAGTTTTAATTTATAAACTTGGCACAGTAAGAGATTAACAACATTAATCATAAAATAGAGAAGTTGTAACAATACACCATAATGAAAGTCACTCAAAATTTAGTGTGTTTTGGACATTTTCCATTGAGCATTTTCAGACCGTGGCTGGCTTTAGAGATAGGCAAAAGGGATTCTCCCAAGGGAGAACTGCTGCAGACAGAAATACAAGATGACTAAATTCCTGCTGTTTTCAGATTCAATTTGCAGTGGAATGGGTTTGGGCTTGTAACTTAAAATATTGCTGGTATTACCTCCAACTTACTCATATTAAACTCTCCAGCAGGGCAAGAGAGATTGCTTTCTCTAAACCAAAGCGGGTTGTGAGATATTAGGTGGTTTCAGCGCAACACCTGTGGGGGGAGCGGGGTATGTAGAGCAGAATTCCCCACTCTTTAATAGTCAGACCTTGACTGCTTGGAGCCTGACTCCAGGACTTATGATATCCTATAAGAATTTTCAGATTCTGGGGGCTGGAGAAATGGCCTAGCAGTTAAGAGCACCGATTGCTCTTGCAGAGAACCTGGGTTCGATCCCCAGCACCCACATGGCGGCTGAGAACCGTCTTTGACTCCTGACCTGGCATTGCACGACACAGGTGCACAAACCTACATGCAGACAGTACAGTCATACACATAGAAAAATAAGAATTTTCAGATTCTAACTCCTAATGACCCATGACCTCTTTCCCCCAAATAGCAAATCTAAAAAAAACAAAACCGATAGCTGCTAAATTTACTAAAGATAATGGGATCCCCACTTATCTATCCAGACCAAAAAACAAAACAAATAACAAAACCCCAAGTAACATTTCTCATTTTATTTTTAATTTTATTTCTGTATGTGTATGAATGTACTGTCTGCATGCAAGTTTGTGCACCCGTGTCGTGCAATGCCGTGGAGGTCAGAAGAGGGTGTCGGACTCCCCTTGGACTGGAGTTCTCCTGGAGTTGGAGTTTCAGATGGTTCTCAGCCGCCATGTGGGTGCTGGGGATCAAACCCGGGTCCTCTGTAAGAGCGGTCGGCGCTCTTAACCGCTAGGCCATCTCTCCAGCCCCGTAACATTTCTCTAATTGTTATAAAAGGCCCATTCCCTCAGAGGGGTAATTCTGAGAACCTACCATAGGTGTCTCTGCCTCCTTCTGCAGTGTATTTTCTTTAATAAATCCTCTCTGCCTGTTTTGGTCTGGTAAGTATCTTCACTCCCACTGTAGCTCCAGGCTGCAGTGTCAGGGCCTTGAGTGAGCAAGGGGGACCCAGTGCCACAGCCTGCCTGCTTTGGCACCCAAGACAGCTCCAACTGACAACTTACTGTAAAGCTATGGGAGGGAAGAAGGGATCTTGGGAGAAGCTGGCCTGTGGGAGCCTCTGCGCAGAGGGAACAAATCTCTCTCCCAGCCCTCCTAGCCCTCCATATATATTCCTGTCTGTAAAGAGTGCTATTCCCTGGCCTGGGTTCCTGGCTGCTGGTATTCCCATTAACCATAGTGAACGAAGCAAGCCAGCCACACCTGATGTACACATCTGTACTGAGGCCTCCCAGAGAAGCGTCTTTTTTTTTTTTTTGGTCTTTTCTAGACAGGGTCTCCCTGTAGCCCCAGCTATCCTGGAATTCACTCTATAGACCAGGCTGGCCTTGAACTCACAAAGATCTGCCTGCCTCTGCCTCCCAAGTGCTAGGATTAAAGGCGTGCACCACCACGCCCAGGCTCTTTTTTTTTTTTTTTCTTTTTTTTGATTCAATCTTTGAGACAAAATTAATTTGCTGGCGAGCCAGAAACCAATTGAAAATAGTGCAGGGGGAGGGGGACAATTGTTGGCAGGCTAGGGATGAAACCCACCCCATGCAGGGAAGGGTTTGATTGTCGACCTTGATTGTCTGTTACAGTGAGTTTTTAGACAAAAACCACAAAGTAGAGGAATTTTGTGATGTTATAGAAATAGAATAACGAGGCTATGGAAACACAGAGCAAGAAGTGGTGACCTTTAAACTGATTGGCTGCATTTAGCAGCCCGAAGCCCCTAGAGGAGTGAATGGGCTCCTTAGGGGGTGGGAAGCACTTCCCCCAGGACTTGGGAAAGTTCATCCTGACCTCAGGTAGCTCTGGGAACTAGGAACTCAAGGCCAGACTGTATTCTTGTGGTTAAGGTAGTGATGGGAACCAGGCTTGCTTTAACTAACTCAATTTTACAGTTAACTCTTTCCTTCTGATTAACTTTTTTTTTGGTCTTTTCGAGACAGGGTCTCCCTCTAGCCCCAGCTGTCCTGGAACTCACTCTGTAGACCAGGCTGGCCTTGAACTCAAAAAGATCCACCTGCCTCTGCCTCCCCAGTGCTAGGATTAAATGCATGCGCCACCACCCCCAGCTCTGATTAACTCTTTCTGACCTGTTCCCAACATCTTCTGTCCTTGGAGGGCATCGCATGACACAGGTGCATTTACATTTACGCAAACATACACACATAAAACCCTAAGTTTTCTTTAGATTTGAGACCCAAAGCCTTCATTGAGTCTATAGAGTAACTGTAGAAGACTGAAGGAGATGGGGAGATGGCTCAGTGGCTGAGGGTTTGCTGTGCAAGCACAAAGACCTAAGTTCAGATCCCTAGCAACCATGTTAAAGGCCAGGCATGTCAAAAGTACCTTGCCTATAGCCCCAGTGATGTAGGGAGAGCCCTAGATTCAGTGAAAGACCCTGTCTCAAGGAAACAAAGGGGAGTGATAGAGTAGAACACCTGGTATTCTCCTCTGGCCTCCACACTTGCATAGAACCCTCCTCCCCACCTACCAACAGACTATAGCCAAGGTATGTCCAAAAAATGAATCTAAAAAAAAAAAAAGAATCTAACATGTGGAAAGATACTATCTGTTGCCTTCCTCTGCATAAGGTGGCCCCTACAAGCAGGCTACAATAGAGTACTTATGGAATTTTCTGTGCCCTATCCTTCCAGGCCTCCATAGAGGAATGTTTTGTCCACATCTAGAATATGAAAACAGATGGTGCCGGGGCCAGGGCTCAGTGGTAGAGGCCTCCTCCTAGCATGTGTGAGGGCCTGGTTCAGTCCCCAGTAACACACACACACAAAGGAAAACATTATGAACAATTTAACTCAATTCCATGTCATGATGTGGTTACTTTAGGATGAGGTTTCACCTTACTCATAAGGGGTAGAGGATCCCTTCTATCCAACTTGGAGGCTGAGTCCTGGGAAAGTCAGGGACCCAAAGATCAACTAGTGAAAAAGGAGGGCTTTTAATTTTTTATTTTTTTTATGTGTATAAATGTACTGTCTGCATGTAGATTTGTGCACCTGTGTCGTGCAATGCCTTGGAGGTCAGAAGAGGGTGTCGGATTCCCCTGGAACTGGAGTTGCAGATGGTTCTCAGCCACCATGTGGGTACTGGGGATCAAACCCTGGTCCTCTGCAAGAGCAGTTGGCACTCTTACCCACTAGGCCATCTCTCCAGCACCCAGTGTTTTTTTTTTTGGTCTTTTTGAGATAGGGCCCCAGCTGTCCTGGAACTCACTATGCAGACCAGGCTGCCTTTAACTCATAGAGATCTGCCTGCCTTTGCTTCCCAAGTGCTGGGATTAAAGGCACGTGCCACCACACCCAGCTAGAGGACAGGTTCTTAAACTGTGCTCCTAAACACTAACCCATCTCCACAGCTTTCTGGTGTTAATTACTCAATGGATTCACTACACCTGAATAAAAAGAGCACTAGCCAAGGTATGAATCCTTTGAGGCTTTGGTTTACTCAGAGTTGCCTGGCTAGATGACACTCCTTTTAGAAAATGCTAAATTTTCTAAAAGGTAAAAGAATCATCTTAAACCACCATGCATTAAATTTCCATTGCTTTTATTTTGTAGTCCAACTAAGTTCCCTGTAACCTGTTATGGTTGTTTCTGAAGTCCACCACAGGCTGATGGCTGGGTACGCAGAGCTCCCTTTTGGGGACACCAACAGGATACAGGGAAAATTCAGGCAGCCAATCTGTGTGGCAGAGTTTTTTTATTTGGTTCAGAAACTAAGACTGCATTTTTCCCACTACATGGTGGGAGCTACCTTCTTCTTCTCTAGGAAGCAGAACTCTTAAAAAGTTACAATCAAAACTGAGGAAAGCAATGTATAAAAATGTAACCTATTTGAATGCACAAAACTGCTTGAAAACAGGCTCAACCAAGAACTGTTTCTATATTCAGAATGAGTTATTACAAAAGTTTATTCAGCAAAAAAACTTTCTTATGAAAATGTACACAACCGGATTTTATGTCATAGTAAAACAGGCCCTTTGAGGAGGGAACATGGACTGTTCTGATGAATAGCAATTGTGTTAAACTCGTTCCAAGGCTTCTAACATGATGATACTGTTTCCTCTTATAACCTGGAAAAAAGAAAAGACAAACCAATAATTAAAGAATATTCTCCAGAGCCTGTACATACCCTTCAACCCTAGCAATCAGGAGGCAGAGGCAAGTGGATCTCTGTGAGATCAAGGCCAGCCTGATCTTCATAGCTGTGGCCACAGGAAAACCTGGTCTCAAAAACAAAAACCATAAAAAGAATTTTTCAACAAACCAATGATGATTTTTTCAGTATCATGTTGGTGAGGGTTCTTTCAAGCCACAGCATACCAAGTAAATCTTTAAATCACAACACAAACCAGGGAATAACCCCAGCACTCAGAAGGCAGAGGCTGGACCTCTGTGAGGCCAGCCTGGTCTACATGGTCTACCTTAAAAGGGGGTTGGTGTTGGGGGAAAGAAACACAATAGGAAGCCAACTAGACCCATTAGCAGAAATCCACACCAAGACTAAAAGTAAAAATAATTAACTCTGAGACGTCTAGTCATTGTGATCCAGCTTTCTAGTACCCAGGTTGCAGTGTGTGCCACCTTGCCAGATATTTTCTAATCTTTAAATAGGGACTATAAACCACATTCCAAAGAGCAACTATTATTATCATGGCACTCAGCCTCCTGAGGGCTGGCATCACAGATGTGTACCACTATGCCTGGTATAAGTAGTTTAAGTGACAAACCTTTGATTTAAAATGACATAAAATACTACCATACAAGTAAAAATAATAAAAAAGGGTCCATATTCACCCTTCTGTCTAGCTTAATGGGTGAGGCCATACTTTGAATCTCCAGCATCATGCGGGAAAAGAAAAAATGGGGGCAAGGGGTAGAGTTTCAAAACCTCTATTCTGAGAAGGTTCTACAGGAGAGACCTTATCCACAGGGAACTGGAATATTATCACAGATGAGTTAGTAAAACTCAGAGTAACACTGGAGAGGAAATGGATAGTTGCAATTTTTCCTGTTATTTGCCTTCTATGAGCCAACTAACTTGAATTTAATCAAAGAATTTCACATAAGGGAAGTGAAGACAGATTCCCAAACACTGCCACCAACCACCAGAATCTCTAGAAGCTCACCACCTGTACTCACCACCATTCCAATGTTATTCTGTTGCCCACTAGTTGCCATCTCCACACACTCATCAATCACAAGATTCATAAAGGGATCAAAGCCCCGCAGTATTCCTTGGACATGCCTACCACCATTTAACTTCACTACAAAAAGGGAAAAAGAAGTTTTAATAAAACTATGAACTGTCAACAATCCATCACATATCAGGTGGGAGAAGACACAGATTGTTGGCATGTGTGACCCTACCCTTATCATGTACAAACAGTGGATAAACATTTTCCCCACATTTTTCTTGTTTCGTTCTTTTCGAGACAGGGTCTCCATGTAGCCCCAGCTGTCCTAGAACTCGTCTGTAGACCAGGCTGGCCTTGAACTCACAAAGATCCGCCTGCCTCTGCCTCCCAAGTGCTAGGATTAAAGGCGTGCGCCACCATGCCCGGTTTTTCCCCCACATTTTAATTTATTAAGAAGCCAGGAGTGGAATCTAGTGTCTGTAATCCCAGCACTTGGCAGACTGAAGGAAGACTGCTTTGAGTATAGACTGGGCCTCACAGGAGACTCTGTCTCAACTCCCTACTCAAAAATACCCCCTAGCCGGGCGTGGTGGGGCACACCTTTAATCCTAGCACTCGGGAGGCAGAGGCAGGTGGGTATTTGTGAGTTCAAGGCCAGCCTGGTATACAGAGTAAGTTCCAGGACAGCTAGAGCTGCAGGGAGACTAAGTCTCAAAAAGACAAAAAAAACAAAAAAACAAAACAAAAAAAAACCCCAAAAAACAAAAACAAAAAATAAACCCTAACTTGTATAAACAAAGCAGTATTATCTTTACACAAAGGAACTAAAATTCTAATAGGGCTGAAGTATGGTAGAGAGAGTGAAAGTAAAGGCTAAAGCCACTAAAGATCATGTTTTAAATTCTTATATACTTCAACTCCTGCATGGATCAGGTTTCTAGTTAAAAAGAAAATGCTTTTCTGGGGCTGGAGAGATGGCCTAATGGTTAAGAGCATGACTGCTTTTGCAGAGGACCGGGGTTGATCCCCAGCACCCACATAGCTGCTGAGAGTCATCTTTAACTCCTAACTCCAGTTCCAGGGGAATCCAACACCCTCTTCTGACCTCCGCGGCATTGCACGACATGGGTCCACAGACCTGCATGCAGACAGTACATTCAAACACATAAGAATAAATAAAATTTAAAAATCTCTTAAAAAAAAAAAAAAGTAAGTAGAGAGTGGGTAGGAAGTGGGGTGGGGGCCTGCTCCAAATGACCCACTTCCTTTTTTTTTTTGGGTCTTTTTGAGACAGGGTCTCCCTGTAACTCCAGCTGTCCTGGAACTCACTCTGTAGACCAGGCTGGCCTTGAACTCAAAAAGATCAGCCTGCCTCTGCCTCCCAAGTGCAAGGATTAAAGGAGTGCGCCACCACGCCCGGCACCCCACTTCCTTTAAAAAAAAAAAATCTGTTTTTCCTATATATTCCCAAGAGAGATTAAGTGTTGCTTGTCTAGCTTGTGTGTTAACTTGTGGTAGTGGTTTGAATGAGACCGTCTGCGATAGGCTCCAAGTATTTGGACATTTTGTACCCAGTGGGTGGTGTTATTTTGGGAGGTCTTAGACGATATGGCCACGTTGAAGAAAGTATGTCACTAGGGGCAGGCCAAAGCCCTTGTCAATCTCCAGTTGCTTGCTCTGCTTCCTGTGTCTGCCTGAAGATGTGAAGCTCTGCTTTCTATTCCAGCACCTCCTGTCACCATGAAGGACTCTGATTTCCTTGGAACCATAAGCTCAAATAAACTCTTCCTTTTTTTTGTCTTTTCGAGACAGGGCCTTGAACTCACAAAGATCCGCCTGCTTCTGCCTCCCGAGCTCTAGGATTAAAGGTGAGCACCACCGGACCCGGCTAACTCTTCCTTTTATAAGTCCCCTTGGTCCTGGTGTTTCTGTCACAGGAACAAAAAAAGTGCCTAATATACTTGTTTAAAAGAAAAAAGGTGCCACACGCCTTTAATCCCAGCACTAGGGAGGCAGAGGCAGGCAGATCTCTGAGTTCAAGGCCAGCCTGGTCTACAGAGCAAGCTCCAGGCCAGCTGGGACTAAAGGGAGAACCTGTCTTGAAAATACAAAAAGGTTGATAAACCTTTAAGTATTATAACATAGGAAACTCCTACCAATTCTGCCAATGTCAAGGAGGTATATATGAATAATCTAAAGAATTACAGGCAGTTGGAAATTAGTCAAGAAAAGAGTCTAGGTAGAATTCTGAGAAATCTGCTTAATTGATGGAAGTGAATTAGAAGTTTGGGGCACTTTAAATTTTTATAAAGTATATAGTTCAAAAATTATATACTAACAGAAAAAAATGAATTTGGGAGAAAGGAAAAAGATAAAACAAACTTACACGACAACTTTTTGTCCATAAACCTGAAAAAGTAAGAGTAAAAGTTATGACTTATTTAAAAAAATCCCAAGCATAAATAAGCACAGAACAGGTACAATTTTGAACCAGTGAGATGGCTCAGTGGTAAGGATATCTGATGCTATGCTATGCCCGACAACCTGACTGGATCCCTGGAACCCACACGTGGAAGGAGAGAACTACTTCAAGTTGTCCTGGCCTCTGCACTGTACACCAACACAGTAAATATATGTAAAAAGTAATCTGTACAAAAGAGGGTCTGGAGAGATGGCTCAGCAGTTAAGAGCACTGGTTGTTCTTCCAGAGGATCCAGTTTGGTTCCAGCACTCACATAGCAGCTATCAACTATTAAGACTAATTCCAGGGGATCCAGTGCCCTCTTCCCTGGGCACTGTGCAAATGCGGTGCACTTACAAGCATGAAAAACACTCATGCACATAAGATAAAAATAAATAAAAGGAAAAATAAATTTTAGATAAGAAACATGAAATTTAAGAACCACATATTGGAAAAAACCCCCACATATTGTTGGAATGCAATAGTTTTGCTAAATTAGATGAATATATCAATGTATGCAGAATGAGGCAAGGTAAAATGGGATATTTAGAGGATATTAATCCTTATTAGGTATTTACACCACTGTAATTATAAAAACACCCTTGTTATTCAGTACTACTTTGATTCATTGACCACAGTCACTGATCCCATTTAAAAGTCCTAATAGGCTGGGCATGGTGGTACATGTCTTTAATCCCAACTCAGGAGGCAGAGGCAGGTGGATCTCTGTGCTGTCAGGTAGCAGGCCAGCTACCTCTAGCTGGGGCTAGAGACCCTGAAACAAACAAAACCAAAAGCAAAACACAAAAATTTGGCTATCCTTAAAATAGTAAGGAAACTATATCAATTCAATGGGTGTTTAGTTTTATATTTGAGATTAGTTTTGAGGCAGTCTTTTCATTTTTTAATTTTATTTATTTATTTTTATGCATATTAATGTACTGCCTGCATGTAGGTTTGTGCACCCGTGTCATGCAATGCCACAGAGTTCAGAAGAGGGTGTCTGATTCCCCTGGAACTGGAGTTAAGACGGTTCTCAGCCACCATGTGGGTGCTGGGGATCGAACCCAGGTCCTCTGCAAGAGCAGTTGGTGCTCTTAGCTGCTAGGCCATCTCTCCAGTCCGGAGATAGTCTTTTAAAAAAAAATTTATTACGGGGCTTGGTGTCACATGCCTTTAATCCCAGCACTTGGGAGGCAGAGGCTGGTGGATCTCTGTGTTCAAGGCCAGCCAGGTCTACGTAGGGAGTTTCAGGCCAGCCAGTTCGTGCTACAGGGACACCCTATCTCAAAAAGACAAAAAAAAAAAAAATTGTGCATGAGTTGTTTTGCCTACATGTATGAAAGTACACCATGTGCATGCAATGTCTGCAGAGACCAGAAGAGGACATCTGATCCCTTGGAACTGGAGTTAGCTGCCACATAAGTATTGGGAACTAAATTCAGGTCCTTTGGAAGGGCAGTCACTGCTCATAACAGCTGATTATGCCTGAGACACAGTTTTACCATATAGCTGAGACTGAAGTTGGCCTGAAACTGTGTAGCTCAAGCTAGTCTTCCATTTGCAATTTTCCTGTCTCACCCTCCTGAGTGCTGGGATTACAGACTTGTGCCATTTAACACTGTAATACAAAGTTTCCAGGTTCAGAACAGATTGAAACACGTGATTTGTTTTAGCGAAATACTTGCATTCTTTGAAAGTTAATTTGAATATGAAAACTCATTAAAAAGGGCAGTATGAGAATATTAAGGCGTGTAGTCAAATTAGCTTAAAATTCTTTTTTTTATGTGTGTGCAAGTGGCATGGTGCATGTATGGAGGTCAAACGGACAACTTGCAGGAGCTGGTCTTCAACCATGTGGGTCCCAAGGGCTCGACTCAGGTTACCTTTGCCTGCTGAGCATCTTACTGGCCTGTCAAATCAGTTTTTGCTTCTACCAGCAACAGGCAAGAAAATATGTAATTTTCCCTTTCTTTCCCCCCTTCTCTCCCTCCCTCCCGTTACTGAGGGATGAACCTGGACCCTCGTGCATTCTACACAAATGTTCTAGTATGGGCTATATCCTGTCCCTTATTTTTTCATTTAAGACAGTGTCGCTAAATTGCATAGGCTGACCCTGAACTTGGGATCCTTCTCAAGCAGCTAGGATTACAGTTTGGTGTTACCATGCCAGGCCTCATTTTTTTTTTTTTTTGTCTTTTTGAGACAGGGTCTCCCTGCAGCCCCAGCTGGTTTAGAACTCGCTCTGTAGACCAGGCTGGCCTTGAATTCACAGAGATCCGCCTGCCTCTGCCTCTCGAGTGCTGGGATTAAAGGCGTGCGCCACCACGCCCGGCCTGAGGCCCCCGCCTTTCAAAAGCCTTCTTGGAGACTAAGTGACTTTCCGGTGCCTCCCACGCGCCTTCTCCCCTCGGTCCCACTCCGCCGCGGAGGCGCGGCCTGAGGTAGCCATGCCGACCGGCGACTGCGCCGCCCGCGCCGGCCTCCAGCTCCATGCGCGCAGTATTCGCCGCCCCCGCCGAGAGAAGGGATGTACTCACTTCTTCAACTCTGGAGGGTGGGCCTTGCTCATGGCGGCTCCTCGGCGGACTCCGCAAGACTGCGAAGAAGCGAGCGGCTTCACAAGCTCCCGCGCGGCGGGCTCGGCGTCTGACGTCTGACGTAACGGACCGACGAGCTAATCGCTTTTCGGTAATCCTGAGGGGAAGCCTGAACGTGGGTTCTGCGTCTCACTTCCGGTTGCGTCATCGCTGATTGGCGGAGACAGGCAGGCCTCGACTGCACTTCTTTTGTGCGAACTCGATCGCGGCTTTGCATCTTGTCAGTCCTCTAACCTGTTTTCCTCCTTCCTCACTCCCTTACTTGTTTCCTTTACCTTTTTCCCTTAATTTTGAGCCTCACTTAGCCCAGGCTAGCTATGTAGTTGAGGTCTGCCTTGAACCCTTGGTCTTTTTGGATTTGGTTCACGAGTGCTAGGACTACAGGTATGCGGGCTCGTCGTTTACTTAGTTTTTTTAATCCCCAGAAGGCCCGGAACTTGCGTTGTAGACTGGGCTAGCCTCTATTTCACGTTTGCCTGTCTCTGCCAACCGAGACCTGGGATTAAAGGCGTGGACTACCATGCCTGGCTAAAATACACAGTATTTTTGCGGTATTCCCTCACCTAAACTGAGGGTTTCTTTAGTATCTAATTATTGAAAGGCCTGTTTGCACCAGGAGAGGGATGGGTGGTTGGTCTTTCCCTAATGTGAACCTAGAGCCCTGGAGAGTGATGGAATGTCACCCATAGGTTTGTAGTTCTGACACTGCCTCCAGAACCCCACTTAGCATATCACCTAAAAGGCCAGGTACAACACACAAATGTTCTTACGTATTGAATTTCCATGTCAAATGCAGTGTAAAACCGTTTTCACTTGTTATACCAAAATAGAACAATTAAAACTTAAAAAATTTAAGCTATGTTTTATTTATTTATTTATTTTTGGTCTTTTCAAGACAGGGTCTCCCTGTAGCCCCAGCTGTCCTGGAACTCACTCTGTAGACCAGGCTGGCCTTGAACTCACAAAGATCCGCCTGCCTCTGCCTCCCGAGTGCTAGGATTAAAGGCGTGCGCCACCACGCCCGGCTTTTTTTTTTTTTTTTAAGTGGGGTCTTACTATATAGGCCAGGGTGGTTTCACTCTGAAGTGCTGGGACTGCAGGCCTACACCACCATAACCAGCACCCTGGGTAGTCCTAATGCCCTGGCCTTCCCTGTTTCCCATTTACAGTGAGCTATCTCTGCATCTGAACATATAATTTGCATTCAGGACTTTTTTTTTAAATGGGTCTTTTTGAGACAGGGTCTCCCTGTAGCTCCAGCTGTCCTGGAACTCACTATGTAGACCAGGCTGGCCTTGAACTCCCAGAGATCTGCCTGCCTCTGCATTCAGGACCTCTTTAAAAATTTTAGCAGGTCGTTGTGGTGCATCCCTTTGATCCCAGCACTTGGGAGGCAGATCCAGGAGGTCTCTTGAGTTAAAGGCCAACTGAGGCTACACGGAGACTCTGTCCCAAAGACAAAAAAAATTTTTTTCCACAACTTACTGCATTATATACTCACTACTCAGGTACTAGGAAAGCAATAGTTGGAGACAATGAAACTTTATTAAAAATCCAAATGGCTAGTAAAACCCATCACTGCTTTACACAGCAAACAGCTATATCACCATTTCAAGTAAGTGACTGGTACAAAGACAACGTGGTACACTTATCCAAAAGATAAGGTGCCATGCTGGGGTAGAACACTATGTGTGCAAAGGCCCCAGGCAAAAATGGCATTTGGTAAAAGGAACGTGTGTTGCCCATCTGTTGGTCTACAGGAGCCTTGGCCCAAGTTGCTACTCCTTGGCCTTGTCATGGGGGATCACCTCAGTGAGGCTCTATCATCTATCAGTTCAGTGGGCTAGGTGAGCAATGCTGGGTCCAGGCTTTTATTCTTCAAATCCAGGTTTTCTCCAAATCCAGTACTTCTCAACTAGCTAGCAGTTCCTGCTGTACTGTTTAATCCCAGATATTGCTGTGTGTGTCAACCAAACTCCCTTCTGGGGGATGGTGTCACTGCAAGATAGGTCACTCTGCTGCAGAAAGCCAGTGCAGGAAGCTGTTTCCCACAGTGTGACATTTCTGTTTCTGCAGGGCTTCCAGATTATAAGATGTGCTATAGGAACTTGAAGAAATACACCCACACAGACACCTTCCAAAGTTTCCACCCCTCAACTCCATACCCTAAATCCACTTCATACTTATCCTTGCATACAAGAGGAAACCAAACAAACAAAATCTGGAAAGGGAACTTTTTTCTCCTCCTGAATTACTCATCTATTAAATTTTGTTTCAGAGCTTATGCAAATTGGTGTGGTGATCCTTTTGGTAAACAGAAGGTTGACAACAGACAAACCTCAACTGTACCAGATCTTCAGGTGGTTGAAGGAACCTGGCAGCCTGTAATGAGAAGAATCTGGGACTTTGGTACCAGGGCAATCTCTGCCAGGACAAGCACTTTCACATGAAATTTAAGATCTAAAACCTGCGTGCTATCTTTGACCCAAATTTTAGCACCAGTTTCTTTCCACTTCATTTTCTAGGATCCAAATATAATGGAACCATTGTCCAGAGGTAAGCAGGATATGCCTGGAACTTGCTGCGTCCTGAGTTTTTGCACTCATGAACTTTGCTTAACAGACTAAATTTCCATTCTTCATTTTAAGTAGATTCCTGCCTTAGCCCCAGGGGTCACTGGCAGACTTTTATTTCCCAATGGATGAGAGAGACTCCTTCATCTTTTTGGTCATTGTTGGGATGAGGTGCATGTGGTCATCCACACATTTAGCAACACAGCTGTCCAACTGCTGCTTCACCTGCAGCTCCTTACTCCCTGCATCCATTGAGTCTTTGGCTTTGTCATTGCAATGCATGGTACACCGGGCCAGGCGGTCCTGTGGCAAGAAGGAAGAAAAGGCCTGAGAGGTTGTCTTCCATTCACTGAATGTTGACCATGTGTCAGACCTTAGCTATTGGCTTGATACAGATTATCTTTGTAAGTTACTAAGTGTAAGATTGTCTTAGGTAAAACAGAAGATGCCACTGGGATGGCTGGCACTAAGAATTACTAGAAAGCAGGGAAATGAGAGAATGAATTTCACAAAGACATTGGGAACAAAAGGGAGGCTACTATTAAGACTTAAATATTTTTTTTTCCTTTCATACATGTATGTGTATATACTTTTTCATGTGTGTGGGTAAAATGTGTGGTATATGCAATCACAAGGCCCAAGGTTGATGTCAGGAACCACTGTGGACTGCTCTTTCACTTATTCACTGAGGCAGGGCCTCTCAGTCAAACCTAGAGCCAACCAGCCTACTCTGGGGATCCCCATCCCCATCTTCCAAGGCTAGAATTATAGGTGGGCAGTTATGTCCATCCCACATTCACACAGATTTCTAGGGATCAGAACTCCAGCCATCATGCTTGCAATGTCAAAGGCGTGAACTGCAGAGCCATCTCCCCAGCCCACATTTGATTCTTTGATGTCTGTCCTTGATACACAACTCAAACATTTGTTGGGCACTTACTACTTGCTTCTAATGTTTTGGAATGTAGAAGTGAGCAAAATACAAAGTTCCTGCCCAAGCAGAACTTACAGTCTAGCAAACAGAGATGTTAAGGAAGGAATGGGATATATGAACCTGGAATACAACAGTAAGGTCTGGTTCAGAGACAGGAGCTGGGGGTAGGGGGTGGCAGTGGTGGCAAATTTTTGTCTTTTCTGGGCCATTTTGTCACCTACAAAGTTCATTCTGGAGAAATGCACATCCAGTTTAAAAAAAACCACACACCCAAAATCTTAAATGGTTTAGCATACTGGCTGAATGTGGCCCATAGGCCATAGGTTAGATACCCCTGTTGCAGAAAAACTACTATGTCAGTGGCGCCAGGTTAAGTCACTGCTGGGCCTAGACTCATGGAGGTGCCCACACCACTAGAGAGCAGTACTGCACAGGAGACATATGAAGGGGAGGAGGGACTGGAATGACTTCTCCATGACCTCATCTAAAAATTAGTTGACAAAATGAAAAAAGGAGAAACTCTTTGTAGTTATTTCTTCACAATGGCAGTAAAGGTGAGAAGTTTTGTACAGCATAGTATAAAAATGTATCCTATATTACGTGTAAATGGAACCTCAGGTTAACAAAAAGTGTTCTGCGTCCAAACCCCACAAAATATACTTAGAGGAAAGGGGTAGAATGAAGTTATGGATATCTGTTGTTCCAGGCAGGATAAAAGGAGATTTTCTTGGACCCCTGGAAGGGCCTGATGCCCTGGATCAGGTACCAAGAACCAATAACGATGTTTAAACCAGGCATGGCATCACAGGCCTATAATCCTAGCACTTGGGAGGCAGAGGCAGGCAGATCTCTCTGAGTTCAAGCCAGCCTGGTCTACAGAGCAAGCTCCTGGCCAGCTGGGACTAAAGGAGACCTTGTTTCAAAAAAGACAAAAAAAAAAAAAAAAAAAAAAAAAAAGTGACTTAAGGGACAGGACCTCACAAGGCCCCCACCCCTAGCTGAGAAGCAACTGGCAGTTGAAGGGTACAGGAGGAGGGGCAGTAGTTTTTCTTGGGATGTTCCCATTGATAACCTATTCTCTAATGAACAACCCCACACCCATGCTCATACAAGCAACCCTAAGTAAACTCAGGGTCATTTAAAAAATAGAGGGGCTAAAGAGATAGCTCAGCAGTTAAAAGCACTGAATACTCTTGCAGAGGACCTGGATTTGGTTCCTAGCACCCACATGGTGGCTAACAACCATTTGTAAGTCCAGTTTCAGGGGAATCCAACACCCTCTTCTGATACCTGGGAGCATTGCATGACAGGGGAAAAGGATAGAGTGTGATCCAAATACATTATATATATGAAATTGTCAAAAAATAAAAGGTATGGTGGCACACACCTTTATTTTTTATTTTTTTGGTCTTTTTGAGACAGGGTCTCCCTGTAGCCCCAGCTGTCCTGGAATTCGCTCTGTAGACCAGGCTGGCCTTGAACTCACAAAGATCCGCCTGCCTCTGCCTCCCAAGTCCTAGGATTAAAGGTGTGTGCCACCACGCCCGGTGGCACACACCTTTAATCCCAGCATTCAGGAGGCAGAGGCAGGTGGATCTCTGTGAATTCAAGGCCAGTGGTCTACATAGTAAGTTTCAGGCCACCTGGGTCTATAGGGAGACCGTCTCAAAAAGACTGGATATGGTGGCCCGTGCCTTTAGTCCTAGGACTTGGGAGGCAGAGCTAGGCAGCTATCTGTGTGAGTTCAAAGCCATCCTGGTGTACATAGCAAGTTCCAGGACAGCTGGGGCCACAGGGAGACCCTGTCTCCAAAAGACCAAAAAAAAAAAAAAAAATTAACATTAGTTAATATACATTTTAGGGAGTTTTATATTACACAGTATATACACACTATATCTGGCACTTAATGCAGCTAACAAAAAAGGCATAAAGGCTCTTAATCCTGAATTCCCTTGGTATGGACAGCTTTAGTGTCAACTTGACATACCTGGTCAAGGGAGCCTCAATTGGGAAATTTCCTCCATTGGACTGGCCTGTGGTCTTGTACTTGGGCTTTTTTCTTGATTGTTGGGTGATACTGGAGGGCACAGCCCACTTGTGGGCAGTGCCACCCCTGGGCAGGTTGTTGTGTGTATTGTATAAACAAGCAGGCTGAGCATGGGCCAGGGGAGCAAGCCAGTAATCAGCGTTCCTCCATAGCCTATGTTTCAGCTCCTGCTTCCGGGTGCCTGCCTTGAGTTCCTCCCCACATCCTGGGAGATGTAAGCTGAATAAACCTTTTCCTCCCCAAGTAGGTATTGGTCAGAGTATTTTGTCACAGCAATTGAAAGCAAACTAGAATACTTGGTAACTTTCTTTTACATTATCGTTTCTATGGGAAAATATGGTGCAACTTAACTTACAGGGTCTTAAACCCCCCCCCCTAAAAACTGGTTAGCCATAGGACTGCCACCAGTGCCAACGGAACTAAGACCCTAAAGCCAAGCCCAAACCAATACTGACATCTCCCACCAAGGAGCTCTTCCAGGACATTCCTCACCTGGAACCTTTCCAGCTCATTGGTCACCAAGGCCTGGGCCTGGGCCAGAGGGGCATGGCAGCGCTCGATGCATTTGTGTACCTGCTGCATAGAAGCCTGGTTGTCCTCACAGCAGTTGGCGCTGCACCGGAACATGAGGCCCTGGGGACGGAGGGCGGAGCCTGGTTAGAAAGTCTCAAGGAAGGACCAGCATAAGGTGGCCACCCACGTGTCTAGAAGCTTGTCCGCAGCCACCCTTTCTTTGCTTTCACCTTACCTTCAGGACTGTTTATTTATTTATTTATTTATTTATTTATTTATTTATTTTTGGTCTTTTCGAGACAGGGTCTCCCTGTAGCCCCAGCTGACCTGGAACTCGCTCTGTAGACCAGGCTGGCCTTTAACTCACAAAGATCTGCCTGCCTCTGCCTCCCAAGTGCTAGGATTAAAGGCGCTCCTTCAGGACCTTTTAACCTAGACTAAGAAGGCCAGAGTGCCTGCTCAGAATGTTTTCTGGGCTGGTGGTGTAGCGGCCGTGGAGCGCAGGCCTATCAAGCACGAAGCCCTGGGGTTCGATTCTGGCAGAGCTGCATAAAAAGCAGGTGTGGTGTTTTATGGCTGCAATTCCGGCACCCGGGAGGTGGAGGCAGGAAGAGCAGGGGTGGGAAGCCAGCCTGAGACCAAATGAGACGCTGTCGCAAATATCAACATGTTTCTTGCAGACAGTTCACTGTGTGTCGTACCCTTGGCAGTGCTGGAACAAAGTGCAGAGGTGGGCCATCAGGTAGCAAAAGTCCCACCCAGGGGTGACCACCGACCGCCATAATCGATGGCTGGAGGCGGCGCTAGGGAAAGCAGGCACTCGGGGAGGGGGCGGGTCCGACATCCACGGACGTTTAGGGGTCGCACCAAAGAGCTAGCGCGGCCGACCTGGCGCTGGGGCCTGCAGTCTATCTCCAGGCCCAGCCCTCCCGGCCTCTCGCCAGATGCCCTCCGAGTCGGGGAGTGGAGAAAGCCCCTAACGCGGCCCCGCAGGTAGAAACGGCCCGGCGCCCCGCCGCCGCCCCGCCGTCCGAGCGCCCCAGGCCCGCGTGGGCGAGTCGGCCTCCCCGCCGCGTGCAGGAGGGACGGCCGGGCCCAGATCCCGCTCTGCGGCGCTACCTGCATCTTCCGGATGTTCTCTTTCTCCACACTCCTCACCATGGCGTCCACCGCCTCCTGCACCCGCAGCTGCTGCACTTCTGCCATGACTACCCTTAGCCGCTAAGCCCCGGCGCCGGCGAGGACCCGCTGCGTCCTGCTCGCTGTCGCCAAGCCCCGCCCCTCGGATGTGGTGACCTATAACTCACAGCCCCTCCCTCCACGCCTCGCCCCGCCCGTCACTTACGCCCTGCCCCCTGCCCCTGCTGATTTGCCCCGCCTCCTAGCCGTTGCGCCCCGCCCCTCTGCACGCCCCGCCCCCGGCGGCCTCTCCCCTCCCCTAGGCTGTTGCGTCCCGCCCCTGTCCATCGCGAGCCTCGCCTACCTCGCCCCGACCCCTGGCCATCGTTCTCCCCTTACCATGCCCTCTCTCCAAGAGTCCAGGTCGCTCCCTGGCGTCCAGGTCCGGCAACTGCATGTCAGTGCTCGCAGCTGCTTCCAGGCTCTTGGTGGGCTTCTGAGTAGGTGGGCAGTTGTAGGTGGGCAGGGAGCTTCTTGCTCTTGCCTCCCTCTGTTTCTCTCCTTCGCTCTCTCTTATCCCTTCCAATTAAAAAAAGGTTAATGAGGGCCGGGCGTGGTGGCGCACGCCTTTAATCCTAGCACTTGGGAGGCAGAGGCAGGCAGATCTTTGTGAGTTCAAGGCCAGCCTGGTCTACAGAGCGAGTTCCAGGACAGCTGGGGCTACAGGGAGACTCTGTCTCAAAAAGACCCCCCCGCCCCCCCCAAAAAAAGGTTAATGAAACCTGGGCGTGGTGGTGCACGCCTTTTATCCCAGCACTTGGGAGGCAGAGGCAGGGGGATCTCTGAGATCAAGGCGACCCTGGTCTACATAACAAGCTCCAGGCCAGCTGAGGCTACAGGGAGACCGTGACTCAAAAACAAACAAAAGAACCCACCAAAACTAACAAAAAAGGTTAATGTAATTAGCAGCTCTTGGGTGGTATACAGCTTGATGAGTTTTTTTCCTTTCTTTTTTAAGTACCGGTGTGTTGTGGAATCCACATGCAAGGATCTCCCACGTGCAAGGCAAGGACTGAGTCACATCCCCAATCAGTGTGATGAGTTTTCAGCAAGTCTTGCCTTTTGCCATTCTCCCTTCTTGTTACTCATTCTTCCATTCCTGATTCTCAATATCTGTCATTCTAAAATTTTATATGCTTGTGATTCTTCAACTAAGGACTTTGGGGATTGATAGGTCTTTGGTTCCTTTTTGCTGCCAAGTAGAATTTCACTGAATGGACATACCACAATTTGTTCACCCAGTTGGTGGAAGTTTTTGTCTTGTCCAGTTAGTAGTTCTTATGAGTAAAGGCTACACTCTTTCGTTTTTAATTTTATTTATTTATTTTTATTTATTTATTTTCTATGTGTATGAATGTACTGTCTGCATGTAGGTTTGTGCACCCATGTCGTGCAATGCCACGGAGGTCCGAAGAGGGCATCGGATTCCCCTGGAACTGGAGTCAAAGAAGGTTCTCAGCCGCCATGTGGGTGCTGGGGATTGAACCTGGGTCCTCTGCAAGAGCAGTTGGTGCTCCTAACAGCTAGGCCATCTCTCCAGCCCGGCCACAAACACTCTTGAGGAACTCATTTGTAGATACAGATTTTCTTATTCTTGGGTTAACATTCACAAGTGTTGGATCATAGGCAGTTGTATATTTCTGCATGTATTTCTGATGACCAAAATTAGCATTAAGTGCAGGGTTGTAGATATCTTGTAGAGCCTGCATATGGCAACGGCACCGAATTGCTTCTGACCTGGATTGGTTTTTTTCTGCCATGGTCTCTCACACCCCTAATTCTATTGTCTGATACAGTCATTCACTGTGCTAGGTAGGGCCTGGGGTGCTGGGGGGGAAAGGTACGGCTGAGGGCAGTGTGGGAAGAGCTGCGAGTCTACTAGGGAGAAGGAAGTGAGCATTGACTCTTTTTTTTTTGGGTACTTTCGAGATAGGGTCTCCCTGTTAGCCCCAGCTGTCCTGGAACTCACTCTGTAGACACAGGCTGGCCTGAACTCACAAAGATCCCCTGCCTCTGCCTCCCAAAGTGCTAGGATTAAAGGCTGCTGCCACCACGCCCGGCTGAGCATTGACTCTTTGGATTGAAGTAAGGGGCGTTTGCCTGGCCCACAAGAGGAGGAAGAGAATACCAGGTTTGAGAAGTTGCTGTGGACAAAACAGTGAAAAAGCTTGAAGCTTTAGGGGAGCAGGAAAGGAGACTGCGGGGGACCTGGAGGAGCTGCAGGGCTTCAGGCGTTTGCGGCTGTTGGCCACTAGATGTCAGGCCAGCTCTGCTTGGAGCACAGGAGCCGCCACACTCCACCGATGTCCTTCCAGAAAAGCGTGTACCTGTGTGGCTGGGCCCCTCTCTCCCACGTGGCAGTGTTGGGGGCAACACGTGCTCACCACTTCAAGCTTGAAGAGGCTCCCAGGAGCAGTTGGAGTCTGGACGCTGTTGCGGTTACCCAGGGACAGGTGCTTCAAGCGGGTTCCCTTGACTTCGTCATTTTTGCTCTCTGAAATGAGCAGTTCATTATCATTTTCCTCCCACTGGGCAGACACCCGAGGCATGTGGAGGTGAAGGCTCTCGAACTTCTGCATACTGGTGGGGCAAGACTTCCCATCCAGCAGGGTGGATGCCAGACCGTGGAAGAAGGAAGTCTCTCTTGAGACTGACTTCATGTCCCCAGATTCCATAGAACGTTCTTTAAAGCATACGGAAACTTGACGTCACTGAAATGATTTTGAAAAAGTCTAATGCAACTTTGCTAGCTGGGGTATACAGGATGAGTTGTTCTTCTGGATTTATGAAGGATGATTCCTGATTTTCCAGGAGGCAGGAGGAGGTGTGGGGTGGGGTGGGTGTGGACTGGGATCAGAGGTCGGAGGAGGGGGAGAATTTGAGCCCTCTTTAGGGGGTGCAGCCAGATGTCTGTTTGCATTATTTATTATTTTATTTATTTATTTATTTATTTATTTATTTATTTATTTATTTTTGGTCTTTTCGAGACAGGGTTCCCTGTTAGCCCCAGCTGTCCTGGAACTCACTCTGTAGACCAGGCTGGCCTTGAACTCACAAAGATCCGCCTTCCTCTGCCTCCAGAGTGCTAGGATTAAAGGCGTGTGCCACCACGCCCGGCCCATCTCTGTTTGCATTATTGTCCTGCTGCTTTGGGACTAGGAATGTTTGGAGGATTATCTGACCCTAACCCTGTCCAGCTAGCTGGAAACATCTGAACCCTGTCAGTGTCCCAGGGTCAGTTACCAAGTCTCCACCTCCCATTTCTCCCTCATAATGGGCAGTGAGCTCAGGCCTCTGGGAACCCAGCACTGACAAATCTCAGGAGCCAGTTAGTCAGGGACAGACTCTTGGGAATGGGCCAGTGCTCTTTCCTATTCAGTGGAGTGGGGGCTTTCTGCTCCTTGCAAATCCTCATCGCTCATTTCTAGTCCTGAATTTGCAGGTGACAGCTAGCTAGAGGCTCGGCTGTGGCCAACTGACACTAATAAACTTTTGTGGGTCAATCCAATAATTATTTAAACAGTGCCTTCTTTCCATCTCTCCCTCCCTACCTCTCCTCCTTTCTCTCTTTTTTTTAAATTTTATTATTTCGTATGTGTTTGAATGTCTGCATCCAGTGTTTGTGCACCCTGTGGTTCGTGCAAGTGCCGCGCTCTCCCCCTGTTCCTGTAGCGGCCGACCCGGTCCAGAAGAGGTCGTTCGGATCCCTGGATACTGGGAACGGTTCATTCCTGAATTAGGCTCGATGGAGCTTTCGACTGATGCTGTCGATTCGAAGGGCACCATTGGGTGCTGGCCGATACCCCCTCTGACCCCCCACCTGTGCCACCCTCCCCCGCCGCCCCTGCGACCCTCCGGCTACGTCTTACGCGTTGAACACGCAGACCGCCCGACATCCCACACGGTGTTTCAACTATCTTCATCAGTGACGCCCCCCGTACGGTTCTCCTTCCTCATACCAGCCTGCGAACGCCGGCGCCTCATTCATTTACTGCTGCCCCCCTTCCTTTCTCCTTAATTTTTTTTTTTGTTCGGTTCTTTTCGAGACAGGGTCTCCCTGTAGCCCCAGCTGTCCTGGAACTCACTCTGTAGACTAGGCTGGCCTTGAACTTACAAAGATCCACCTGCCTCTGCCTCCCTAGTGCTAGGATTAAAGGCGTGTGCCACCATGCCCAACTAATTTTTTTTTTTTTTCCTTTTCGAGACAGGGTCTCCCTGTATCCCCAGCTGTCCTGGAGCTCACTCTGTAGACCAGGCTGGCTTTGAACTCACAAAGATCCACCTGCCTCTGCCTCCGGAGTGCTAGGATTAAAGGCGTGTGACACCATGCCTTTAAATTTTTTAAAAAGTTGTATTTATTTATTTACTGCCTTTTTTGAGACAAGGTCTCCTTGCATCCCCAGATGGACTGAAATTCACCATGGAGACCATACTGACCTCCATCTCAGAGATTTGCCTGTTTCTGACTTCTGAATGCTGGGTTAAAGATGTGTGCCACTATGCCCGGCAAAAAGTATTTATTGTTATTATTATTATTATTTATGTGCACAAATTTCATGTGTTTGTGTGTGCCCATAGAAGCCATAAAAACACATCAGATCCCCTGGAGCTGGAGTTACAGGTAATTGTGAACTGCCCAACATGGGTGCTGGGAACCAAACTCAGGTCCACCTCAAGAGCAGAAAACACCCTTAACTGCAGAGCCATCTCCCTTCTCTCCCTTCCTCTCTTCCTCCCTTCTTCCCTTCTTTCCTTTTCTTCTTTCTTTCCTTCTCTCCCCCTCTCTCCCTCCCTTCTCTCTCCTCCCCCTCCTCCTCCTTCTCCTCCTCCTCCTCCTCCTCCTTCTCCTCCTCCTCCTTCTCCTCCTCTTCCTTCTTCTTTTTCTTTTTCCTTTTTTTGGTCTTTTTTGAGACAGGGTCTCCCTTTAGTCCCAGCTGGCCTGGAGCTCACTCTGTAGACCAGGCTGGCCTTGAACTCACAGAGATGCGCCTGCTTCTGTCTCCTGAGTGCTGGGATCAAAGGCGTGCACCACCACGCCTGGCTTTCCTTTCTTCTTTTATCCTCATGTCATCTAACTGCAAACTGTCCAGGCTGTCTTGGGATCCCAGGACTTGTCCCTCCTGATCCCTGACTCCTGGGACCACACCCTCACGCTCATTCATTTGAGATTTCCTTTTTTTTCTAGTCTTTTTTCCTCTGTATCTTTTTTTACATCATATTAATTATATATACATTTGATATCTTGCTTTCAACTTATGTTTCCATATCATTTTTTTTGTCTTTTTGAGACAGGGTCTCCCTGTAGCTCTGGCTGTCCCAGAACTAGCTCTGTAGACCAGGCTGGCCTTGAACTCACAAAGATCCGTCTGCCTCTGCCTCCCAAGTGCTAGGATTAAAGGTGTGCACCACCATGCCCGGCTGTTTCCATATCATTATATACAACTAAAGGAAACATTACTTTTCAGGGAGTTATTCTTCTTTATAAATCCTTTGTTAATATTTGTTTCTGGGGGCTGGAGAGATGGCCTAGCGGTTAAGAGCACTGACTGCTCTTGCAGAGGACCTGGGTTCGATCCCCAGCACCCACATGGTGGCTGAGAACCGTCTGTAACTCCAATTCCAGGAGAAATCCAGTTCCAGGGGAATCCGACTCTCTCTTCGGACTTCTGCAGCATTGCACGACACAGGTGCACAAATACAGACAGTACATTCATACACATAAAAAAATTTGTTTCCTTGATTATCTTATAAACTATTTTAATTTGTTATTGTGTGTATGTGTACACGATATGTGTGTGTGTGTGTGTGTAAATGTGGGTGCACCTATGTCATGTAGAGATCAGAGGATGACTTTTGGGGATTAATTCTCTCCTTCAACTATGTGGGCACTCGGGATTTGGGTTGTCAGGCTTGGTAGCAAGCTCCTTTGCCCACAAAGCCTTCGTGTTGGCCCTTTCTCAAATATCTTAAATATGTTGCTCCAGTTTCTCTTGGAATAAAGCACTGCTAGCGAAAAGCCTAATGATTATCAGTATTTTTTCCTTATAAATCTTTTCTACATGACCAAAGAAACATTTTTTTCCTTTTTTTTGGAAGTCCAGTAATAAAGGAACATAGTAATGGCATAGAGCCAGTGGTCGGTGTGAAATAGAGGAGGAGTGAAGTTATAATACAAAGAGCAAATCCTGGTAGGTGCCAGAACCCTCAAGGGAGCACTTCAGGCAAGGGACAGGTGCCTTTAGAGTCCTGTGAGAGTGACCAGACTCTGGGAGGTGCCAGCTGAAGGTGCTGGCTATATGGTGGGGGCTGGCAGAGAGGGACCTCAGGCCACTGTGCAGGTACTTGGAGACTCAGTATGAGTGAAGGTACCTCAGGGCAGGCAGGGCCTCTGATCTGTGTGGGGTCTCCATTCCTTATGGCTCTGTGTGACTAGTGCTGTAGGAAACACAGAGAATAGATAACGGTAAAAAAGAAGATACTGGCTGGGCGTGGTGGTGCACGCCTTTAATCCTAGCACTTGGGAGGCAGAGGATCTCTGTGAGTTCAAGGGCTTGGTCTACAAAAAAAAAGAAAAGAAAAAAAAAAGAAGATACTGTACTAGAAGATCATGCACAGCAAGGGTTAAAGAACTGCCTTTGAAAGCGTTTATTTCAGACATATGTGTGTGTTTGTGTGTGTGTATGTGTGTGTGTGAGAGAGAGCACCTGCGTGCGAGATAAGAGCTGTGCACAGTTATAAATGTAAAGTCATAATCTCTCTTTAAAATATTTTTACTGGGGCTGGAGAGATGGCTCAGCGGTTGGGAGCTCTGACTGTTCTTGCAGAGGACCCAGGTTTGATTCCCAGCACCCATATGGTGGCTAAGAACCGTAGTGTGGGTGCTGGGAGTCAGGCCTGGGTCCTCTGCAAGAGCAGAAGAAAAAAATTTTTTACTTTATTTATTTTTATTTTATGTATATGAGTGTTTTGTGTAAATGTACTTGTGCACGCAGTGTTCACAGAGGCCAGAAGAGGGTGTCAGATCCATTGAAATGAGTTATGGATGATTGTTAGCTGCCATTTGGGTGCTGGGAACTCAACCTGGGTCTTTGGCAAGAGCCACCATGAGCCTTCTCTCCAGTCTCAATCTCCTTGTCTTATAAAAAAAGATTTGGCCAGGCATGGTGGTGCATGCCTTTAATCCTAGCACTAGGGAGGCAGAGGCAGGCGGATCTCTGTGAGTTCACGGCCAGCCTGGTCTACAGAGTAAGTTCTAGGACAGCCATAGCTACAGGAAGACTCTGTCTCAAAAAGACAAAAAAAGATTTATTATTTTAAATTACATGTATATGTATTTGTCTGTCTGTGTGAATGCATTGCTTGCATAGGCTGAGGATGGCATCAGATACCGTAGAGCTGGAGTTACAGGCAGTCATGAACTACTTACCTCTTCCCTTCTGTAAAGTGAGGACAATATTATTAACTACAGGGTGTGGTGATAGCTGGGAGTTAGTGTCTGTGAGGAGTGAGGTAAACAGTGATTACTCTTGCTGGAAATTTCGTATTTCCTTTTCTCTCCCTCTTATTAGTGTGGTTGCTATAGCAAAAAATGATGGTGTGGATAAAGTTTGTGGAGCCTGCTGCAGGCCAGCATGTCAGCTACCAGTCTTGTTGCTGTGACCAAATATTTGACAAGATGCAACTCAAGGGAGGAAGGGTTTGTTTTGGCTTTTGGTCCATCAAGGCAGGAAGGTGTGAGGCAGAGCCTGAGGCAGATAGTTAACATCCAGTCAGCAAGCAGTGAGTGGACGGGGGAAGCAGTCTACTTCCTCCAGCAAGGCTCATCTCCTAAAGGCTCTACAATCTTCCGTCTAGTGGGGATCCAGTGTTCTAACATGGGACATTGCACATTCAGAGCGCACAGCCAGGCTTTGGGTACCAAGGTGCTGTGGGGTTGCATGGGATGGCTTCTGCTGGGGAGGTATCCAGAGGCTGGAGGACCTGAGTCTATCCACCGCACTTTTAACCCAGAGGGCTCTGCTTCTCATCACAGCGCAGGTCTACGTGGGGAACTTTGGTAGACACCTTTGGATCTGTGCTGGTCTTGGGCTTTCCTTTTTCTGGAACTCAATTTCATTACATCTAAAATAGGCACAATTGGTTAACCCATGTCTGCAATTTCCACCAACTTTACCTCCATACAGTCTACTACTGAGAGCCCTTTGCTAATAGAGAAACATATCATGAGTCCAAATTTGAATAATTAGTGGGAAGGAGATATCCATTCTGAGGTTGTGTTAGTGAGCTTTTGGCTGCTATAAGCAAATACCAGAGATAGTTGACCTAAAAAGGCAAAAAGGGGGCTGGAGAGATGGCTCAGCAGTTAAGAGCACTGGCTGTTCTTGCAGAAGACCCAGGTTCGAATCCTAGTACCCACATGCAGCTAACAACCATCTGTAACTCTAGTTCCAGGGGATCTGATACCCTCCTCTCTCCTTCTCGAATACTGCATGACACAGGTGCCCTTACACATATGCAGGCATAACATTCATACACATTAAAAAATGCAATGATTCATGAGGTATTTTTAGGAAGTACAGACAATAAACTTGAGTTGGAAAAAAAATTTTGAAAAAGGGAGAAAGGAAGAAACCAGCCTCTGTTTTGGGAGGTTTCAGCGCAGAGTTGTTGCCCATTGCTTTTGAGCCTGTGGGAGGAAGTGCATCATGCTGTGGGGCTGGGTAAGCAGAGAAAGGAGGTGCTGGCACTTCTGGGGGATCTGGAGATCTGAACTCTGATCTTTATGCTTGTACAGCAAGTGCTCTAGCCACTGAGCCATCCCCTTTGATTATATAAAATTCTTCTGTGGCTGGGAGTGTAGGTTAGTGTTAAAGCATTTGCCTAGCATGTGTGAGGCCTGAGTTCCATCCTCAGCGATGAAAATTCTCTCAGAACATTCCGTCCTAATGAATGCACAAGGGAGAGAGTGAAGCCTGACAGCTCATTCAACGACACTTAACACAGTTATTATTTTTGCTAACTCTCAGGTGCTGAATCCACAGATACTCAGTCCTGTCACTGCCCAGTTGTGCCAGCAGGGCAGAGGGTAGCATGGGAAAGGTGGCCCCACAGCAGGGAGCAGTCGTGTGGACTTCATTTCCAGCCTGACAGGTGTCCTGTCTGTAATTATAGCTACCAACTGCCCTGATGACAGACCTCACCTGATCATCTGTGTGACACATTCCCTCCACTTGGCATTAGGGCTCTCAGTGCTGGACCCTCCCAGTTCAGAGTCTGCTTTTCAGCCACCCACCTGAGTCACTCTGTCTTTGGTATTGACAATCTGATTGCTGCAACGTTTGTTTTTTCCTTCTTCCCAACTTCAGCTTGAAGAAAGCACTTTCCTTCTTTCCTGTCCATCACCCCTGCCTGTGTAAACGGCTGCGTAGCTGGACAAGGGTGTTTTTCTGAGGTAGAGCAGGAGAAGGAAGCTCCAGAGGCATCAAGATTGGCATGTGAGAAAAATCAGTGGCAAAGGAAGACTGGAAACCCTTTCCACTAAGGGTGAAAACAGCACGTATAGAAAAAAAGGCTCTATCTCCAAAGGCCAGGGAAGGTGGGGCTATGCAAATGACACGTAAGGGATGGAGACTCAGGTTCAGTGCCTAGGAGCCTTAGACCTGTCCCTTGAAGTTCCTTTCTCTGTCTCTGTCTCTGTCTCTGTGTCTCTCTCTGTCTCTCTGTCTCTGTCTCTCTGTGTGTGTCTCAATTTATTTTATTTAATTCTATGTATGGACAGGTGCCCAAGGACACCAGGGGTGTCAGATTCCGGGAGCTGGAGTTACACAGGCCAAGAGACTCTCTGACATGGGTACTGGGAACCCAACTCAGGTTCTTTGGAAGAGCAGTACATGCTCTTAACCACTGAGTCATCTCTCTAGCCCATTTTTCTCTTAATAAACTGTCTCTATTTTTCTTTTTTTTTTTATGTCAAAATTGTAACAACAGGGACTAGAGAGATGGCTCAGTGGCCGAGAGCACCAGCTGCCCTTGCAGAGGACCAGGCTCCATTCCCACCACTCACGTGGTAGCCAACAACCATCAGTAACTCAAGTTCCAGGGGAATCTGACATGCTCTTCTGACCTCCCCCCGGATTGCATGACACCAGTGCACTTACATACATGCAGGCCATACACTCATACATATAAAAATAATAAATACAAATTGTAACAACAGCTGAATCATGTGTGAACCTGGTAGTTGCTGGGCCCTTGCGGTGGGGTAGGTCCCTCAGCAGCTGGAGTGGCTCCGTCCATAGGGCTGAGCGTCTCAGCTGTCCCAATCTGGCTTTGAAAACCTGGAGCTTTCTGAAGAGCCCCTAGTTCTCAGCCAATGATAGGACCCTGGAAACCCTGACGCTGACGTCAGCAAAGGAATCAACAGCAGATCTCCTGGGTCATAGTCCTTGCTTAGGGAGCCCAAGGTAGGAACTGAGGGCAGGAACCTGGAGGCAGGAGCTGATGATACACAGGTCATGGAGGAACGTTGCTTACTGGCTTGCTCCCTTCAACTGTCTCTATTTTTTTTTAATTTTTTAATTTATTTTCATATGTGTATGAATGTATTGTCTGCATGCAGGTTGGTGCACCCGTGTCGTGCAATGCCTCGGAGGTCAGAAGAGGGCGTCAGATTCCCCTGGAACTGGAGTTAAAGACGGTTTTCAGCCACCATGTGGGTGCTGGGGATGGAACCTGGGTCCTCTGCAAGAGCAGTCGGCACTCTTAACTGCTAGGCTATCTCTCCAGCCCCAACTGTCTCTATTTCTATTGCTACCCATGTGTCCCTGGTTCAAATCTTTGTTCCTGTATACAAGAAGGCAGAAGTCTCAGCAGGTACCATACCTATATTGTGTCCTCTGTCTGTAACTTCGGGAAAGCAGATTAGCTGGAGTGCAGACCATGTGTCTGTAGGGAAAACAGGGGCTTTGACTGCTCTGCTGTGAGTGCCTGTGCACGTGAAGTTGTTCTCTACCCTGGCAGCTGTGTGTGTGCTAAGGTGTGTGTGGAGGTCTGAAGACAATTTGGGGAGTTCTTTTCTTCCACCTTGTTGTTCAGGGTCTGTCTTGTTTCTCCTGCATGCACACTCCAGCCTGCCGTCTCCACTTCCCATGGCACTGTAGGAGTGCTGAGACCACAGATGTCTGCTACTGCAGCCAGCTTTTTATGAGTTCCAGGAATTGAACTTGGGTCATCAGGCTTATACTGTAATCACTTTTATGCACTGAGCCATCTCACCAGTCTCCATTTTTTTTTTTTTTTAGGCAGGCTGGCCTTGTTCTGATCCTTCTGCCTCTACCTCCTGATTATAGGTGTGTGCTAACATGTTTTATGTGTTGCTGGGATGGAATCCAACTAGGTAGGTGCCAACTGAGCCACATCCCCAACTGAGATGTCTTTTTTATTCTCTTCTTTCTTGATAATTCTAGAATTCTGTATCTTGTTTGAATATTGCCTTTTTGAAAATAATTGTTAAAAAAAAATCAAAGCTATGGCTGGAGCGATGGCTCAGTGATTAAGAGCGTTGGCTGCTTTTTCAGAGAACCCTGGTTCAATTCCCAGCACCCACAAGGTGGCTAACAACTATTGGTAACTCCAGTTCCAGGGGATCCAAGGCCCTCTTCTGACCTCCGTGGGCATTGCATGACACAAGTACACTTATATACATGTAGATAATACACTCATACACATAAAATAATTGAGAGATTGCCCGGCATGCCCAAAGCTCTGAACTGGATTTTCAGCATTACAATCTCTAGAAAGTTAGAATTAGCTGTTCATAAAGAAATTCATGAGGGTAGTGAGGTGGTCCAGTGGGTAAAGGCACTTACTGCCAAGCCCAATGACCAAAGCTCAATCCCCAGGACCCACATGGTGGAAGGAGAGAAGCGACCCCTGGGAATGGTCCTCCTACTGCCTCTACCTGCAGTGGCATATGTGCATCTATGCACATCTACACACAAAATAACTAGATATCATTAAAAAGTTGATGAGGGGCCGAGGAGATGGCTCAGTCAGGAATGTGCTTACCATGAAAGTATGAGGACCTGAATTCTGTCCCCTCCACTCACTTAAAAAGCCAGGTGTGGTGGAGTGTGCTTGTAACCTTGGTGCTGGGGAGGCAAAGACAGAAGGATCCCTACAGCCACATAGCCAGTTGCTGAGCTCCAAGCTCAGTGAGGAGGACCATGTCAAAAAGTAAGGTACATAATGATTGAGGAAGACACCTGATACTGATCTTTGGCTTCCACATGAATGCGCACACTTGCTTGTGACCCCTGCCTCCCATGCACATATACAAGTGACTTGAGCAGATAGATGGGACTATTGTGGAGCTTAATCAGGGCTGATGGCACCTCCCAGGACTTCTGTCATGGCCACACACAAACACACAGCCAGACACCTGCAAGCACACTCAGACATATCAGAATACACAATAGACACACACTCACTTGGCTGCAAATATGCACATGTGCATAGATACTGAGATGCAAGGACACAGATATACATCCTCATACAACACACATGCATGTGAACACACATACTTGCATGTGTTTATGTGCACACACCTAAAAATTACAGCTTAAAATTTTTTTAAATAAAGGCATGTCCAGCCTTGATCTCACAGGAATCTGAATGAACTTTCTTGATTATCAGTGAAGTCCCCTGCTGTGTCCTTTGTGTGACAATTAACCTTCATTTTTTCTAAATCCCTGACAGTCTTCTCTGTGCCTCAGTGGAATTCATTTCTTTCTTCCTTCCTTCCTTTCCCTCCCTCCCTCCCTCCCTCCCTCCCTCCCTCCCTCCCTCCCTCTTCTTT
>VZQC01011278.1:53431-68261 GCA_009823505.1 Rhizomys pruinosus
AAAAAAAAAAAAAAAAAAAAAAAAAAAAAAAAAGAAAATAGTATAACCTTGGCTTCAGGATTTTTTATCTCAGGGAAGATCAGGAAATTTCTGACTCAAGACCAGGACTTTAAGAATATGGTAAGATGGGTCTTGGGTCGGGAGCAATGGCTCAGTGGTTTAGAGCATTGGCTGCTCTTGCAGAGGAGCAGGGTTTGGTTCCCAGCACCAATGTGGAGGCTAACAACTGTCCTTAACTCCAATTTCCAGGGCATCCAAAGTCCTCTTCTGGTTTCCATGGGTATTGCATGGCATGAGTGCACTTACATACATGCAAGCAAAATATACACATTAAAAAGAGAACAGGGCAAGATTTAGGAATCTTTCTAACTAATACAAATCCATTATATCAGTTTCCTATTATCCCATAGTAATTATTGGTTAAGTCCTTAAAACCAAGATTACTGGGTACTGCACTTTTGGGGAGTGGTACAAGAAAAAGGGCAGAGGGTATTGATTGTTTCCTCCTCTTTGGTTTGAGCTGGAGTTGGGGTGGCCAGGGTGGTTGCAGTGGAGATGGGGGAGCCTGTTGCTTATTGCAAAGAGATGATAAGTAACTGACTGGAGTCTTGAAGTCCAGAGGAAAGGAAGGCTTTAAGGTGCTGGTGCTGGCTATGGCTAAGTCAGGCTGTGACCCTCTGGCAAGCTGTCAGGAGTGTCCAAAGGCTGGGCACTGTCTTTTTCCTCTGCTCACCTGACCACAGCCCATTGACCTCTGAGCTTTCCTCTTTAGCATTTCTCATTAGCCGGGAGCACCTTGGGGGTGGGCACTGGTCACTTGTTCACTGTGGCATTGAGTCTCAAGTGCTTCTTGTTCAGTGCCTCCCTTGTGGTCAGCTTTCTGTTAGCATGATTCAATGCTTGCCCAGTGAATGAATGACTAATGCTTGAAAACAGAATATGCGGAGTATGAGGGCCTGTGTCTTTCTGTTGGAGATGATTGAAATGTTGCTCAGATGTCAGCCAGGGTCACCTGATCCTGATTCCTTAAAGATAAGAGTCCCTCAAGCCAAGTATTTAATATCCTGGGAATCTATAGATTTGCCTAATATTTATTTGATTTTCTGGGGCTGTGGGTTCCAGGAGGGCCTGGAAAACATGAAAGGGCAGAAAATTTTCTTAGTCCTGGCTGTGCTGTCCAAAGGCCCTCTCTTCTGGCTGTCACCTCATGGCCTTCTCTTTGAAAGGACATTTTTAGTGGATTTGGCACCTCGTTCATGTCAGTGTGCAGGCCAGGACACTGTTTCCACTTCTTTGAGGAGAAAAAATGACCATGACAAACCAAGATGGAAAAGCAGAAAAAGAGGAAAGGGGGAAAAAATCCAAGACGATGAGAAAAGGGGGAAACAAAAAGGAGGATGAAGAGAAGCAAGAAGACGTGAAGGAGGCTTCCGGTCAGGCTCCGTCGCAAAGCTTGCCATTTCTACCTTCAGCAGCCTCCTCAAGGCTCTTTAGCTGATCAAGAAAGACAACAGCCATTCTGTCCAGGAGTGTTCATTGAGTAGATGTGGCAGTTGCAGAGAAAGGATTCAAGAGTGTTCTGGGGCTGGAGAGATGGCAGTTAAGAGCACTGGCCACTCTTGCAAAGGACCTGGGTTTGATACAGGACAGTGGCTAACAACTGTCTGTAACTCCAGTTCCAGGGGATCTAACACTCTTGTCTGACCTCTGTGGGTGTATTTACATACATACAGGCAATACTCTCATAAGCATAAAATAAAACAAATAAAATAAAATATTTTAAAAAAGAGTTCATGTTCCATGTCTCCTGTCTATTCCATAATTATTAAATGTTGGTGATTTAACTTTTTTTGTTTGTTTTTTGTTTTTTTTTGGGTCTTTTTAGAGACAGGGTCTCCCTGTGGTCCCAGCTGTCCTGGAACTCACTTTGTAGACCAGGCTGGCCTTGAACTCACAAAGATCTGCCTGCCTCTGCCTCCTGAGTTCTAGGATTAAAGGCGTGCACCACCACACCTGGCTTTTCTTGGTATTTTTGAGACAGGGTTTCCCTGTAGCCAGCTGGCCTGGAACTCGCTTTGTAGACCAAGCTGGCCTTGAACTCACAGAGATCCCTTTGCCTCTGCCTCCCAGTGCTGGGATTAAAGGAGTGTGCCACCACACCCAGCTGTGATTTAACTATTTTCAAAAATGTACTTATTTTTGGCCAGGCGTGGTGGCACATGCCTTTAATCCTAGCACTTGGGAGGCAGAGGCAGGCGGATCTTTGTGAGTTCAAGGCCAGCCTGGTCTACAGAGTTCCAGGACAGCTGGGGCTACAGAGAGACCCTGTCTCAAAAAGACAAAAAAAAATTTACTTATTTTTACTTCTTATGTGTATGATGTCTTGTTTGCACGCATATAAGTGTACCATGTATATGTGTCAGATCTCCTGGAAGTGGAGTTACAGATGGCTGTTAGCTGTCATGTGGATGCTGTGAACTGAACCTGAGTCTTCTGCAAGAGCTGGAGTCTGAAAGAAACTTCTCTATCTGGGGACATTATAAAAGAATTAAGTCACGGGGCTGGAGAGATAGCCTAGCGGTTAAGAGCACCAACTGCTNTGAGACAGGGTCTCTCTGTAGCCCCAGCTGCCCTGGAACTCACTCTGTAGACCAGGCTGGACTTGAACTTACAGAGATCTGTCTGCCTTTGCCTCCCAAGTGCTGGCATTAAAGGTGTGTGCTACCATACCCTGCTTAAAGATGGTTCTTAGCCGCCATGTGGGTGCTGGGAATCAACTTGGGTCCTCTGCAAGAGCAGTCAAAGCTCTTTACAGCTGAGCCATCTCTCCAGCCCCAAACCTGATATAACTCTTAAAGGATACACCTAGAATAATGACAGCCAGCTTAAGGAAGGGCTAACAGATAATTTAGAAGTAACCCCTAACAAAGCGTGCTCTACACCAAATCCAGACACTTGTCCTAACATTGAAAAGAGGTGGCTGTGCCAAGCCATGCAGACTCTTCTGGACCAAACTCAGAACTGGGATGAGAGGAAGGAAGGCTTGATGGTGGGCTCATGCAAGGCTGAGAGAAAAATGAACTTGACTTTTGAAGATGGAGAGCCATAGTGATGGGAGAAAGGAGAAAGAACAGCTGGGAGATACTACGGGCTGAAGACCTTGAAATTCCCGCTGCAGAAAATAAAGTGGAAGTCAGGCAGCCCTGTGAGATGAACATCAAGCTATAATCCAGAGAGGGGGTATGAGCAGGATGGCTGATACTTCAGGCTCTGGAGTCTGAAAGAAACTTCTCTATCTGGGGACATTATAAAAGAATTAAGTCACGGGGCTGGAGAGATAGCCTAGCGGTTAAGAGCACCAACTGCTCTTGCAGAGGACCCAGGTTCGATCCCCAGCACCCACATGGCAGCTAAGAACCGTCTGTAACTTCAATTTCAGGAGAACTCCATTTCCAGGGGAATCCGAGACCCTCTTCTGACCTCCGCGGCATTGCACGACATGGGTGCACAGACCTACAAGCAGACGGTGCACTCATACACATACAAAAATAAATAAAATATAAAAAATTAAAAAAAAAAAAGAACTAAGTCACTATGGGGAAGCGAACCACAGAAGCTGTAGCATGGAACGAATGTCTTGCAGAGGTTCTAAAGATTAGACTGGGCCTGTCACCCTGTGTGACATTTTCTTTTATTTCTTTTTGGTCTTTTTGAGACAGGGTCTCCCTGGAGCCCCAGCTGGCCTAGAATTTACTAATGCAGACCAGGCTGGCCTCGATCACAGAGAGATCCACCTGCCTCAGCCTCCCAAGTGCTAAGATTAAAGACTTGCACCACCGTGTCCATCCTCCTGTGAGATATTTGAATTATTAATCCTACAAAATAAAGTCCTGTCACCTACATAGACTCATAGCACTGAAAACCTGAATGTGCTTGGCTACTCTGGTTAAAAGTTTTTACTCTGTAGACCAGGCTGGCCTTGAACTCACAGAGATCAGCCTGCCTCTGCCTCCCGAGTGCTGGGATTAAAAGATATGCCACCACACACTTGAGGCTGGAGAGATGGCTCAGTGGTTAAGAGCACCGACTACTTTTGCAGAGGATCTGGGTTCAATTCCCAGCACCCACATGGCGGCTAAGAACCTTCTTAGGCTGGGCATGGTGGTGCATGCCTTTAATCCCAGCACTTGGGCAGCAGAGGCAGGTGGATCTCTGAGAGTTCAAGGCCAGCCTGGTCTACATAGTGAGCTCCAGGCCAACTAGGACTAAAGGGAGACCCTGTCTCAAAAAAAAAAGTTTTTACTTTGGGGGTTGGAGAGATGACTTAGGGGTTCAGAGCACTGGCTGCTCTTGCAGAGGACCCAGGTTCCTTCCAGCACCCACATGGGGGCTAAAACAGATTTCTAACTCCAGTTCCAGGGGATCTAATACTCTCTTCTGGCCTCCATGTGCATGATACAATATAGGTACATTTACATACATGCAGCAGACATTACTACACATTAAATAAAAATTAGTAAATACATTTAAAAAGATAATAAAATAAAACAATTTTTACTTTGAAGAGACTGGAACATTCAAGTCACCAAGAACCCCAGTTTGCCCAGGACTCCCAGGAGGCTGAAACAGATGCTCAACCCTTTAGCTTCCTCCTGGGAGGAGTCTTCTTCAGCTCCCTGGAAGAAAGATGCATCTTGATGAAGAGGGGACCTGCAATATCCAGAACATACAGGAACAGACTGGAGAAACACCACAAGCGTAGAGGTCGGAAAACACTGGAGGTCTGTTTCTTTCCCACCAAATTGTTGGTTTAGTGGAGGACTCTGATGAACCCAAGAAGGCTGACTGAGCTGACCTCTGTGGCCCTGATGGGTGTAAAGAATAGCTGGCATTTAATTGTATCCAATATACCCTTATCAGTGCTGGGATTAAAGGCATGCACCACCATGCTCAGCTTAATTTTTTTTTTTTTGTCTTTTTGAGACAGGGTCTCCCTGTAGCCTCAGCTGTCCTGGAACTCACTCTGTAGACCAGGCTGTCCTTGAACTCACAAAGAGCGGCCTGGATCTGCCTCCCAAGTGCTAGGATTAAAGGCGTGCACATCATCACGCCTGGTATCAGCTTAATTAAAAAAAAAATAGAACTATTTTGTGTCATTTTGAGACAGGGTCTCCCTGTAGCCCCAACTGGCCTAGAATTCCCTATGTAAACCAGGCTAGTCTTGATATCACAGAGACTCACCTGCCTCTGCCTCCCAAGTGCAAGGGTTAAAGGTCTATACCATCATGCCTGGCTAAAACAGAATTTTTATACTTTATTAATTGATTCTGTGTGAATGTGTGGGCACTCCTATGCCACAGGGACATGCTGAGGTCGAGGACAACTTGCAGGGGTCAGTTCTCTCCTTCCACCATGTGTGTCCTGGAGCTCAAACTCAGGTCGTTGAACTCGGCACCAGGCACCTTTCCCCAATGAGCCATCTTGCCATTTCTAGAATATTTATTTATTTACTTATTTATTGTATGTGATGTGTATGGGGGCACATAGATCACAGTTCACATGTGGAGGTCAGAGGACAACTTGAGGGAGTGAATTCTCTCTTTCCACCATGTGGATTGAACTCAGATTGGTGGACATGGGCATATGGGCAGACAAGACCAATTGGAAACCTTCCCTGTGTTTTATATACAGTTTGAACACCAGCTCTTTCCCCTCCGTGAAGGGAGAAGAAATATAAAAACCCAGAGTCTGTAAGAGAAGCCCTCTCTTTCTGTAATTCTCTGTCTAATAAACCTGCTTGTTCAGTTGAGGTCTTTGCCTCTTTTCCTGCTTCCTATTTCCTTACAAGACTAGCCAGAGGAAAGAGTGGAGCTGACCGGGAGTGAGAGACTGACCAGGGTTAACCAGGCGTCTTAGGAGCTGGTGATGCTCCCCTCTAATCTTGCTAGAACTATAACTCCTCCTTTTGCCAGAAGGATAAAGGAACCAATGAAATGGTGCAGAGGGGAGAGGCCTGACTGCCTGAGTTCAGTCTGGGGGACTCACGTGGTGGAAGAGAAAACCGACAAGTTGTCCTCTGTCCACAACGTGTGCACAGGGGCACAAAGCAAGAAAATGAACAATAATTAGATGAGACTAGCCAGCCTTTTACCAGAAGCTAACTCTTACAAAAGCACAATGCTAACTCATCAGGACAGTTCTCCCTGGCATCAGGCCCCTAAACTCCCCCCCTTTAATGACTTAAAAAAACTCTTTATTTTTTATGTATATGAATGTACTGTCTGCATGTAGGTTTGTGCACCTGTGTCGTGCAATGCAGCGGAGGTCAGAAGAGGGTGTCGGATTCCCCTGGAACTGGAGTTCTCCTGGAATTGGAGTTACAGACTGTTCTCAGCCGCGGTGTGGGTGCTGGGGATCGAACCAGGGTCCTCTGTAAGAGCAGTCGGCGCTCTTAACCGCTAGGTCATCTCTCTAGGCCATCTCTCCAGCCCCATCTCCCCCTCTTAATAAGGAGGAGGTAGGGTTTGGAGAGCTTGAAAAACCATTCATGACTGCTGCCAGCACTGGAGGAGGGAAGGGCAAGCACAGGCAGCCAAGTCTCAGGAACCTGTGTTATTTTCTTATATCTCTTCGTCCTTGCGGGGGGTCGGGGATGGGATGGGGGGCTTGAGTGGCAAACCCACGGAGGGTCCTGTAGCTCCGTGGTACCCTTCACCTGCCAGGTTCAGAGCCTGTGGTGAGCATCTTGCCTGAGGACCACGGAGTGGGCATGCTTTCAGTTTGCAGATGGAGACTGGGCAAAGGCTTGCTGCTGGCGGACACCCTGCACACTGTGCGGAGGGTGGGGCAGGCTCCTATAAGCCTAGGATTTCAGAGCCAAGAGGAAAGAGCCGTCCCCCTAGAAGCGGCACGGAAGTCTCAGGCTTCCGGGGGGATGGTAGCAGGGTTTTCTCAATAAAAATGTTTTGCCTCGTTTAATCAGTTATTTTACTCCCGAGAGACTTCCTGCTACTTTTGTTTTTCTCTGGAAAGGTCAGGCAGCAGGGGAATGCCTCATCTACTTTTCCTTTTTCTGGAAAGAACAGGCAATGAAGGAATGTGATTTTTCAGGAACTCAGGCTTCTGGATTTATGGGGTGAAAATTATCGCTCTTCCGCCTCTCAGAGAAGGATGCGCTGCTTACTAGTGGTGACAAGAGTGGCCTTCTGTCCTTCCTTCTTTTCCCCAAATGCTGAGAGAAGTGGGAGGTCAGCTTGCAAATGTCACAGAAGCCTACAAAATGCTGACTGCGGATGCCAGGCATAACTCGGGTTGCTGAGAACCAGGAGACAGGCGACACCATCATCTGCTAAGAATCCATTGTTCTATTCTGTAGCTGTCTGGACACAATGGGGAGACTGAGCCGAGGAACAGAGGGGGCGGGGTTAGCACAGTAATTGGGTGTTTGCAAACCTAGGTTTTTGGGGAGAGGAGCAGGGCAGGGTTAGTCAAAAGCAGACTGGGTATGGGTTAGCACCCCAAAAAGCAGGGACACGAAAACCAAACCAAACCAAACCACAAAAACCAAAAAGCAAAGAAACAAACAAACAAATGAAGGAACAAACAAACAGAAAACAAAAACAAAAACAAAGAAAACTCATAACCCAAGCCAACCTATGGAGGCAGGAAGCATTTGTTTGAAAAGATTTTGAAATTCATTGCTTAAAAAGAAGCATTAAGAGGGGCTGGAGAGATGGCTCAATGGTTAAGAGTTCCGACTGCTCTTGCAGAGGACCCGCGTTTGATTCCCAGCACCCTCATGGCAGCTAAGAACCATCTCTAGAGCTAAGCGTGGTGGTGCATGCCTTTAATTCTAGCACTCAGGAGGCAGAGGCAGGCGGATCTCTGTGAGTTCAAGGCCAGCCTGGGCTACAGAGTGAGTTCCAGGACAGCTGGGACTAAAGGGAGCCTTTGTCTCAAAAAAAAAAAAAAAAAAAATAAAAGAGGGAGCTGAAGGAGGCTCAGCCGCTGTTTCGGGTGTGAGAGCCATGACTGCTCTTGCCAGAGGACCAGGTTCGATCCATCACCCCACATTGGCAGCTAAGAAACCATCTTTAACTCAAATTCCGGGGAAATCCAACGCCCTCTTCTGACCTCCACGGCATTGCACGACATGGGTGCACAAACTACAAGCAGACAGTCATTCATACCACTAAAAAAATAATAAATTAAAAAAATAAAACAAAGCAGTCACAAAGAAAAAAAATTTAAAAAAAATCTTTTTTTTGTCTTTTGAGAACAGGGTTCCTGTAGCCCCAGCTGTCCTGGAACTCGTCTGTAGACCAGGCTGGCCTTGAACTCACAAAGCATCCGCCTGCCTCTGCCTCCCAAGTGCTAGGATTAAAGGTGTGCGCCACCACGCCCGGCTAAAAATATTTTGATAATATTTAGACACCCTCCCCTATGTGTGCCCTCTTACAGCCTCCTGCCAGACCACTTATCTCTTTAAGATTATGTTGCCAGTGTCTGTTCCCCATGAACTAGACATCTGCAGAGGGGAGTCCCACCCTCCAGCTCTAGTTTAGTTCAGTTCAGCAAGGAATCCTGAAATAACCAAATTTATTCACTTGCTCTCATAGCCAGCAAGATGTGAAAAATATTTTATTTATTTATTTATTTATTTATCTATCTATTTATTTATTTATTTATTTGTGTGTGTGTGTGTGTGTGTGTGTGTGTGTGTGTGTCTACGTAGGTGTGAAGATCCCCTGGAGCTGGATTTACAGATGGCTGTGAGCCACTTGATGTGGTGCTGGGAACTGAGTTTCTGGTCCTCAAACAAGCAGCGAGCTGTCTTAACTGCTGAGCCATCTCACCAACTCCAATGCCCATTTTTTTTGCATGTTTTTGAGGTTATGTATGTGTGCTCTACATGGTGGAAGGATAGTTTGCTGCTGAATAAACTTCTGACTTTGCATATGTGATTTTATGTTTGTGGGTTGGAAATTGACCAAAGAATATGTACACCACAGGAATTAGCAAAGGCTGCAGGTCAGGACTTTCTACTTTTTTTAAAAATTTAGACTTAAGGGGATGGTGGAAATGTTATAATGAAGATTAGACTTGCAGGTGTATCATGTCTGATGTAGTTACCTTGAAAATAATCCACGAAACTGAAATATCCTCCTAGCATCAAAATGTGCAATTCACTAGCACTGCACTGCACAGGCACTGTCAACCTGAATCACGCCAGAAGCAGACTGGTTTATCAGGTGCAACCTGTGCTGGGTTATTCAAGTGAGTTTGGTAAAAATCAGTGAAAGTGTGATTGACCCTGTGGAATTTACAATCAAGACCATTTTGCATTATCATTACACATCATGTATACTACACCTTTATATTTATATATGTTTATTTATATAGATTTATATATGTTCATATCTATTTATTTACATATGATGTTGATACAGACATGCTACCCACCCTTGCAGACTGCTAAACATTTAGCCATTTCTCTCTTGGTTAGAGAAAGCCAGGCCTGGATGGTGCCTGGATGGATTCTTGAGGTTTCTTACACCCAATAAAATAAAGCAGCAGACTTGCCTGTGGGTTCTCCAATTTCTTAATCCTCTTCTCCCACTCTCCACTGTCTGTCATCATAACCCTTAAGCCACCTCAGACTGAATTTTCACTCTGCTCAAGGCCTTCCTGTCGTTGACCCTCCCGGACAGGCCGGCCACTGGTACGTTCCTTGGGAGACCTGGGATTAGATTGCTCAGCATCCCAGCCTCTGGCTTGTTCAGAGAAAGGGTTAGACAATTTGTCCTCCTCAAGATGGGCTAGCTTCCTTGCATGTAATACTGTGGGTAGTAAGGGGTAATGTGTTGTTTTTATTGCTAATAGAAGCAGTAACTCTGGTGCTCTGCTGGGAATTCACATACTGTCTCAGATGCTCACTACTGTCTAAGGCCATTTAACAGATAAAGAAATTGAAGTTAAGTTGGGAGGGGGTGTAGTTCAGTTGGTAGAGTGCGTGGCTGGCATGCAAGAGGCCCTGGGTTTAGTCCTCAGAGCAGCATAAACCTGGGCATGGTGGTGTATACCTTTAATCTCAGCACTATGGAGGAGACAAGAGGATAAAGGGTTCAAGGTCAGAGCCATGCACTGTGGTGCACGCCTTTAATCCTAGCACTTGGGAGGCAGAGGCAGACGGATCTTTGTGAGTTCAAGGTCAGCCTGGTCTACAGTGTGAGTTCCAGGACAGCTGGGGCTACAGGGAGACCCTGTCTTGAAAAGACCAAAAAAAAAAAAAAAAAAAAAAAAAGAGTTCAAGGTTATCTTTGTTTAAGTAGCAAGTTCAAGGCATCCCGAGATACATGAGACACTGTCTTTTTAAAAAATATTTTTATTGAAACAATAAATTAAAAAATATTTTTATTGAAGTTTTGTGTGTTTCATACAACATTTCTCAATCCAATTTAGACCCATTCTCACTTCCATGCCCCCACCCCACCTGAGCTCATGCATGCTGCCATACATGTCTTGCATCTTTTTCTCAGACCTTTTGAAATTTTTCTTTGCAGAGGTTTACTGATTTGGGGAGACACTGGTCTTAAAGAACCAAAACTGCAAATCCACACTCCCCCAAAAGAAAAAGAAATCAAAACTCAAAGAAGCTAATTTAGGATCATATGACAGTAACTGAGATGGCATATGAGATAATACACCTACTTTCATGCTATGACTACATTCATATTACAGAAAACTATTTATTTATATTTTTATTTATTTTTTGTGCTAAGGATTGAATACATGTTAAGTGCAAGATCTGCCACTGTGCTACACCCCAACCCCAATATATGACTTTTCATCTTTCCTAAGATATAAAAATTGCCAGACCACTGCTCCAGCCAGCCAGGTACCTGGGGCATGGGCAGGTCAGGCATTCCCCCCCAAACCACACTGGAATTAGCGAGGTAGTTCCAAGTGGATTAGGAAGAACCCTCAGAACAGGAAAAGAAAGAGTGACTTAAACTTCCAATAATATATAAAAAACAAAGTGAAAACACTAGCACAAGATCCCACACACATCACACAACAACAAGCAGGGGGAAAAAAAAGGGAAAAAAAAAAAGCTGAAGGAGGCAAGCAAAACAAAAAAGCTTTAGCCTTCAACACACTGAAAAGGAATTTGAGATTTGAATCACAAAAAGGGAAACCCACATGGCCAGAAGACACAAAGAAGGGACAACATGGGAAAGGTGCAGGATAATTCCACACCAACCGCTCTACAAACCCTGTAGGAGATAGTACAATAGGATCCCCCTGGAGGTGACCCCAGAAACAGACCTTAGAGGAATAATTGCAGACCTATGCAGAGAAATTAAAGAAAATAAAGAAGAATTCAGATGAACTAACAGAAGAGAGAATGAAACCCAAAAAGGGCTAGAGGGATACAATGACAAACTTTGAAAAGAACTAAAGGAAGGGATTGACAAACTCCAGAAAGAATAGACGAGAGAAAAACCAAACACCTTAAGGAACGTAGAAAACACTGAACAAAGGAAGCCAACCAACGAAGTAAGGAGAACCAAGAAGAGATTGAGAAACTCAAAAAGGAAATGGATATATTAAAGAAATCACAGGATGAAATGAAAAAGGAAATAGATACTCATCCAATACAAGAAGAAAGGAAAGGAAAAAGCCTCCGAAAATAGAATGGAGGAAGCAGAACAAAGAATACAGATCTGGAAGATAACACAGAGCAACTAAAAAAACTCAAATAAGATTTATGAAAAATTTAAAAATACACAAAAGTGGAAACAACCAGGAAATATGGGACACTATGAAAAGAGATCAAACCTCGCTCCCATCACAGGAATAGAGGAAGGAGAAGCTCAAAGAGAATAGTTATTGATCAGATCTTCAAACAGAATAAACTTGATGCCCGGGTGTGGTGGCGCACCGCCTTTATCCTAGCACTTGGGAGGCAGAGGCAGGGAGGATCTTTGTGAGTTCAAGGCCAGCCTGGTCTACAGAGCAAATTCTAGGACAGCTGGGCTACAGGGAGACCTCTGTTCAAAAAGACCAAAAAAAAAAAAATAGGGCTGGAGAGATGGCCTAGCGGTTAGAGTGCCGACCGCTCTTACAGAGGACCCCGGGTTCGATCCCCAGCACCCACTGGCGGCCGAGAAAGACCGTCTGAAACTCCAATTCCAGGAGAACTCCGTTTCCAGGGGAATCCGACACCCTTTCTGACCTCCGCGGCTGCACGACACGGGTGCGCAGACTTGCTTGCAGACAATACATTCATACACATACAGAAATAAATAAAAAAACTCTAATAAAAAAAAAATAAAAAAAATAGATGGAAAACTCCCCAAACTAAAAATAGACAAACCACCAAAATACAAAGAAGCACATAGGACTCCAAATAGACAATATCAGAAAAGAAACTCCCCACACCATATCATAGTCAAATGTAGATGCCCAAAACAAAGATAAATTCTGAAGGCCACAAAATAAAAATAAGTCACATACAAAGGGAAACCCATCAGAATTACAACTGACTTCTCTGGCAACAAACCATGAAAGCAAGAAGAACATGGAACCAACAGCATTCCCGGTTGTTAAAGATATGGATGCCAACCATAGAATACTTTACCAGCAAAAATGTCGCTTACAGTTGAAGGAGAGCGACAGAATCTTCCCAGACCATAACACAGATGAATAAGCAATAGATGTCCGAAAACAAATCTTCAGAACATACTTGAAGCGAATTCAAAGGCAGAAGCAGCGGAGCAACATCAGCAAGCACAAAAAGAAGAAACTAATAAAACACAAACCGTTAGGAGTCGAATCAGAGCTAAAAGTCCAATGGATATAAGGTGAAAGGAAAGCAACATCTCATCTTTCCATTGTAACCTTAATTCCTTACATATTAATGGGCTGAACTCCCCAATCAACAGCTTGACTGGGAGAATGAATTAGGAAACAAAACCCATTATATGGCTATCTAAAGAAACTATCTCAATTTCAGGAACTAGGCTCCAGGCCAAATTAAGGTGAAGGGACGGAAAGAAAATGTTCCCAAGCAAATGCGTACGAAAAAGAAAAGCAGGGTTGTTTGTATTCTAATATCAGACAAAATAGACTTCAGAGCAAAAGAAATCAAAAGACGACTAAAGGGCCATTACATCTTTATTAAAGGAACAATTGACAATGAATGATCTCAAAATCACAATACTACATGCACAACAAAAACAAAAAAAGGGCAACAAACTGAAAGAAATTCTTCAGGATCTCAAGTCTCAATTAACTCCAGCACACTAATAACAGGGAACTTTCAATACCCCAAAAGTCCCTAGACAGATCAACAGACAAAGGAATTAACAGAAGAGACATCTGAAATAAATGATACAATACACCAATGGACCTCTCAGACATCTATCGAATATTCACCCAAACAGCCAGAGAATACACTTCTACTTAGCACCCCATGGAAAATTCTCAAAATAGTACCATATACTGGGGCACAGGGAAAAACTCAAACAAAATACAAAAAGATTGAAATAATCTCATGCATATCTTATCAGACCACAGTGCAAATAAAACTCAAACACCAGGATAAATCCTACACCTACAAGAACACATGGAGACTTAAACAACACTCTCCTGCGAATAATGAATAATGGTCAAGGAAGAAATAAAGAAAGAAAAACAATTCTGAAACTGAATGAACAATGATAAATAACAACGCAGCAAAAGCTATGGGACACTTTAAAGCCAGTCCTGGCTGAGAGATGGCCTAGCGGTTAGAGCGCGAACGCTCTTACAGAGGACGCCGGGTTTTGATTCCCCAGACCCACATGCGTGGCTGAAAAACCGTTGAAACTCCAATTCCGAGAACTCCAGTTCCAGGGGATACCCGACAGCCCTCTTCTGACCTCAGCGGCCATTGCACGACACCTCGGGTGCACAAACCTGGCATGCAGACAGTATATTTATACACATAACAGAAATAAAATTAAAAAAAAAAAAAGCAGTCCTAAGAGGGAAGTTTATAAGCTCTAAGTGCCTAACATTAAGAAAACCGAAAGAGCACAAGTGATGGATCTTAACACTGTAGCTAAAAGTACTTGAGAGACAACAAACAGATGAACCCAAAACGGAGAAGACAAGAAGAAGTAACAAAAACCAAGAGCAGAGATCAATGAAAAATAAAACAAAAGGAAAACTTATAACACAAAAAAATCAATGAAATCCTCAAAAGTTGGTTTTTTGAGAGAATAAACAAAATAAACAAGACCTCTACCCCAGTTAACAAAAGAAAGAAGGAACAACTCCAAATCAATAGAAGTCAAGATGAAAAGGGAATAAGAATATTCAACGGATAACAGAAAAAGACGTCGATAGAAGAAATGCATACGGGAATTACTTCATCGGTTAAAAAACTATACTAAGTTTGGAAAACCTAAGAATGGATGAATATCTGGAAATCCTGGGAATCAAACCAAAGCTCCAACCCAAGAAGAGATTGAACAGCTTATAATTAGACCAAATAATAATATGAAGGAATTGAATATGTAATAAGAAACTTCCCACCAAAAAAAATGCCCAGGCCCAGATGGTTTCAACGCAGAATTCTATAAAATATTAAAAAAAAAAGCTTACAAATTAACTACTCCAGTTTGGTTTTAGAGGGATAACAAAAGGAGGTTTCTCCCAAATTCTTTCTTTTAAGCCAGCATCACTCTATTAGCCAAACCAGGCAAAGATGCAACTACAAAGGAGAACTATAGACCCATCTCCCAATGAACACAGATGCAAATTCTCAACAAAATACTCGCCA
>VZQC01011278.1:87479-160474 GCA_009823505.1 Rhizomys pruinosus
GCACCTAGAAGGTAAGGTTCATTAGGACTCATTATAAACAGTTGTTACAAATAGGATCCACAGAGATGTTTGATGCCTGTGGCAGTCTGAGGCTTTTCCTCCTTTCAATGCTTAGATGGGCCAACTTCTCTGCTGGTATTTCTTGGTACATCCTGCACAATGCAAAGCTGTATCTTTTCTTTCTCAGCCATTATGTTGGTGACGTTTTGACCTGTGGGAACATACAAATCTTTCCCATAGTTAGTTTTAAGATTTAAATTGAAAAATTTGACAAAAGGTTTGATATATAACTGTATCCCCCCTCTTTTATTTTAGGTTATTTTTTTGACCCATGAGTCTCAAAAAGGTAGTTGTAGTACACATACCTATAGGCAGGAATCAAAGTGTAAATTTCATTAAATTTACCCAAGCTGTTTTGAGTGACTGTATGTTGTTAATTTCGGAAGCAAACTTAATTCCTTAAGTTACATTATCCTACAGGTAAAAGAGAATGATACAAGATGATACTGTATAACACAAAAATTATAGAGAACATTTGTATATGTTAATCCCAAAGTTATTATTATATAAATTTTAAGTAAAACAAATGTGGACAACAATTTATATTTCCAATCAACTTAAATGTATTACCATTTTTATTAAAACCTTTTAACCAATGTTGTTTAATACAGACATTTTTACTTTGCCCTATTTCTTTTACTTATTTACTAATTATTTTTATGTGTGTGTGAGAGAGAGAGAGTGTGTGTGTGTGTCCATATGAGTCTATGCCACAAGTGTACACATGCCTATGGAGGCCAGAAGAGGGCATCAGATTCCCTGGAGCTGGAGTTACAGGTGGTTATGAGCTGCCTAAAGTGGGGGCTGGGAATTGATCCTGGGTCTTCTGGAGGAGCAGCAAGTGCTCTTAACTGCAACTATCTTTCCATCTTCTTGTCTTGACATTGCTGAACCATTTTTCAACATTGTATCATTTTCTTCCCTTGTTATTCTCTCTTAAACAGTTTTATTTTCAATTAATTAATTAACTAATTAATTTTTGGTCTTTTTGAGACAGGGTCTCCCTTTAGTCCCAGCTGGCCTGGAGCTCATTATGTAGACCAGGCTGGTCTTGAACTAGCAGAGATCTACCTGCCTCTGCCTCCCATTAAATAGTTTTATTTTTATTCAAGGGGAAAAAACCCAAACACAACTATAGTTGTAGATTTTAATGGCTGATTGACGCTCTATCATGTACGTGGTTAAGGGATAATTTTCCAAAGGTAAAAGTGTGACTCTCAAAAAATATAAAATAAATGACAAAGGTTTTAAGGTATTAATTAGTGGGGCTACAAAGATAGCTCAGCAGTTAAGAGCACTAATTGGTTTTGCAGAGGATCTGCATTCGATTCTCAGCACCCACGTGGTAGCTAACAACCATCCGTAACTCCAGGTCCAGGGGATCTGATGCCCTCTTCTGACCTCCGTGGGCATTGCATGACATGGGTGCACTTACACATGCATAAAATAAAAATAATAAATATAATATTTTGAAAAGTTATTAGTGAAGGTGCCAGTAAGATATAACAACTGATTCAGAAAGGAAATTTAAAGAACTGCATAAATAAAAGCAACGGATAAGGGCTAGGAAGATGGCTCAGTCAGTAAAGTACCTGCCTTGCAAGCATGAGGACTTGAGTTTGGATCGCCAGCACCTGCACTCCATCCAGGTGCGGCTGGCTTACACTTATAACCCTAGTACTGGGTAGGTGGAGGGTGATAGGCAGATCCTCAGAGCTTTTCAGCCAGTCTAGCCAGTTAGTGAACTCTGGGTTCAGTGAAGGGGTTGGAAAGATGACTCAGTGCTTAAGAGCACTTGCTCCTTCAGAGGATCCAAGTTCAGTTCCCAGAGCCGATGTTGGGCAGTTGACAACCACCTATAACTCCAACATCCTCTTCTGGCCTCTGTAGGCACCTCCTCCTCTGCATAATGCTTCTACACACACATACACATAAATTAAAAAATATTTAAAACCAAGGAAGAGTGCTAGAGGAAGATACTTTAATTTTTATTTATTTCTGTATGTGTATGAATGTAGTGTCTGCATGCAGGTCTGTGCACCCGTGTCCTGCAATGCCGTGGAGGTCAGAAGAGGGTTTCAGATTCCCCTGGAACTGGAGTTCTCCTGGAATTGGAGTTTCAGACGGTTCTTGGCCGCCATGTGGGTGCTGGGGATCGAACCCGGGTCCTCTGTAAGAGTGGTCGGTGCTCTTAACCACTAGGCCATCTCTCCAGCCCCAGGAAGATACTTTAAATCAACCTCTGCCTACACACACACACACACACACACACACACACACACACACAAACACACACACTCACTCACCTATGCTTGTGCATACACGCACACATAAAGACAATGAATTGGGGCTGGAGAGGTGGCTCAGGGTTTGAAAACACTGGCTGCTCTTGCAGAGGACCCAGGTTCAATTTCCAGTGCCCACGTTGTGGCTAGCAGCTGTTTGTAACTCCAGTTCCAGGGGATCTGATGCCCTTTTCTGACCTCCACAAGCATTGCATGACACAGGCGCACTTACATGCATGCAGGCAATACAGTTGTACACAAAAATAAAAATAATAAATAAAGGCCGGGTGTGGTGGCGCATGCCTTTAATCCCAGCACTCGGGAGGCAGAGGCAGGTGGATCTCTGTGAATTTAAGGCCAGCCTGGTCTACATAGTGAGCTCTAGGCCAGCTGGGACTAAAGGGAGACTCTGTCTCAAAAATACCAAAAAAAAAAAAAAAAGAAAAAAGAAAAAAATAAAGACAATGAATTGACAAGTCTGTGAAAAATCAATCAATTGATTACATTCCAAAGGTACAATTCATTTCATATCTATGGATACACAGAATTTCCATTATTATCAATTTTTTTTATCTTTTTGAGACAGGGTCTCCCTGTAGCCCCAGATGTCCTGGAACTCACTCTGTAGACCAGGCTGGCCTTGAAGTCACAAAGATCCGCCTGCCTCTGCCTCCCCAGTGCTAGGATTAAAGGTGTGGGTCACCACACCACCGGGCATGTGAGTTCAAGGCCATCCTGGTCTACAGAGTGAGTTCTAGGACAGCTGGGCCTACAGGGAGACCCTGTCTCAAAAAGACAAAAAAAAAAAAAAAAAAAAGGAATAACTCAAAGATGATGAAAGGCAATGGACTGTAATTCAGTACTCAGTAATCTCTCTCTTTTTTTTTTTTTTCAGCCAATGTCTGATGTAGTCCTAGCTGGCCTTGAACTTGGTATATTGCTGAGGATGGCTTTGAACTCCTAATTCTCCTGTCTCTACCTCCTGAATGCTGGGCTTACAGGCAGGTGTCAACATGCCTGGTTTGTGCTACTGGAGGTGGACCCAGGACTTTCTGCATGCTAGGCAAGCACTCTTACCTATTGAGCTACATTCACAGCCTAGTCATTTTTTTTTGGTCATTTAAAAGTCTCTTACAAATTTTCTTGGCAGTTTGTAACCTGATTTAGCTAGCTGTTAGCATTCTGTATGGTTTTCCTACATGAGCCAACATGTTCAACAGTTTGGGTTTCTTCCTGGTGGGCTGAAATGTTGGGTGTCCTGAACCTCACTGGGCCCCACAGGGTCTTGATGTGTCTTCTCCCCAACTACCTGAAGGCAACGGTCCACTGCACAGCTCTCTTCTTTGTCTTTCTAACTGTTCCTCTTAGCAAGATTGTACAGGTGGAGCATCAGTACTCTCTTTAAATGTAAACAAGAGAATGATCAAAGATAAAAAAATTCTATGATGAAATTACTTTTCAAAAACTCTCAGGAAGTTTAAAGACAAAAAAGAGTAAGAAAGTATTGCACCATCATTTAATTGCTGCGGTTTGTGTTTTCTTAGGGATTCATAAAGTAATGGTGTATCTTGGTACTGATATTGTCTTTTACAGAAGAAAATATAGCAACAGCTTTGCAGGAAGGAAAAGAAACATCACTGAAAAGATAAGTAGTCTGGCTTCAGATGTGTATACCCAAGGGCTGGAATTGCAGATGTGTGCTATCATTTCTGGGGTTCAGAAAAAATTTTTTAACTCACGTGTATGAGTGTGTATGTATGTACCAGTGTCTACAGAGGCCAGAAGATAGTGTCAGATCCCATGGAGTTGGAGTTACAGGTGGTTGTAAGCCACCTGATATGGATGCTCGGAACTCAATTTATGTCCTCTGGAAGAACAGCAAGCACTCTTAACTACTGAGACATCTTTCCAGCCTCTGGGCTGGAGAGAAGGCCTAGTGGTTAAGAGCTCCGACCGCTCTTACAGAAGACCCGGGTTCGATCCCCAGTACCCACATGGTGGCCGAGAACCGTCTGAAACTCTAATTCCAGGAGAATTCCAGTTCCAGGGGAATTGGACACCTCTCTTCTGACCTCCGCGGCATTGCATGACATGGGTACACAGACCTGCATGCAGACAGTACATTCATACACATACAGAAATAAATAAAAAAATTTAAAAAAGTCTTAAACCCATCCTAGTGTGGTGGCACACACCTTTAATCCCAGCACTCAAGAGACAGAGGCAGAGGCAGGTGGATCTCTGTGAGTTCAAGGCCAGTTTGGTCTACATAGTGACTTCCAGGCTAGCTGGGGCTACAGGGAGACCCTGTCTCAAAAAGACATATAAATAAATAAATAAATAAATAAATAAATAAATAAATAAATATCCTAAACCAAGAAATAAATAACAGCCCCAATGAGTCTTAGATTTCAAAAACTATGGTTGGAGGGTGAAAAAACAAGAACACAAAACTCCTCATATCTCAGAGAAGGGATTTGATGACCTAAATAAACAAATTTTTTCATCTTAGAAATATACTTTTCGGGCTGGAGAGATGGCCTAGCGGTTAAGAGCGCTGACCGCTTTTACAGAGGACCCGGGTTCGATCCCCAGCACCCACATGGTGGCCAAGAACCGTCTGAAACTCCAATTCCAGGAGAACTCCAGTTCCAGGGGAATCTGAGACCCTCTTCTGACCTCCGTGGCATTGCACAACACGGGTACACAAACTTGCATGCAGGCAGTACATTCATACACATACAGAAATAAATAAAATTAATAAAAAAATAAAAAAGAAAAGTTTAATAAAAAAGAAATAAACTTTTCAAAAAAAGAAATATACTTTATTGTTTGTATTTTTCTTTTTTTTATTAATTTTATTTATTTCTGTATGTGTATGAATGTACTGTCTGCATGCAAGTTTGTGCACCCGTGTCTCGGAGGTCAGAAGAGGGTGTCGGATTCCCCTGGAGCTGGAGTTCTCCTGGAATTGGAGTTTCAGACGGTTCTTGGCCGCCATGTGGGTGCTGGGGATCGAACCCGGGTCCTCTGTAAGAGCAGTCGGTGCTCTTAACCGCTAGGCCATCTCTCCAGCCCTGTATTTTTCTTAAGTGATATAATCTATACCATTAAAAATATGCATAAATATTAGCAACACCAAAATAAAGTCCAAGTGACTGGCTGAAATACTGACTCAGCCAGGCTTGATAAACAATTTTTTTCTGATTGCATAAGTAATATTTGTTGGAAGCAATACAAATGTCTGTCAACTGAGGAGTAAATAAAAAAAATGTGCTATATCTATAAAATAGAGTATTATTTAGCCATAAAAAGGAATGAAGACAAGAGCCTGAAACAATGAATCCAGAGGACATTATTCTAAGTGGAAGGAGCCAGTCACGAAAGGCCACATATCATATTACTTCATTTATATGAGCCTTAAATCTAGAATAGGCAGCTTCATGGAGGAAGGGAAGCAGGTCAGTGGTTGCCGGGAGCTGGAGGGAGGGTGGCTGAGGAGCTGCATTCTTTGGGTCAATGGAAATTCTGTGGGCCTGGGTAATGTGACCTATGTATAAACTGTAAATTCTTAAATGCCGCTGAGCTGTGGGATGTGAAACGATTGGAGAGGTAAATTTTATGTTATCTGTATTTTACCATGATAAGAATAAAGGGTGCAAGTAATATTTGTTGTAAATTTCCTTCTTTCCTTCTTCTCCTTCTCCTTCTCCTTCTCCTTCTCCTTCTCCTTCTCCTTCTCCTTCTCCTTCTCCTTCTCCTTCTCCTTCTCCTCCTCCTCCTCCTCCTCCTCCTCCTCCTCCTCCTCCTCCTCCTTCTCCTCCTGATGACCTGAGTTCTAGTCCTGTTTGCATGGTGGAAGGAGAGAACTGACTCACAAAAGTTGCCCTCTGACCTCCACACAGATGTTGTGGCATTAACAAACAAATGAACACACAAAAAATGTTTAAAAAAAGGGGGGGGGCTGGAGAGGTTCAGGAGTTAAGAGCACTGACTGTTCTTGCAGAGGACCTAGGTGGGATTCTCAGCACCACATGGTGGCTGACAGCTGTTTTACCTCCAGTTCCAGGGGAATCTGACATGTTCTTCATGGGTTTACATTCATGCTGGCAATACACTTATACAAATAAAATTAAAAAAAAAAAAGAGAGGGAGAAAAACCAAAAACAGTTTCAGGGATGGTGTTGAGTTCTACAGTGGGCGGCACAGGCCATTTTTGTCGGAATGAAGGGGAAGAGGCTCAACCTCAACCCGATTCCATAGGCCCTTCCATCTGAGGCACAAAAATCACCCCCCAACCCCACCCCTTACCACTGTCCTAGTTTAACCTATGACTCTAACCCTCTTCCCGTCCTCTTAGGCATCATGAAAGAGTTTGTGACTCAGAAAGGAAGACTGTGGCCTGTCTAGTGTCCCCCATCATGCACACACATATATTAATCATAAAAATCTTTTAAATTATTTTAAAAATGGAAGGAGAGGTGGTTTCTGGAGTACAGGTCAGTAGTGATGCACTTGCCTAGCGTGCATGAGGCCTTGGGATTGGTCCCTAGCACGGCTGTAACTTGAGTTATGATTGAGCAGGTGGAGAAACAATGGCTGGTTAAGAAGAGACAGTAAGGCCTGAAGGGAAAACAGCAGTGAAAAGCAAGGCATCTACATAGACCTGCAAATGTGCCAGAACTGGAGGTACTGGGTCCCACAGAGGGGGCCCTGGTGTGGAATTTAATATACAAGAGAGAGCAAAAACCAGAAAGGAAAGCTTCAAGCCTGTGCTGACCCCTTCCTCAGGCCGACAATACTTTCCCCTACTCCAGGAAGCTCAATCATAAAGTGAGCCACAGACCCAAACCCCAGCCATGTCCAAAGGAGTGAAGAGACTTCTCCAAAACCCGGGGATGAAGCAGAGTCTTCACATGGAGCCAGAGGGAGAACTTCAGCCCTTTGCCCTTAACAAGTAACAACTGTTCCCAAGCCTGGCTTATAACCCCAGGTAGAGAACTGAGTGATTGACAGGTGTCTATGCTAGGGCACCAAAGAAGTGCATGCTCTGAGATAGAAATGTAGCTCAAGGGGCTGAAGAGATGGCTCAGTGGTTAAGAGCACTGGCTGCTCTTGCAGAGGACTTGGGTTTGATTCCCAGCACCCACATGGTGGCTAACAACCTTCTGTAACTCCAATTCCAGGGCATCTGATGCCTTCTGATCTCTGAGGGCATTGTATGACGCAGGTGCACTTACACACATGCAGGTGTAATATACTCATACACATAAAATAAAAATAAAAATAATATAAAAAAATGTAGCTCAAGAGAGTGGGGGTTTATCCAGCTTCTCTATGAAGCTCAGGGACAGAAGGACATGACAGAGGCTCCCCTGACTATAGCTACAGAGCTACTCCAACTCCAGCTAAATAAACTTGCAGAGAAAAGCATCCATCTGTTGGGGCAATCGTCAACAAGTTGCACCTGGTCTTACTGGGAGAAAGTGCTTCTTCTTTTAAAGATTAAAAAAATTATTTATGTGTCTGTGTGCATATCTGTGGGTGAGTATATGCATATTTGTGTAGTGCCCATGGGGGCCAGAAGAGGGCAAGTGTGCCCTGGGATGCAGTGGAGGTGAGAGGACAACCTTATGGAGTTGGTTCTCTCCTTGCATTTTGGTGTAGATTCTGGGGATTGAACTCAGATCTGCACACTTGTGTGGCAGGCTCCCTTCCTGCTGAGCCATTTTTCTCTCCATAAATACATTTCTTGTACATACTATGGTATATAATATGTGTTTTGGTACATAAATATGTTTTGTATATATCAGAGTAATTAACCTCTGTCTACTTAAAGCATCTATTGTTTATTTGTTGTAGGATCATTTAAAATCCCATGTTCCAGTTATTTGAAATACACAACATATTAGCTGCAGTTGCCTTACTGTACAGTGGGGTTGCAGACCTCATTCTTCCTGTCTAACTATAATGTTTACAACTGACCAGCCTCTCCCATCTCCACCCTGTACCATCTCCCTAGCCTCTGTGATCCACTATTTTATACTCAGCCCGATGAAATCAGCTTTTTCATGTTCTGCATGTGAGTGAGGTCATGCTGTGCCTGGCTAATCTCACTTGACATAATATACTCAAGGCTCATCTATGCTCTTATAAGTGACGGGATTTTTGTCTTCTCTATGGCTGAATAGGAGTCTATTTTATATATTTTATTTATTGAGACAGGGTCTCCCTTTAGGCCCAGCTTGCCTAGAGCCCACTGTGTAGACCAGGCTGGCTTTGAACTCACAGAGATCAACCTGCCTTTGACACCTGAGTGCTGGGATTAAAGGCATGCACCACCATGCCCAGCCTTCATGTTTGGTTTTTTAAAAAATATTTTATTTAACTATTAGATATAGTGGCCTGTTAAGGCTCAGCTATCTTTAGAACTTATGTTTCTTAAATAAAATGTTCAGTATTTGTATAGCATTCATACTTGAGATTTTTTTTTAACCTGTTCCTAGAGTGGAAATTATGTTGTCTGTCCCTATGTTATTTATGTTTAGCAATGGCCTAACTATTATGCAAGGCCATGGTGGAGGAACAGCACTCTGACCTTAGCTCAGTACTCACTCACTTACTTCTTCTTGGGTTTTATGTTGATGTTCACATCTTTTAACATTGTGTTCTGTCTAGTTTTTATGAGCTTGTTCACCTAGTTTGAAAGAACTCACTTTGTTTATAAAAATACTCAGTTGGGCTGGAGAGATGGCCTAGCGGTTAAGAGTGCCGACCACTCTTACAGAGGACCCGGGTTCGATCCCCAGCACCCACATGGCGGCCGAGAACCATCTGAAACTCCCAATTCCAGGAGAACTCCAGTTCCAGGGGAATCCAAGACCCTCTTCTGACCTCCGCGGCATTGCACGACACGGGTGCACAGACTTGCATGCAGACAGTACATTCATACACATACAGAAATAAATAAAAAAATAAAAAAATGATTAAAAAATACTCAGTTTATGTCAGGTAGTTTATATTGTTCATCTTTGTAAAATTAGAAACTGATTAGACATTGGAAGGAAAGCATGGATTGATTGGGTTTGGCAAAGCTTAAACAGCGTAGCTTCATGTTTCCAGATGTGTAGGAAAAAGCACTCTTTGTTAAGTTCTTGATCCACTTACCTCACAGGTGGGACTTTTTGGTGTGTGTGATAAAGTTCTTATTTACATGTTATTGTTCGTTGTGGAATCTATGAGCATGACAGCATTTTTGCTTGCTCCATTTTTCCATCCTAAAGAAAAAGAAGTTTCTATTAATGAACAGAACATTATCTAGCACAAATTTGTTTTTATTGAAAGTAACAAGTAGGGATGGGGATAGGTAAGTGCTAAGCACAATTCTAGTTTAGGCTTAGAAAAGTATATTCTAGGGCTGGAGAGATGGCTCAGAGGTTAAGAGCACCAACTGCTCTTACAGAGGACCCGAGTTTGATTCCCAGCACCCACATGGAGGCTAAGAGCCATCTTTAACTCCAGTTCCGGGGGAATCCGACTCCCTCTTCTGACTTCCGCAGCTTTGCATGACACGGGTGCACAAACCTACATGTAGACAGTAAATTCATACACATAAAAAATAAATTAAAAAAAAAAAGAAAAGAAAAGTATATTCTAAACTTGTTTGGGATGCCTATATAGGCTGAAAATATGTATGCTAATGACTTGCTTAATGTGCAGTGAACATTTTCATTATTTTACCCTAATACTGCATACTTTTCTATGGGAATTCAATAAAGGATGCCATAAAAAAAGAAAAAAAATTATTTATTATTTTTATTTTATGTCTCTGAGTATATCGCCTGGATGTATGTAAGTGCTCCCATGTCATGCAAAGCCCGAAGAGTCAGAAGGTGTTGGATTCCCCTAAAACTAGAGTTATGGATGGTTGTTAGCCCCCATGTAGGTGCTGGGAATCGAACCTGATTCCTCTGAAAGAGCAGCTGATGCTCTTAACCAGTGTGCCATCTCTCCAGCCCCCATGTTTGATTTTTTAAAAAGAAAAACCAGAATTTATTATGGAATGCATTTCATCTCCTGCTCCAGTTCAGCCTGGAGATCTTGGATATAAAGAACTAATGTGGGGGCTGGAGAGATGGCCTAGCAGATAAGAGCTCCTACCGCTCTTACAGAGGACCCAGGTTTGATCCCCACCACCCACATGGCGGCTGAGAACCATCTTAACTCCAGTTCCAGGGGAATCCGATGCCCTCTTCTGACCTCCGTGGCATTGCACGACACGGGTATACAAACCTACATGCAGACAGTACATTCATACACATACAAAAATAAATAAAATAAAAAAAAGAACTAATGTGGGACTGAAGAGATGGCTCAGTGGTTGAGAGCACTGACTGCTCTTGCAGAGGACCCAGGTTTGATTCCCAGCACCCACATAGCAGCTAAGAACCGTCTTTTTTTTTTTTTTTTTTGTTACTGTGTATGACTTTACTGTTCTGCATGTAGGTTTGGCCCCATGTCGTGCAATGCCTGCGGACGGTCAGAAGGGTCAGGAGCGGGTGTCAGATTTCCTGGAAACTGGAGTTCTCCTGGAATTGGATGTCTCAGTACAGGCAGTTACAGGGGAGTTCTTAGTTTGGCATGTGGGGTGCCGGGGGGACCGAATCCTGGTCCTCTGTAATGACAGGTGCGGTGCTCTTCTTAAACCGCTAGGCTATCTCTCCAGCCCAAAGAACAGTCTTTAAGCCTGGGCATGTTGGTGGTGCATGCCTTTGATCTTAGCAACTTGGGAGGCAGAGGCAGGCTATCTCTGAAGTTCAAATCCAGCCTGGTCTACGTAGTCGCACTTCCAGGCCCGCTGGGGCTATAGGGAGAACCCTTGTCTCAAAAAAAAAAAAAAAAAAAAAAAAGAAACTAAGTAAAGGCCGTGTCGTGGTTGTCCTATATGAAACTTGTCCCAGCCACTTGGGAGGCTGAGGCAGGTGGATCTCTTTTGGATTGAGGTCAGTCTAGTCTCCATAGTCATTCCAGGCCTAGACATGGCTACCGGAGACCCCGTCTTAAAAAGGACCAAGCCAAACCAAATGAAAAAAAAAAAAAAACCACAACCCACAAAAACTAATATAAGATCTGTGTGGTGAGGCGCTGGAGAAATGGGCACAGATAGTTCACACTCGACTGAAGGCACTGATTGCAAGGGTTCTTCCCAAGGTTGGCCTACTTGGAAAGCAGGTAATGTGAACTGGAGGAAAGCACATAACTATCCAGGTTGTCAGTAATACAAAGCTTTAAACTCATATCTGAGGCTCCTTGCCTTCTGGGGGAGCCAGGGCTCAGGCTGTGGAGCTGGCTGGAAAGGTGATTACTGCTTTGCTGTTCCTGAGTCAAATGGTTGTTGGGCTAGGGAAAGAACAGAGTGATAAGGCAAAGGGAAAAGATGAAAGCAGAGTGTGGAATGAGCTGGGAGTGGCCTAAGATGACCTGGGTGGTGGATGGTGGTGGATATTTTTCCAAACTCTAAACTCCTGTTGTTACTGACTTGATGGTCACAGCTTGTGCCCCGACAAGCCAGATTTGGGTACTTTTATCAATAAGCCAATAAAACAGGCAAATTAGTAGTGAAAATCAGAAAAAGGAAATTTATTTAATATGGCCAAATTGGGAAAAGGGACAAAAAGATCTGGGGCCTTCCAAGTCCATCATCAGAGTTTAACATGAAGATAGGGTTTAAACAAAAAGCACAAAATAGGTGTAGGCAAGCAGCCATCCAAGGTGTAGTCCCCTGCCTGCAGGACTCTCCAAAGTCATTCTTTTTCCAGGAGACAAGTTGCTCCTGTGGGTGCTCCAAGGACTTCAGTTTTTTCCTCTTCCAGTGAGAGATCAGTGGGGAAATTCTAATTTCTTAGGGATAATTGAGAAGTATAATCGACGCTAAGAAAAGGCCGAATCAGTCTGAATTAAAAGGTATATATTTATTCCTATAAAGGTAGGCATTTATTCCAGGAAATGCAGTCTCTCTCTCTGGAGAATCCACTGCTGCTGGCCATCCTGAGGCCCTGGAGAGCATGCTTCTGAGGGGTGGGAGAGCCTTTCATGGGGAGAGGTGGGATGGTAACCTGTTGGAATCTGGCCAATTAAACCAGGTCAGGGGCTCAGATCTGGAGGTGGATCTTAGGTCCAGAGGTCTCATGGGAATCTGGTCTAACTGGAAAAGAAAGGAGGGTCCTTCCGGTCTATGCCATCTTGGCTTTTCGCCTGGCCTCACCTAACACTAATAACCCTAGGACGGGAGCCCAATGTCTCTCTAGAGTATATTCATTCCTGTCAGGCAGGCTGGTTCCAGTGTGATTCTGTTGGGAGTGGGGTGGGCTTTAGCAATGATTAAAGCAGGATTTTGACTATGCACACCAATGACCAATTACTTCACACTGTCAAAAGGGCCCAAAAGGATAAGTTCCAAAAAGTCAGGGAGTTTGTGAGTTTCAGGCATGTACCTGGAGGCAGCTCTGCTCTGTGCGGTATGCAGAAGTATAGGTGGAATGGGATCTTTTTTTTGGTGGAGGAGTATGGAGTCTTTTTGAAAAACAGCTTTATTGAGGTAGAGCTCACATACCATATAATTTACCCACTGAGAGTGTGTAGTTCACTGGTCTTACTATATACATAGAGTTGTGAATTCCTGTCCTGAATATTCACAAAGATGGAGTCATACAGTATGGACCTCTGTGTTTGCCTTGTTTCACTAAGTGTAAAGTTCTCAAGGTCGGTCCATGCTGTGGCATCCAGAGGACCTTCATTCCTTTCTGTGGCTAAATGCTATTCTGTTGTATGGATGTGCTACATTTTGTTGGATACTGAGGTTGTTTCTATTTGGAGGTTGCCATGAACATTTGTTTGCCTTGTGAGGGGATGGTTGTCATTCCTCTTGGGTCATATGGTAACTCCATGTGGGGACATTTGAGGACCTGCCAGGCTATTTTCCAAGCACCTGCTCCATTGTACATTTTCAGTATCAACATGTTATGTGATGGTTTATATTGCCAACTTGACAAGATCAGAATCACCTAGTAGACACAACTCTGGGCATGTCTGTGAGGGAGTTTCTAGATTGGGTTAATTAGAGTGATATCATTCCAAGGGCTGAGGTCCTGGATTGAATGAAAAGGAAAAAAATTGAGCAGTGGCCTTCACCTCTCTCTGCTGCCTGCCTGCTGCCATTCATTCTCTCAGGGGTGGACTTTATCCTCAAACCGTAAACCGAAAATCAACCCTTCTTTCCCTAAGTTTCTTTTACTAAATATTTTGTCACAGCAACAAGAAATTTCACTAACTCAGAAAATTGGTACTAAGGAAATGGCTGTTGTAATAGACTCGACCTTGTGGTATGTAGGCCTTTGGAACTGGTTTGCAGAAGGGATGTGGAAGGGTTTGGAGCCGTGGACTAGAGAAGCCTTAGAATGCTTAATGGGACATTCTGATGGGAGCTTGGAAGACCAGAATGCTGAGAGAAATGTGGAAAGTAGAGGCCCAGTTTATAAGGTTTCAGAGGGGAACAGAGACTCTATTGAGAACTGCGCTAGGGGCCATTCATGTTCTATTCAGGTAGAGAATCTGGCTTCATTCTCTCTGGGTCCTGAGAACATGGTCGAGACTGAATTCAAAAGCAGAATAGCTTTTAGGCTGCAGCATGGCTGCATAGATCCTTTTCTGACCTACACTGAGAGAGAGAAAGAGAGAGCTGAGAGATGGAAAATGTGAAGTTTGGTAAGGAAAACTGTGTTACTAAGTTAAAAGTAGTGGATAAGAAAGGTGCAGAGAAAAGCAGCTGCAATTGTTAAAGAAATTAGCACATTAAAGAGAATACAAGGAGAAATATGACGATGATGGGGTTGCTCTCCAACTGTAAATTGGAGACAACTATTATAGAGGTAATCTCTTATAAAACTGGTAAAACTGCCTTCTTTAATTGACTAATAGACATAAGAACTGTGAAAAGGATTATACTCTGTTCAGAACCAAATATAACACTAAAGTCCTTAAACTATGCGCTTAAGCAAAATATATCAATACAGGAGCTCTGACATCAGTAATGGATTATTCCACCAGGGAGATGTTGGCCAGGGGATCTAAGGTCCCACAAAAGGTAAAGGCTCCTTGCCTCTAAACTGGGATACCTGCAAGAAGAGGGGCGATAAGGCCTTGCTGCTGAAGACCTGATGTTAACATGGAAAAGATGCATTGAGACCACACATGCAAGTGTACAGATGGCCTCTGGAATACCAGAGAGTGTTACCAAGGGCCACTAAACCAATAAAGCAAATACGGGTCTCCTTGAGTCAAGCAAGACTCCACCATCAGCACCAGCTACACTTCACCTGCCTGGAAATAATGTGCAGCAGAGGCAGCCATATGCCTGTATATCCCAAATCTAATTGGCTATTGGCTCTCTCCTTGGAGGAATGACCCATGGTTGATGCCACAAGCTTACATTCTCTACAGGTTAGGAGATATCATAAGCCACAGTAAGACCCTGTCATATTTAACAGGAAAAAATGTAGTTCGTGGATCAACATCTCATCTAAACATATATGTCTATAACAAAGTAACCTACCATAACTATTAATGCTGCTTAAATACCTATATATCTAATTGCTTGTGCTTCATTAGTAGGATCGAAAGGTTATTCCTGGACAGACTGTCAGCCCATGAAAGGAAACAGCCAGAATTGACCAGAATCCAAGACAACAGCTCCAGAGAGAGTGGACTGTTCTGCTTCTCATCCACTTGTGCCCCTTTTCTAAGCCCAGGGAATAATCTGCGGAAGAGGGGGCGTGGTAGAATGTAAGGGCTGAGATTGGGGTGAAAGGTGAAACTACAGCAATGTAGTCTGGACCCTCATTTGATTAACCTGATTGAACATACAACCCCTCACCCCCCGCTGGAAGGTGGGGCTGTGGGTGTTTGGGCACAACAGCCTGCAAATTGGTTATACATGAAGGATGCTTGTACTCATGGATTATCACTTATAGCTAAAAAATGGAAAAAAAAACTGAGAGAGATATGCAGGACAGTCATGGCAGAATGCATGATCTCGGTTGGGGTGGGGGTGGGGGTGAAGGGAAGGGGAGATATGCCTGAACTGAATTGGAAAATGATGTATGAAATGCACAAAGCATCAATAAAAAAAATGTGAAAAAAAAAAAAGAGAATACTTGTGTTCTGTATTGGGACAAAAAGAAAAGATCCCCTGAGGGTTAGACTCCATCCATTAAAGGCTCTAACTTGCAAAAATGCAAATTCATTTGAAAGGACAGAGCCTAAAATGAGAATGCAGTTAAGGGGTTTCTTGCTCCAAAACAAGTACCTAGAGTCAGTATACAGACCACTGCAGTTGTAGCCCAAGAGGACCAGGCTGCAGAACTTGACAGCATCATCCATGTGGTACTGGTTCTACAGGCATGGAAGCTTGCACCAAGGCTCTTAAAAGCTAGGTAGACCAGGCAATATATAGCAGGGTTGGAGTCCCTGCAAGGAGACCCCGACAGAGACCAGTGAGTGAAAGTGGGAAGATGAAGCTAAGCTGCAGCAGAGATCCCAGGATGCTGGACATGCTAGGACCATGGCATTTCTGCTGTGAGAAGATGCAGGACAAGAGAGACTGTCTGTGCTGCAGATGACAGAGCTGGTGGGGCAGGCTCCTTAAGTCCTTTGGAATCCTGATGATTCCATCACAAGGTCCAGAAGCTGAACATGGAGCTCCAGGATATGGTGTCTGCCCTGCTGTGTTTTGGTCTTGCTAGGGTTTGATCTTTCCTTCCTATAATTCTCATTCCTCCCTGTGGGAAGGGGAATGTTTACCACGTGTCACTGTATATTGGAACTATGTTTTCTTTTTCTTTTCTTTTTTTGGCCTTTTTGAGACAGTGTCTCCCTGTAGCCCCAGGTGTCCTGGAACTTACTATGTAGACAAGTCTGGCTTTGCACTCACAGAGATCTGCCTGCCTCTGCCTGACAAATGTTGGGATTAAAGGTGTGCACCACCACACCTGGCTTTGTTTTTTGTTTTTGTTTTGTTTATAGTGTTAGGTTTATTTGAACCCGAGTCCGAAAATCCCCGCACCAACAAAGGAACAGCAAAGAATGCAATATGCAAGCAGGCATTTATTGTGAGGCTGGCTAGCCAGGGTCAAGCCTCCTTCCCGATGCGCAGGTCAGGGCAAGGTAGGCAAGACCCCAAACGAAGGGGTCGGGTAATATTTATAAGTCTTTCAGGCCTTTGTCCTGAGGCCCACGCTTTTTTGGCCAATCATTTTGTACCAGCACATATAATTGTAACCTATCAGTTTAAACATGCCTTACCTATTATCCAATGGGTTTAACAATTAACATTGCATAGTTCCTGCTAAAGCAATTCCCGTGCAAACAGTGAAACCTTCCAACTGTCACCTAGATAACAGCTTTGAACATTTGCTTGTGGGCAGGGTTAAGCAAGCCATGAGTAAGCTACTTTGGGCTGTAATTAGAAACTTTCCTCCTGACCGCCTGGTTTCTCTCGGCACATCCATTGGGGTCTGTCCTTACAATAGGACCTCACAGTTAAGAGATTGCCTGAGTATCAGGAGGACCTCTGTCCTTATATTTTTTAATAGTATTGAAAATGTTAAAGACCATGGGACTTTTAAAGCTGAGCTGAATCCATTTTTTTCATTATGAGATGGTTATAAGCTTATGGGCTTAAAAGGGATCTATTGTGTGTCAAGTTGTGGGTGGTTTATGATGGTTATTATTAATTGTCAGTCTGACAGGATCTAGGCTCACCTAGGGAATAAAACTTTGGATAGGTCTGTGAGAGAGTGTCTAGACTGGGTTAATCGAGGTCAGAAGATCTAGTCTGAATGTGAGTAGCACTAGCCTATGGGCCAGGATTCCAGAATGAATAAAAAAGGGAAAGTGAGCTGAACACTAGCATTTATCTTGTTTTGCTTTCTGGCAGCATAGAACTCACTATGTAGACCAGGCTGACCTTGAACTCACAGAGATCCACCTACCTCTGCCTCTTGAATGCTGGGATTAAAGGCCTGTGCCACCATGCTTCGCTAACACCAATTAAAAAACGATTTATTTTGCTGGGCAGGGTGGTGCACACCTTTAATCCCAGCAGTCTGGAGGCAGATCTCTGTGAATTTAAGGCCAGCCTGGTCTACATAGTGAGTTCCAGGACAGCTGGGGCTACAGGGAGACCCTATCTCAAAACAAACAAACAAACAAACAAACAAGATTTATTTTATTTTTGAGCGTGTGTGTGTGTGTATGTGTGTGTGTGTGTGTGTGTGTGTGTGTAGGTATGTGCACATGAGTGCAGGTGCCTGCAGAGGGCAGAAGAGGGCATTGGATACCCCTGGAACTAGAGTTACAAGCAGTTGTGAGGAGCCTGAAGTAGGTACTGGGAATTGAACTCAGGTCCTCTGAGAGAACAGTAAGAGCTCTTGACCACTGAGCCATCTTTGCAGCCCAACACAAAAGTTTTAAATTTGTATGCTGATTGTATCACTTATGTTTTTGGTGTTACATCTAGGAATCTTTTACCAATTCAAATGTCATAAAGACTTACCATGGGTGAGTATGGTGGTACATGTCTTTAATCCTAGTACTCAGGAGGCAGAGGCAAGTGGATCTCTGTGAGTTTGAGGCCAACGTGGTCTATAAAGTGAGTTCCAGGCTACATAATGAGACCCTATCTCAACTCCCACACCCCAAAAATGTTTACCACTATTTATGTAGCCAACACTGACCTTGAACTCCTGATTCTTCTCCCTCTACCTCCTGAGTGTTGGGATTACAGACATATGTCATCATGCCTGGTTTATGCACTACTGGGGATCCAACCCAGTGCCTTGTGCATGGTAGGCAAGCACTGTACTATATAGGCTATATTCCCAGCCCCCACAACCTGGGATTTTGAGTATGTGTGTGTACATGTTCTTGCAGTTCTTGCATGTGTGGGTGGCTGCCTATGTGTATGTGTGCTCATGCACAAGTTCAGAAGCCAGAGGTCCACCTCAGTGGTTTTCTTCTGGCACCCTCCACCTTGTTTTCTACATGGGTTCTGGGGACTGAACTCAGCTCCTTGTTCTTGCATTGCAAACACTTTACTGACTGAGCCATCTTCTTCCAAGCTCCAGACTGTGATTCTCACTTGATTCCTCCCTCAGTATGCTCTGGAATGGAGGCTCATTAAGGACTCAAACCAATTGGCTCATCTGGGAGGTGCTATGGTCTGTTGGCCAGCAAGGTTCTGGAGCTGAAGAGATAAGACCTTGGTTAGACCTGTAGCCCTGCCACTTAGCAGCATTCAGATCGGCTAGTTATGTATCATTCTGAGCATTGTCTCCCACGCCTGGAGAACTGTGGGAATAATACTCATAAGATTGTTTCCAAATAGCTGGGAGATCCATAAAGTATGTGGCACAGGCTCTGGAACATTCTAAGCTGTCAATACATGACCAAACTTTGGGCCATCAAGATGCTTCAGCAGGTAAAGTGCTTGTCACACAAACCTGGTGATCTGAGTTTGCTCCCTGAAACCCATGTAAAGGTGGAAGGAGAGAACCAACTCTCCACAGTTGATCTCTGACTCCCACACGTGTGCCACATGCACACATATGGCCACACACAAACACATATCACACATATCATACAGACATACATTTCATGCACACATCACACATACCATAACATATGTATCATCACATCACACGGTCATACATATCACACGCATGCATACCACATACACATATATCACATGCATCACACACATTATACATATATTACACATCATATATACATCACACATACTGTACACATACACCATATACACACATACATCACACATGTATACATCACACATGTCCATACTGCACATACATATATCACACATACCACACACATACATTATACATATATCACACATACATCATATATACATCACACACATCACATACGTACATTGCCCATACAATAATAATAATAAACAAAATATGTATAAAGACCATGCTCTTGTCCAAAGCTTGGCAGGCAGCTTGTGCTCTGGTCTGATGATCATCTGGTCTGATAGGAATGGGTTCTGTGACCTTGAGTTGATCGTCTACTTATGAGGATTATTCCATTATCTATGAAGTGAACGGGTGATTCATAAGGCCCACCATGTGCTCAGCTTTCCGAGACATTTTGAACTGGTGAGAGGCAACTCCGTGGAAGGGAGGTGGAGGGAGATACATCCTGGACTTTGGTGCTTGTTTCCCACTCCTCACACTGACGAGGCACCCTCCTCCTGAGCTGGGCTTTAGAAAAAGTCACACGGCCTTTTATGTGGGGTGCATCAAACCTACTGGAAGTCCCTGGTCAACTGGGGAGTGCAGGAGCCAAGCCCTTCCTTGTCGGGGAAACTGGTCTCCAGGCAGAAGGCTGAATCAGGCAGGCCCCTTTAGTCTTCCGTCTACTTGAGGCTGTGGCGAGTCACTCTTATGTGGTAATGATGGTTTTTAGGTGATTCTTGGACACCTCAAGGCTTGCCTCTACTTTTCCGAGTGTGTTAATTTAGAAAACTATATTCCTGGGTTTCCATCAATAGTGGGGAGAGAGGGGAAAGTTTGGGGGAGAAAGAAGGGCAGGAAGAGGGAGGGGGGCAAGTGCTGGCCCTCCTGTGCTGGAGGAAACTCCTTCTAGCTCTGCGGAAGAGTCTTTAGAGGTGACTCCATCTTGTAAAGACCTCTTTCTTTTTTTCTCCTTTCCATATTCTGGGTGCTCTTTCCTCAGGTCCCCTAAGTACCCAGCCCAGTTCTGCCCCTCCGGAGCCCCCAACTCCCCTGCCTCAGCTGGCCACTCACTGCCTTCTCTGCATTTCTGGTTTGTGTGGTCAGGCCCTTCCCAGCACTTTCTCACACAATGGGTTTCTGACAGTTTTCTCTTCCCCTCAGTCTCACAGGGCAGGGCAGAGGCCGGGCTGCCTGCCCGTTCTGGTGTGTGCATGTGTGAGGCCTGGGGCTGAGCATAGCAGGAAGTGTGACAGTGGTGGAGCTCCTTGCCTGTTCCTGCTCAGCACTGGGACTTCTGCTCTGTTCAGGTTTATGTCTCCTGTGTCTGGGCCTCTTCTTCAGTTCCTTATCCCAGTAGGTAGGGTTGATTCATCCTACCTCACTTATCCCTTAGGGCTATGTGTGTCAGGTCTGGGCTTTTATCCCAATTAGGATAATAACATTCTGAGTTTGGCTACTAGGCAGGTTTTCTTTAATAAATGAAAAACGAACTGGAAGTTACCATAGAGGAACATCTACCAGCCCCCTTCCCTTTGTGGACCTATTAGCATTCCACAGTTATGAAAGCCATTGTGTGGCTGGGACGTCTAAGTGTGCAGGTATTACTGCAATTCTTTTGACTCTATTCTGGAGTTATTTCACTTTGATTACCTGAGGTGGAAAATGAACACTTTTGATTAAATTAATTTGGATATTAAATATTATCCTTGGCATTCTGGCAGGGGGGAAAGAGAGAGAGAGAAAGAGTTGTAGTCTTCTGAGTGGTGTGTGTGTAGCAGCCTCTGTACATACCACTCAGAGGACTTTAATCTGAAACACACCATTTTCTGGCTGGTGTGTTTAGGTCACTCGTGCTTTCCGCAAATGGAATTCACATTTTTTAATATATATATATATATATATATATATATATATATATTCATGTGTGGACATGCGTGTGTGTGTGTGTGTGTGTGTGTGTGTGTGTGTGTGTAAGCCAAAGGTGTGCCATTTACCTTTACCTTTTTGGGTAACTTTTATTTATTGTTACGGTGTGCATGAATATGCACATGTGCAGGTCAGGGGGCTACTTTGTGGGGTCAATTCTCTCCTTCCACTTTTATCAGGCTCCAGGGATGGAACTCAGGTTGTCAGGTGTTTTTGGCAAACACCTTTACACACTGAGCCATCTTACCAGCCCCACCCTGCTTTTCTGAGACAGGGTCTCTCACTGATCTGGAACTCGCTAAGTAGGCTAGGCTGGCTGGTCAGCAAGTGCCAGGAATCCTCCTCTCGACCCCTCCCCAGTGCTGGGATTACAAGTGTGCTCCACCATGCCCAGCTTGTCCCGACACTTGTACAGCAAGCACGTTACATATTGAACCATTTCCCTAACCCCACATTTTCTAATCTTTAAGTTCCTATATAGTACCCTGCTTGGTTAACTGGACATATTCTGAGTTCGTGTGTAGTTGGACATTGAGGGGACTGAATGTTGCTTTATACAGATCAAGGTACTCTTTGGGTATAAGCTGCAGAGAGCCATCTGTTTCCCATCTCGAATCTGCCATGCTTTTCACAGGGCTGTGCCTGGTGGCTGGCTGGGCAGTGCCCGACACTGGCTCATGCTGTTCCCTCAGGAGGATGAAAGGTGTTCTCCAGCCCTGGACTGGGAGCTGCCTTCCCTTCCTGCTCCACTGGCTTTGCAAAGGAAAGCCCAGTGGTTGCACAGGTGTTTGAAAGAGCTTCCTAGTATCTTGCTTGCTGTCCAATGCAACCTGGTCCCTTTGGCAAATGCAGATCTTGAGGCGGTTTGGCCTGAGAACAAACCAGCAAGGAACCAGAGCTCTGTTTGCAGAGCTGCAGATGGTAGATAGACAAGCTGGTTTTTCATAGGGGCAGGTGAGGCAGGCAGGGTCTCAGAGGCATTTCTGATGCCCCTTCATGTTTGTTGTTCCTATGAGAGCCAGGCAAAGTGCCCATGTGCCAAGTCCTAGATAAGAGGGTAGGTTGGCTTTACTTTTTAATGTGTGTGTGTGTATGTGTGTGTATGTGTGTGTGTGTGTATGTGTGTGTATTGTGTGTATGTGTGTGCATGTGTGTATGTGTGTGTGTATGCGTGTGTATGTGTGTGTATGCATGTGTATGTGTGTGTGTGTTTTTGTGTGTGTGAGTTTAGTGCCCACAGTGGCCAAAAGAGAACACCAAAACCCATGGACCTGGAGTTCCAGGCGGCTGTGAGCCCTGTGAGGGTTTTGGAAACTGAATTCAGATCCTCTGGCATAGAGTAGCAAATATTTTTTTTTTTTAAAATATTTATTTATTTATTCATTTATTTTATGTGTATGATTGTATTGCCTGCATATATGTAAGTGCACCCATGTTGTGAATGCCCATGGAGGTCAGAAGAGGGCATCAGATACCCTGGAACTGGAGTTAGGGATGGTTGTTAGCCACCATGTGGGTGCTGGGATTCAAACCTGGGTCTTCTGCAAGAGCAGACAGTGCTCTTAACCACTGAGCCAGCTGTCCAGCCCGGCAAATGTTCTTAATGACTGAGCCAGCTCTCCAGTCCCTGGATTTTTTGAATTTGTTTTGTTTTTGTTCATTAATTCTCCCACCAGCTGTGGGGCATAATTCCTAACACAGATCTACTCTTCATTTTTTTTAAGGCAATTTTTTTTATTGAAGTTTTGTGTATTTTTTTTCTTTTGGTGTTTTATTTTATTTTTTTAATTTTTATTTATTTCTGTATGTGTACAAATGTACTGTCTGCATGCAAGTCTGTGCACCCATGTCGTGCAATGCCATGGAGGTCAGAAGAGGGTGTTGGATTCCCCTGGAACTGGAGTTCTCCTGGAAATGGAGTTTCAGATGGTTCTTAGCGGCCATGTAGGTGCTGGGGATCGAACCCGGGTCCTCCATAAGAGCGGTTGGTGCTCTTAACCGCTAGGCCATCTCTCCAGCCCCTCTTTTGGTGTTTTTGAGACAGGGTCTCCCTGTAGCCCCAGCTGTCCTGGAAATCGCCTTGTAGACCAGGCTGGCCTTGAACTCACAAAGATCCGCCTGCCTCTGCCTCCCAAGTGTTGGGATTACAGGCGTGTGTCACTACGCCTGGCTAGTTTTGTGCATTTCATACAAGATTTCTCAATCAAATTTAGACCCATTCCCCCTTCCTTGATCCCCATCCCACCAGAGATCATGCATCATGCATCATGCATTCTGCCATACATGTCTTTCATCTTTTTCTCAGTCCACGCTTCATTTTTTTAAATTTTTATTTATTTATTTATTTATTTTTATTTATTTATTTATTTATTTATTTATTTATTTATTTATTTATTTATGTGTATGACTGTATTGATTACGTGAGGGTTTGTGCACCTGTGTCGTGCAATGCTGCGGAGGTGACAAGAGGGCATCGGATTCCCCTGGAACTGGAGTTCTCCTGGAATTGGAGTTATAGACGGTTCTCAGCCACCATATGGGTGCTGGGAATTGAACCCTGGTCCTCTGCAAGAGCAGTCGGTGCTCTTAACCGTTAGGCCATCTCTCCGGCCCCTTGTTTTTTTTTTTTTTTTTTTTTTTTTTTTTTTTTTTTTTTTTTTTTTTTTGCATGTAGGTTTGTGCAACGCCTTGGAGGTCAGTAAGAGGTGTCGGATTCACCCTGAACTGGAGTTAAAGATGGTTGAAGCCACCATTTGGGTGCGGGGGATCGAACCCGGGTCCTCTGCAAGAGCAGTCGGAGCTCTTAACCGCTAGGGGCCAATCTCTACCAGCTCCACACTCTTCATTTGTAAAAAAAACACACACTTCGCTCTGAGCTGCTTCATTCCTGTGCCATCTTTACTGCTTTCCCTTCCTCCTCCCCCTCCACCTCCACTCCCCTCCCTTCCCCTCCCCTCCCCTCCTCTCCCTTCATAACAGAATTGGAAATCTTTTTTAGATTTAAACAGCTTTGCTACTGGTTTGGACGTTGTTTTGGTTTTGGTGGGTTTCAAACGCAGACAGGCAGGAACAGATTCCTGTTTGCAGGAAGCTGCTACAGGTGTTCCAAGAGCCTGCAGAAGACAGAAAGCAGAAGGGGCACTGAGCCTCCTGTTCACACTCGGTATGGGCTGGTGCCTGGGCTGGCAGCAGCCCTAGGCGTCCCAGGGACTGATGGACAAGACCAGGCCTGCAAGGGACCTTCATCTCCTTCGTTCACTGTAGCCTGTCGGTAGCCCAGGCTGGCTTGAACTCACTTGAACTTCTGATCCTTCTCCCCAGACCTCAGAGCTGGGATCACAGGTGAGTGCTGCTGCATGCAGTTAGTTGACACTCTTTACCTAGAAGTCCTGTTCCATGGGAACAGAGTCTAGAAGAAATTCTATTGCTTCTAGAAAGTTATCCCCTTACTCTGTGCAGAATGCGACAAGCGTGTGTGGTGTCCCGAGCAGCAGCTCCTGAGAGGTGGGTGGTGACTTTTCAGGGCTGTAGCTCTCTCTGGATGTTGGGTTTGAGGGATCCCCACCCATCCTGTTCCTTCTAGAACAACATCCCACTAGCCTAGCCCAAATGCCCCTGGGGCAGGGAGCATTTTGACAACTTCTATCAGCATATTCTGAACAAAACATTAGGACTGAACTGTGTCCAAAGTCATATGTTGAAGTCCCGACATCCAGGGCCTCAGGATGTGGCTAAGGATGGAGACTTTGCAGAGATAACTAAGTAATGTGAGGTCATTGGTATGGGTCTCAGTGCAACACGACTGCTGTCCTTGTAGGAAGAGATGACAACACATGCACACAGAGGGAAGTTTGTATGAAGACACAGGTGCGGGGGCAGTGCTGTCTGGGAGAGAGACTTCTGAGCAGATGCTGGTCTGGTGAGCATTTTATGAACTTCTGGTAGCATAAGCTTCTCCACAAACTCCTCCTGGCCTGTGGAGTGTTTCTGCTGTAGTTCATCTTGAGCTCTCAAAGGTATGCTGTCTAGGGAACAGAGGAGAAGGCTTAGTTGGTTTACTAAAACAACTTATAGAAGGAAGAGTTTACGCACGCCTTTAATCCTAGCACTTGGGAGGCAGAGACAGGCGGATCTTTGTGAGTTCAAGGCCAGCCTGGTCTACAAGGCGATTTCCAGGACAGCTGGGGCTACAGGGAAACCCTGTCTCAAAAAGACCAAAAAAAAACAAACCAAACCAAAACAAAACAAAACAAAAACAAAAAAAGAAGGAAGAGTTTATTTGGTTTCTGATTCCAGAAGGAATAGTCTCATGGCAGGGAGGCACAGAGGCAGCAGAGGTAGCTGGAGCGGAAAGCCTGGTGATTACATCTTCAAGCAGGCATGGGGAGCCGAGAGCAATTGTGGAGATCTGACAAGGGTCAAGAACTCTCAAAGCCTGCCCCCAGTGACATACTTCCTCCGACAAGACTGCACAAACTAAAACCTCCCCCAAAACAGTGCTGTCAGCTAGGACAGAATGTTCAAATACTTGGAACCCATGGGGGATGTTCTCATTCAATCCACCACAGCCGGTAAAGCATTTGTGAATTTGAAGATATGGACTTGATCTCAGGACCTCTGGGAAAAAGAAAAAAAGCCACAGCCATGGTTTTGGTTGCCATATTGGGCCCTAATAAAACCCCTCGGGAACAAAGAAGGCAGGGGTAGAGGGTGGGGGGCAGGTTTTTGTCCCCCTGGGGCTCTCGCCTGGCTTGTAAGGGCACACGATTCCCAGGTGGCAGGGGAGAAGGGGGGGTGTGACCCCCAACCTCAGAAAAAAATAAACAAAAGTGGGGATTGGGGCTTAAGGGGGCTCTGGTAGTGCATTACCTCCTTTTTAAATTCTCCCAATCCACAACAGGGGAGGGCCATAGGGAGGGGGGCAATGTGGGGCTTCTCTCGTGGGAGGGACATTGCGGAGGGGCCAATCTTTGGGTGTGTCCCAATACTTAGGGTTCTTTCACAGGGTTCCAAGCTGGGGCTACCAGGCGCGACCCTTTTTTTGGTTTCTTTGTCTCTTTTTCTTTTATTCATTTTATTTTTTATTGTTATAAAAATTAGCTTTTCAGATAAACTAAATTTTCTTAAGCATCTGAATATTTTTTAATTTTTAAAAAAATTTTAAAAAATTTCTGAACCTCTCCCCTTTTAAAAAAAAAAAAAAAAACCCACAACCCACAACTAGTGAGATGAGGTGAACAAGGTGAAACATGGAACAGGTGGCACGTGCAAGTGGGATGAAAGGCGGTGGAAAATTGAATAAACATTTTCTTTTTTTTTTTTCTAGGGTTGTGACTTATGGGGGACGTTTAACATTAATCTCCATGTCTTCTATATTGTTATTTTGGTAATTATACATTTGGTTGTTGCTGGTTTTATAGAGTGGTTAGGGGCTAATTCTTAGAGGGCCATTTATAGATTCCATTTTGCGTAAATAGCCCCACAGGGGTTGCTTTCCAGATTCTACCATTTGGAAATTTTAATAAAAGTTGGCCCCAGTTTTGCCGGCCATACTGGGCGTGGGAATTTTTCGGTGTGGATTTGGTGGTTAAGCCTCCCACCCCCAAATGAGGGGGGAAAACCCAATTTGCCTTTTTTTTTTTTTTTCCTGGGGACTATTGGTTGTTATTTCCACTTAAGGCATTAAATTGCTTTCCAAAGTTCCTCATTTTCCAAACGCTCCCATTTTGATGTCATCTTTTCTTACTGCTTCCCTTAGGGAACTCCATTGTGTTTTAACGGAGATTTGTACCCATAACATTTTGTTGTTACCCCCCAAAGTCATCAGTTTGAGGGTGTGGGCATTTGGCATTTTGGGTTGGTTTTCCCAGGTTCTTTTGCTATTATTGAAGAGGAGGGAGGCTGCAAATAAAACCAAAAACAATAACAGGCTTTGGTGCAGTGTTCATCTTTTGCAGTTAGGATTGTGGCATTTTGGTGGCGGCATTTTTTTTTTTATACCCCCGGCGGATGAAGTGGTATGGTGTGGGGTTCCCATGGTGGTGGTTTTGGTGGTTGTAGGTGGCTCATTTTGAAGTTAAAATTAAAAAATTTTTTTTTTTTTATTGTGTATTGAATGTAACTTGTCTGCATTTGGTAGGGGTTTGTTGCCCCCCAACCCCCGTTTGTTTTGTTTGGCCCAATGCCTTCAGGAACGGTTTCTCAAGAAGAGGAGGGGTGTTTCAGGAATTTCCCCCTGGGGGGAAAAACTGGAAAGTTACAAGGACCCAGTTCCCTTCAAGCTTGAGGCCCATTGTGGGTGTGGGGGGGAGAACTCAAAATTCCAAGTTTCCTCTTTTGGGCAAAGGAAAGCCGGCGGGTTTTTTGCTTTTCTTAACAACCTTCGGCGCTTCTTTTAAAAACTGCTAAGGGCCATCTCCTACCTCCAAGGCCCCATCATTTGATGGTTTTTTTTTTTTGTATTTTTGTTATATGAATGGTTATGTTTTCTTGAATGAGAGGTTTGTTGCACCCATGTTGTACAAATGCCCATGGGACCCTCCCCCTTGTGGGTTTTGAATTTTTTGGTTTTTATCAGGGGGGTTTTTCCCTTTGGTGGTTGGGAATCCTAACTACCCTGCGACACAATGGAAAGGGCTAAAAGATGGTTTTCTTCCAACAGCGCACCTTTGTTTGGGGTTGGCTGGGGCACCTTGAAACCCCCAGGGTTGCCGCTGCAAAGAGGTGAAGTGGGGAGGCACTGTAGTAACGCGCTAGGCATCATCAAAATGGGGACCCAAATGGGCCCCATGGGTCCCCACCACCAAGGGACACCAACCTCAGTACATTGTTTTTGTGCGTTTTATTCCTTTAAAGTTTTACTTTTGTTTTTTGGGGCGGGGGGGGAACATGGGTTTTACGTTTTTACACTGGCGATTTACCTGCCCCCAGGCTGTCCTGGATAACACTGCCAAGAGGGAAGGGGTTTGAAAGCCCTGGGGGGCGCTATTACCCAACACTGCAAGGTTTTCAAATAAAAGCTAGGTGGGGGACAAATAGGCAGGGTTTAAGTGGGCAATCACCCAAAGGAAGTTGATGGGAAAGTGTTTTCCCCCTTTTTCCCCCCAAACAAAGGCGGGGGGCCTTCAAACCCAGCATGTTGGTTTTTGTGGCTGTTCTTTTTGGTTTTTTTCTTGGACTTTCCTTGGGGCTTCGTTTTTTCTTCTTTGGGACGATAAACAGGATGATTACCATTAGTGTGGTTTTTTAACTTTTGCATTTTCCTTTAAAATATTAATGATTTGTTGAAAAACACTTCTTACCAGATGTTTTCTCACGCCATTTTTTCTTTAACTTCCTTACTGGTGAAACAAGGTTCTCTGTTCTGCTCTTTTACTCCATCTTTTGAGTTTTTTTTTTTTTTTTTTTTTTTTTTTTTTTTTTTTTTTTTTTTTTTTTTTTGAGTAGTTTATATTCTGTGGATGTTAATGCTGTTTTGGGCTGATGGTATCCATGGGTTTTGGGGAAAGGGTTTTTTCCTTGTCCACTTTGTCTGTTGGGTTTTCTCCGTTTCCACCCCACGTCCCTGGATTGGGGGTTGTCTTGGAGCGGGAACAACTTTAAATAGAGTTGGGGGCACTTTGTTTTGAGGATTTTGGGCGCAACTTGTGGCCCGCGGGTTGTTGTGGTCCTGATGGTGCCGGGGGGGCAGCTGCGGGTTGGAGTGAGGAAAAAAGTGCTTTGTCCCGGTATACACCGAGGGCTGGTAGGGTTGCGGCAACGGGGTGGCGGAACCAACCGCCAGCCTGGCAGGGGTGTGTAGGTGTGAGTACTCGTGTGATCCCCACTGGTGGGGTAAGTGGATACGTTGTGGTAAAGGGTTGAGGAAGTGGAGGGGCGTTAACTTGTTTTGCTCGCTTCTCAAAAAACAGTTGGGTGGATTTTGCCCCAGGGTTTTGTTGCCCAGGGGCCATATTTTTACCAATTTTGCTGAAGATTGTTTCCCTCGCCTGGCTCTTATTAAAAATTAAAAAAGACAAAAAAAAAAGGTAGCGTATAGGAGGCTCTTTGGCTTGCGCGGGGGGGACCAAACCAAAAAATAAAAGTGAACAAGTGGATGGGTCCACTTAACCATTACGGGGGAAAACATTGTTTGTTAACAACGGAGCACCCATTAAACCCACCAGTGAAACCCACAAGGGGTGGACACCCAAAACACCACATAAAAGCACAAAACCCCAAAATCCCCCAATATACCCCAAAAACACACAAAAACCCCCAAAACCACAAAACCACCCATCCAACAGGTCCTTTACGGTGCCTCCAGCCAAGCTTTTTGAACCACCCAATGTAACTTAGGTTTACTTTTATACTGTTTGACTTTATTTCTTTTACTTTTGGGTACTAAACAATTTTTACTCTGGTTGTGGCTTTTACGCTTTGGACTTGTTGTTGATCCCTACACATTGCCGCTCGTTTTTAATCCTGTTTCCGAGGTGGGGGGACGGCGGTCAAGTGGAGGGGCGGAATAAGGGGAAACTTGAAAAGGGGAATGTGTGGGACGGAGGGGGGGAGGTGGAGAAAACGAAAGGTTGGGTGTATAACTTAACAACCAATGGGCAGGGGGGGGACGGTGGAAACTGGGAGGGGGTGGGGAATGGGGAGGCCACATCAAAAGGTGGGGGGGGATATTCTAGTGAGGATGGAGCCGTTCAAGGAGGAAGGGGCAATACAGAGCGGTACCGGGGGGGGCAAGGCGTTGGGGGGTGGTACACAAATTGAGACCAGGCAAACATAAAGGAAGGTGGAAATTAACTAAAAAAGGGCAAACCAAACAAAATATAAAAGGTAGGGAGGGGGGAAGGGAAAGAAAAAAAAAAAAAAAAAAAAAAAAAAAAAAAAAAAAAAAAAAAAAAAAAAAAACAAAAAAGGGGGGGGAAACGAATAAGAAAGGAAAAGGAGGGGACGTAAGCAAAAGGATAAGTCTTCTATAAGATTGTTGTTTCTTTCTTTCATTAATTTAATTACAGAGGACAACCTTTATTCATTTGCTGCTTTATATCTGAAGGGGGAGGTGAAGGAGACCTGGGGAAAACAATGTTTTACCTATTGAGTTAAAAAGAAACATGTGTTTATTGTTCTTTTCTTTTTTTTTTTTTTTTTCTTTTTTTTAGGGCGGTGCGCCCACCGCGGCCCGGCATTTATTTTATTTTCTGGTATGTGTATTCCCAAAGGTACACTGTTTCTGGCATTTGAAAGTGTTTTTTTGTGCCCTCCACCCGGGTTTTAGTGGCAATGCCGAAAGGGGAGGTTTCAGCAAGGTAAGAGGGTGGTCGGATTTCCCTGGAAAAAACCACTGGGAAGGATGTTTCTCCTGAATTGTGAGTTTTTTCAGGTGGGGGGGGGGGGGGATTGCGAAACCAGTTTCTCAGGCTTGGCCACTGGTGTGGCGTTTGTGCTTGGGGTTGGCTGGTGGGGGGGGGGGGGGGCCACCCCCCGAAACACCCGGGTCGTCTTGGTAAAGGTACAGCCGGTCTTCCTGGTTCTCGGCGGCCTATCTCTTTCAAACTCTGGCCCTCTATGGCAACTCTTCTTCCCAGGCCCACACAGGGTGTTTCCAAGGATTTTGTTTTTGGTTTTCTTAAAGAGGGACAACCCAAGGGGGGGAAGCTTGGTTCTCAAGTCCATAGGGTGGAGGGACCCCTGGAATGTTCAGGTTTAGGGTTTTCCCAAGGGAGGGGAGGAAAACACCTTGAATGTTCCAATTAGTGGCCCCAAAGAAGAAGACGGGGCACAATGAACAAACACTCATAAGCTTTAGTTCCAAGGAGGTAGGGACCCCCAAAAGTCGGGCTATCGACTTAGTCCAAGGAGAGACCCCAAACGTTGGCTTAGTCCAAGGAGAGACCCTGAACATCAGCTTAGTCCAAGGAGAGACCATGAATGTCAGTTTAGTCCAAGGAGAGACCCCCAAACGTCAGCTTAGTCCAAGGAGAGACCCTGAATGTCAGTTTAGTCCAAGGAGAGACTCCGAATGTTAGTTTAGTCCAAGGAGACACCCTGAACATCATCTTAGTCCAAGGAGAGACCCCGGACGTTGGCTTAGTCCAAGGAGAGACCCTGAACATCAGCTTAGTCCAAGGAGAGACCCCGAATGTCAGTTTAGTCCAAGGAGAGACCCCAAATGTCGGCTTAGTCCAAGGAGAGATCCAGAACATAGGTTTAGCCCAAGGAGAGACCCTGGACGTCAGCTTAGTCCAAGGAGAGACTCGGAAAGTCGGTTTAGTTCCCAGGGGCTCCTGACTGGCTTTGGTCCATGAGGTAAGTTGGTGAATTGCTTTTTGCTGTAACAAAGGTGGTGGCTGAGGTAAACTCAGGTGTCCTTTGAAAAGTGAACGGCCAGGGAAATGTCAAATAATGCAAAAATGGGTTAATAGAAGCAGTGAGGGCTGGAGAGATGGCCTAGCAGTTAAGAGCACCGACTGCTCTTGCAGAGGACCCGGGTTTGATCCCCAGCACCCACATGGTGCCTGAGAACCGTCTGTAACTCCAATTCCAGGGGAATCCGACACCCTCTTCTGACCTCCGCGGCATTGCACGACACGGGTACACAAACCTACATGCAGACAGTACATTCATACACATAAATAAATAAATAAAATTAAAAAAAAAAAGAAGCAGCGAATCCCGGGGACTGGGCTCTTTACCTAGGAAGATTTCACCAATCAGCAGCCTGGCTTGACCTGTGATTTGGTGATGAGTCTCAGGCCAAACAGCCTATATATCTTCTTCTTTTTTCCCTTTATGCATGTAGATAGTGCATGCTTGCTGTGACAGGCACAGGCCTGGGTGCCACCCCAGGTACACACCTGGGCTATTCCCAGGATGATTCACCTGAAATTGGAAGCCACTAATCACTTCCCAGACCAGTGCCTGGTAGCTTCCTGTTCTGCTTGACACGTCTTCCCACCCCAGAATTCTGTTAAGCTCAATGCAGCTCTAGAAACTCAAACACTTCCTAAGAATTCATAACCACAAGGGCGACACACTGTCCCAGTTTTGGGAGCTCACATTTCCCTGGAAAGACAAAACAAGATGAGAAGACATAAGACAAAGAACCATGGTCTCTGTTGGGTAGAATAGATGCTCCTGTGCTCAGATGGAGGAAGCCTTTCTGTGATGGTTAGTCTGCACTGTGGACTTGACTGGATTATGAGGGGGTTTCCATAGAAGTTTAAGTGAGAGGAAAGGCCTATGTAAATGTGGGTGGCATCATCCCATAGGCTGGGGTCCCAGGCTGAGTAAAAGGGGAAAAGGGAGGGGCTGGAGAGATGGCCTAGCCGTTAAGAGCACCAACTGCTCTTGCAGAGGACCCGGGTTTGATCCCCAGCACCCACATGGTGGCTGAGAACCATCTGTAACTCCAATTCCAGGAGAACTCCAGTTCCAGAGGAATCCGACACTCTCTTCTGACCTCTGCGGCGGCATTGCATCACACGGGTGCACAAACCTACATGCAGACAGTACATTCATACATATAAATAAATAAATAAAATTTAAAAAGTTTTTTTTTAAAAAAAAAGGGGAAAAGGGAGTCCTGGGGAGATGACTTGGTGGTTAAAGTACTTGTCACACAAGCATGAGGATGGGCATTCAGCTTCCCAGAAACCTATGTAAATGCCTGGTAGGCATGGTAGTCTGCCTCTATGTAATTCCAGCCCTGGAAGGTGGAGACAGGGGATCCCCAGAGTAAGCTGACTAGCAAGACTCGTCATATTGGTGGGCTCTGGGTTTGATTGGGAGACCTTACTTCAATGACTATGGTGGAAGAATGTTTGAGGATGATTCCCAACATCAACCTTGGCCCTGCACATGCATGTGTACACACATTCACATACACTTGCAACCACATACATACATACACACACACACACACACACACACACACACACACACACACACACACACACAGAGGAAAGGGGAAAGCAAGCTGAGCCCCAGCCATTTCCTTACTCTGTTTCCTGATCCAAGCAAGCAGCCTGAACCTCCCGATGGTGCCAACTACCATGCCTTCCCAGCATGATGGGCTACAACCTTGTCACACTGTGGGGCAGAGGAGCCCTTCCTCTCCAAGTCGCTTTGTCAAGTGTTTGATGACAGTGATGGAAAAGAAACTGTTAAACCATCATAACCATGAGATGGCTGAGGAGAGAGCCATTGGAGAGGCTGTAAGTTTTGAATAAGATCAAAGAGGAGCCACGGGTCCTGCTACATCCTTGGTGTTTGGAAACAGGGCAAGTGGTAATGTTTCCATGGGTAATTCAGGCTCTAGAAGTCTTGAAGAATTCCTGCGACTCTCAGAGAAGTAGGACATTGTGTAGAGGGAGAAAGCTCTTAGGAGAGGCACGAATTAGTAGAGCAGGGATCAGAGGTGGAAATCGGATGGCTTGTTTAACTTGGACTGCCCGAGGTGGTTTCCAAACAAACCTCCCTCCCCTCTCATGTCCTATGCCTTCTTTGGTTTCCAGACCCTGACGTCATGACATGGACAGCTGCAGTTATATATCTTTTCCTTTCCGTTTGACCCCCCAGCTGAACTACCACTTTCTTGGCACCCAAAATGAAGCACACTGCCAATGCAACCAAAGAGAGATTGACTTTGGAGGTCAGCCCTGCGAAAGAGCTGAGGGCAATTGCGTGGTCTTCCCTGAAGTGGCCACTAGGCACGATGTATGGAGGCTCTTCTGAGAGAGGGAATGGAGCTTGGGAAGCTTCCACAGCCCTTCTCTAGAAAACAGACCCAGTAGACCCTTCCTAAATTAGAAAACCTTTCCTGAATTAGACTGTGACCCCTGTAGATGCTGTCCCTGGTCTCATTCCTCTCCAGGACAGAGATGGCGTTGTCTCAGGAGTTAATGGGATAGTGGGCCGGGAGGTTTGAGGGTTTGGGCAGGAGAGGGGTGCTGGTTGAAAGAGTGGCCAAGCTGTTTGGAAGACCATAAATATAATAGGAAAGCATGGATATTCTCTTTTTTATTCAGTTGAAAGACCCACCTTTTAAGTGGGTCGCAGGAGCCTGTATTAGTCAAATTTTTGTTATTGAGGCTGGGTACCCTAGAGAAAAGGGGTTCGTTCATTTACAGTTCTGGAGACTGAAGGTCCACAATTTAATCGTGTCATCTGGAATCTGGTGAGAACCTCTTGGCTGCATCATTTCATGGCTTCGTGGTGAGGGTAGCTGTTAGAGGCAGGGATCACGTGGTGAGACAGGAAGCGAGAGGAAGGGGGGAGAGGAAGTAGGGCGGGGAAGTGGTACTCCCTCCTCCCCCAAAGCCCCATTTCTAAAGGTTTCACCACCTCTCAGCTTTGCCACTCATGACTGTCTATGACATGAGCACTGAGGACACACTCAACCCACATGTAGAATAGCAGAGCAAAGCACCGTGGTTACTTAAACTATCACCAGAAAGACTCCATCTTCTCTAGCAAAGGGATGGATACAAGACCTACTGAAGGTTTTGTTGGGATGCCTGGCTCAGGGGCTCTGGAAGTGGTACCTTGTGCCTGAAGCTCTGAATACTCTTCTAAATGAACTCATCAATGTCCAGATCTTCCTAAGGGGTGAAAGCAAAGGAGGGAAGACCCACCAAGAGAAGACCGCAAAGCGATTGGAAGTTCAGTTTTCTTTCATTAACTTGCCTCTGTCTTGATATTCCTGGGCAGGCAAGGACAGCAATGCAGTTCTCCCTCTCAGTGTTCTCACCTGCCTCTCCCCAGGGAGAACTGAGCTGACAGTTTTCTCACTCAGCAGTAGATAACAATAACCAAGGGTATTCTGAGAGAATTTGGGGTGAGGACTATCCTTGTGGAATTTTAATGTGGAGAGAGAGAGAAAGAGAGAGAGAGAGAGAGAGAGAGAGAGAGAGAGAGAGAGAGAGAGAGAGAATACTTGTTTCATGGCCTTATGAGAGGCAATTTAATTATTTAATTATATTTATTTTATGTGTGTATAAGTGCAGTCATGTGTGCAATGCCTGCAGAGTCCAGAAGAGGAACTGGAGTTAAAGGCAATTGTGGTTGCTGGGAACCAAACCTGGGTCCTTGGGAAGAGCAGCCAGTGCTCTTCTGCTGAGCCCATCTCTCTAACCCCACGAGAGGTAGTTTGTATAGTGATCAAGAGCAAGGACCTTCCTTCCTTCCTTCCTTCCTTCCTTCCTTCCTTCCTTCCTTCCTTCCTTCCTTCCTCCCTCCCTCCTTCCTTCCCTCCCCCCTCCCTCTCCCTCTCTCTCCTTCTTCCCCCTCCCTCCCCACCCTCTCTCTTTCTTTTCTTCTTTCTACAGGGTCTCAGTATGTAGACCCGGCTGTCCTGGAATTCACAGAGATCCACCTGCATCTGTCTCCCAAGTGCTAGGATTAAAGGTGTGAGCCACCATGCCTGACATCATTTTCTTTTCTTTCAAGGACTTTAGATAGACACCTCCTATCTTGTTTAACAACCATATGACTAGGCCGGGTTTTTAAGCTTCTCCAATCCTCATTTTTTTCCTTTTTATTTAGTTCATTTTTTGTGTGTTTTTTCATTTTCCATTTTCGTGTGTGTGTGTGTGTGTGTGTGTGTGTGTGTGTGTGTGTGTGTTTATTTGCATGCTCCGTTGCTCTTCAGGGTCTATCAATCAAACCCAGAGCTCAGCGATAAGGCTTGTCTTGCTAGCCAGTTTGATCTGGGGATGTGCTGTCCCTGCCTTCTGAAGCTGGAAAAACAGGTGGCTCACCATGCCCTCCCCACATTTAAGAGGTTACGGGGATCCAAATTTCCATCCTTTCAATTCTTCATCATAATAAAAATCCAAGAGTTGTTTTAGAAACTCAGTGAAGGGGCTGGAGAGATGGCTCAGCATTTAAGAGCGCCGACTGCTCATGCAGAGGACCCAGGTTTGATTCCCAGCACCCACATGGTGGCTAAAAACTGTTTTTAACTCCAGTTCCAGGAGAATCTGATGCCCTCTTCTGACCTCCTCGACATTGCATGACATGGGTGCACCAACCTACATGCAGACGTATATTCATACACATAAAAAAAAATAAATAAATAAAATAAATTAGAAACCCAATGAGAAGATATATGCAGGACACATACTTAGCAATCAGTTAATGACAGCTGATAGTAATTATTACTACTCTAAGTCTGGTCAACTGAGTGATATGGGATTTTTGACATTATAATATTTGTTATTTTTAAAGCAAACAAACATCAAAACAGATATCCTTGAGCACATGAGGCAGTAGTCTCCAGACCCATGACTATGAGAACACAGGGCCCTTTGTCCTGCTGGTGGCTAACGTGTCATCAGAGAATACTTACTGACCACTGCTTTATGGTAGAGACTAGTATAGGACCTGGGGATTCAGCAGCCAACAGGCAAAATCCTTGATCCCTTGGAATGTACTCGGAGGGTAAACAACCAACGAATGAAGTATTTTCTGATGGTGATGATGGCTGTGAGAACAGTTTCCCCTCTTGTAAAATGGAGCTGTCCATCCCCCAGGGTCTGAGGCCACCGTGCCTGCCTGTGCACACACAGGGCTCCTGGGCCAGCTTCTGACTGGTCACACCCCACAGCCCTCAGGCCCTCCAGGATACAGAGCAACTCTGAATGTTTTAGGGCCTTGGAAGGTCTCATTCCCTCCTTCTTGGATCATGCTAACAACACTTACATTTTAAAGGATCTCTGTGCCATAAAATTCAGATGTTTCCGCCCCACTCAATGCTTCCCTGTGTCTTCCACTTGGGCAGGCCTCTGTGCGATTTGAAGGCAATAAGGATTTTTCAGGGTCCTTGGGATCATATGTTTATTAGTTAAACAGAAATATGTTAACTCTTTTCCCCCCCTCCTTTCTCCAGAAAAGCATCTCTGGAAACATGATCAGCCAAGACCAAGTGCCTGGGGGGTCAGGAGACAGCCTGGCAGGACTTTCAAGTTTGATTTGCTGCCATCCAAAGCTGGCACTCCTGGATCTCTGGCATAGGAAGTCAAGTAGACCCTGAGATAGAGGTGGGAACTCACGACCTCTGGAAGTTACCAGTCACAGGACAGTGGGCAAATTGCCGATTCACAGGTTTTTGCTTCCTCAGTGGGGAAATGGGATGGTTTGAAAGTTGTTGTGGAGAGAAAACAAGGTAAGGTGACCGTTCTAGTTAGCATTCATTCATTCATTATTTGATTTATTTATCCTTATTATATATATATGAGTCATTTGCCTGTATGTATATAAGTGTGCTTCATGCATGCAGGCCAGAAAAGGGCATTAGATCCCCTGGAACTGGAGTTACTGACAGTTGTCAGCTGCCATGTGGGTGCTGGGAACTGAACCTGGGTCTTCTGGAAGAGCAGCCAGTGCTCTTAACCAGTGAGCCATCTCTCTAGCCCTAGCTACTTTTTTAAGGTTTATTTTTATTTTTAATTATGTACATGCGTGTGTTTGTGTGAGGGTATGTGTGTGAGCACAGGTGCACATGGATGCCTGAAGAGGGAGCTGGAATGACAGGCGGTTGAGAAATAGGCTATTGGGGACTGAACTCCTGTATTCTGCAAGAGTACTGCGAGCTCTTAACTGAGTCATCTTTACAGACCCTGTCTTTGTTAGCTGTGTCAACTTGACGCAACCTAGAGTTGCATGAGAAGAGTCTCAGTTGAGGGAATTCCAGGTTGGATTGGCCTTTCCATCCCATTGGCATGTCTGTGGGGGATTGTCCTGACGGTTAAGTGATGTAGGAGGGCCCTGCCCACTGAGGATGACACCACTGCCTGGGCAGGGGGTCCTAGCCTGTATCACAAATGGTAGCTAAGCATGATCCTGGGAGCGAGCCAGAGCAGCAGCCGGCCAGCACTTCCCATTGCTTCTGCTTCAGGTTCTTTCAGTGATGGACTGGAACCCAGAAGTGTAAGCTACATAAATCCTTTCCTCCCCTAGCTGCTTTTGGTCAGAGTAGTTTATCATAGCACAGAATGGAAACGAGACTACTGACACTTCAGGGCGTTGGTTGTGAACCAAGCAAGTGCTGAGCAGAGCCAGAGTTCACTCTAGGGGTAAGAGAGGAGATACCAGCGTCCTAGAGGAGTCCGAGCCAGTCTGGGCCTTGGCCGTTGGGTCACACCTGGTGCCACAGTAAGGCAATGGTGTGTTATGGGCAAGGACCTGGCTCTAGAGAGGTGTGTGAGAAGCAAGGCAGAGCTGTCATCTGGGCACTGGGTGACACTGGGGTTCCAGTTTTAGCCTCATCAAGGCTGAACTCAGAAACCCAAGTGTAATGATTACTTTGGTCATCGACTTGATTGGATTAGGAATGTACACATCTGGATGTGTCTGTGCTGCTTTTCAGAGATGATTAGATCCGAGAGCTCAGGCCTGGTAGATGGACTAACCCTTTGATGGATTCGTGATATGGCAGCACTATTGGGAAATGGCGAAAGGTGGGAAGTGGAGACTACTTGGGGAAAGCAGGGGGCCCTGGGAGCATTTCCTTCCTGTGTTCTCCTTCCTCTCCTTGTCTATAGGGGGAGAAGCCCCCCTACCACAGGCCTGCTGCCGTGATCCTCTGCCCAGTTCAGGGCCAAGCACCACAGACTGAACCCTCTGAAAACATGAGGAAAAACAAATTCATCCTTCCTTACTTTGTTTCTGTCAGATATTTTGGTCACTGTGTTCAAAAAACAACACACAGAAGTTAAGTGAGTGCCCTAGCTTCATTAATTACTGTGATAAAGTATCGTGACAAAAAGCACCTTTGAGGAGAAAAGGTTTATTTAGCTTACAATTCTAGGTTACAGCCTATAAATGAGGGTAAGTCAGGTAGGCATTCAAGCAGATAATCACATCACATCCAGAGTCTGGAGAGAGAGAGAGAGAGAGAGAGAGAGAGAGAGAGAGAGAGAGAGAGAGAGAGAGAGAGAGAGAGAGATCTTCGTTTGCTTGCCCTCAGCTAGCTTTCTTCTCTTTTTTTTAATGTTATTTTTTGAGGGGGGTGGCTGGAGAGATGGCAGTTAAGAGCACTGACTGCTCTTGCACAGGAGGACCCAGGTTCGAGTCCCAGCACCCACGTGGCAGCTAAGAACCCTTTTAGGCCGGGTGTGGTGGTGTACACCTTTAATCCCAGCACTCAGGAGGCAGAGGCAGGTGGATGTCTGTGAGTTCAAGGCCAGCCTGGTCTACGTAGTGAGCTCCAGGCCAGCTGGGATTAAAGGGAGACCCTGTCTCAAAAAAAGAGACCAAAACCAAAAAATGTTATTTTTATTTTATGTGTATGAGTATATTGCCTGCATGTATATAAGTTCATCTGTGCTGTGCAGTGCCTGCGGAGATCAGAATAGGGCATTGGATTCCCCTGGAACACAAGTTATCGGTGGTTGTTAGCCACCATGTGGGTGCTGGGAATCAAACCCGGATCCTCTGCAAGAGCAGCCAGTGCTCTTAACTGTTGAGCCTTCTCTCCAGCTCCGATTTCTCGTCTTGGACAGTTCAGAGCCCAGCCTAGGGAATGGTGCCACCATAGAGGGCTGGGTCTTTCTACATCAATTGACAATCAAAACGGTCCACACATTCATGTCCACAGGCCAATCTAATGCAGATAATTCCTAATTCAGAGTGTCTTCCCAGGTGATTTTAGGTTGTATCAAGTTGACAGTTAAATATAACCAGCAAAGTTGCAGATTTCAGTTTGGGACTTTGAGGGCTCTTGTAGCAAGAGCAGTGAAGGAACTTGCTGTGCAGTGGGGGTGGGATGGAGGTGGTGAGCAGGGGTGGGGCCCCTAAACACGTTTCCAGGTATAGTTGAGTTGTCTTAGGACTAGACTCAGCTTGTGGGACCTCAGCCATCGTGGCTAATATGTACTGATGTGTATATAAAACATAACGATATGACAGGAATGGCTCGTGCTCTGTAGCTCAATGGTCTGACCACTAAGTACCCTGCATGTATCTTCTAGCTTATTTTCATTTAATTAAAAATGGATTTATTTATTTTTATTTTAAGTGTATGAGTATTTTGCTTCCATGTATGTAAGTGTACCACATGTGTGCAAAGCCCACAGAGGCCAGAAAGAGCATCAGATCCCTGGAACTGGAGTTAAGGACAATTGTTAGCTGCCATGTAGATGCTGGGGACCTAACCTGGGTCCTCTGGAAGAGAAGCCAGTGCTTTTAACTGCTGAACCATCTTTCCATCTCCTTATTTTTATTTAACTTTAGTCTTCATATGTAATGTCTATGTGATTTCTTCCATTTTGCAGACAGGGAAACTGAAGCATAGTGGTAGAGCTGAGATTTGAAACCAACTTTCTCTGATTCCAGAGCTTATGCTGGAACTACAATTTTATTAAACAATAGTAAACAACAACAACAACAACAAAACCATGACATGGTAGTAGATGTGGGTGCTTATGAGAAAGACTTCTGTTACAACATGGACATGCTTCTTTTAATAAAACAAATAAGGGGGGAACTGTGGGAACGACTTCTGGGATGCCATCTAGCATGCTAACAGTGTAAACAAGCTTACTAGGGCTTGGGCTTCTCTTGTACCTAAAATTAGAGCTTTAACCCGCCTGACCCTTCCTTGCCCTTGAGCCAGAGCAATGTGTGTGTGTGTGTGTGTGTGTGTGTGTGTGTGTGTGAGTGTGTGTGTGTGAGAGAGAGAGAGAGAGAGAGAGAGGCTGTGAATATCAAGTGCTATAAGCAGTGAAGTTTGAGTCAGCTCATCAGCCTCTGTAGTCACAAGTGCTTTCTGGGAATTTTCCTTCACAAAGCTGCAGAAGCAGGAAGTGCGGCTTTTGGAGCATGAATGGGTCTGGTGCTCTTGTGAAAGCGAATGGAGGACTGGAGGGAGCCTGATTGTCCCACTGTCATGTGAGGATGCTTGAAGTTTTTTTTTCCTCTGCAAAGTGGGCCCTCACCAGACGCAGGATCTACCAGCACTTCAATCTCATACCTCTCAACCTCCACTGTAAACAACAGTTCTACTGTTTAAAGATTTCCTAGCCGAGGTATTTTTGTCATAGCACCTCACACAGACTAAGACCTTTACTAGCTTTAATTATTGATGAACATTTCACATCATTTACCTATTTATCCATTTGAGTACAAAATCTGCAGTCACTCCTCTGCCTCTGAGGACTCAGATTCAAACTACTACAGACTGACAATCCTGAAAAAAATTGCATCTATAAAGAATTTTGTAAATAACAGGGGACAGTAAGGTTAAAGAGATGGCTCAGGGAGTAAAGGTACTGCCCCACAAGCATGACATCCTGAGTTCAGATCCCCAGGGCCTGAGTAAGAAGTCTGGTGTGGTGACTATGGAGGCTTCTGGGGACTCATTGGTCAGGCAATGTAGCCAATCAGTGAGCTCCTGGTTCAGCCAAAAGCTCTGTCACAAAAAATAATGTGGAGAAGCAACTGAGGAAGACATCTGACACCAACCTTTGGCCTTCTCACGCATGCCCACACAGGTGCACATGTACACACACAGACACAGACACAGACACAGACACAGACACACACAGACACACACAATACAGTATAGTAAATGTACACAGTGTTTACACTGTTACATAATTTTTTTTTTTTTTTTGAGACAGGGTCTCCCTATAGCTCCAGCTGTCCTGGAACTCGCTATGTAGACCAGGCTGGGCTTGAACTCCCAGAGATCTGCCTGCCTCTGCCACCCAAGTGCTGGGATTAAAGGCATGGGCTACCACACATGGCCAGTGTTAGATATTCTAAATAACCTAGAGACTTAAAATATAGTGGAGAGAGGCTGGGAGATGGCTCAGTTGGTAAAATGTTTGCTATGCAAGGAAGAGAACCTGTGTGCTCCCAGTGCTGGGGAGGCAGACGAGGACCTGTGTGCTTCCAGTGCTGGGGAGGCAGACGAGGACCTGTGTGCTCCCAGCGTTGGGGAGGCAGACGAGGACCTGTGTGCTCCCAGTGCTGGGGAGGCAGATGAGGACCTGTGTGCTCCCAGCACTGGGGAGGCAGACGGTGAATGGAATCAGTGAGCTCCAGGCCAAGAAAAACAATGTAGATGGCTCCTGAGGAAGACACCCACAGTTGTCCTCTGGCTTGTATACACATGCTCACATGTGCACATGCACACACACAAACAAATAAAATACAAGAGAATATATATATTACAATCAAAAACTATATCACTTATATAATGCATTGAACGTCTGTGGCTACTGGTGCCCAGGAGAAGTCTTGGAGCCAATCCTTTGCACGTGCTGAGGATGGACTGCAGTTTGCATGATGTGAGTAACACTGCCTTTTGGATTATTGCTTTACTGCAACATTTGTTACTTTGCATTTATTTAATGATATAGGTATAGTTTTTATTTTATAGAAAGGGTTGGACAAACTTACCTTCCAAATTCGTACCCAGTTCCTTACCCTGTCAGAGAAACCTACAGATGTTTTTGTCACTTGCATAGAGAAAGACACTTGTCTTTAAAATGAAAATGAAGGGCTGGAGAGATGGCTCAGTCATTAAGGGCTCAGGCTCACAACTGAAAAGAATATAGTCTTAAAAAGGGGGGCTAGCCGGGCGTGGTGGCGCATGCCTTTAATCCTAGCACTTGGGAGGCAGAGGCAGACAGATCTTTGTGAGTTCAAGGGCAGCCTGGTCTACAGAGCGAGTTCCAGGACAGCTGGGGCTACAGGGAGACCCTGTCTCAAAAAGACCAAAAAAAAAGGGGGGAGGGGGATGGCTGGAGACTTGGCTCAGAGGTTAAGAGCTCTTGCTGCTCCTGCAGAGGGTTTGAGTTCGAATCCCAGCATTCATGTTGGGCAGCTCTCAGCTGCCTGGAACTCCTGCTCCAGGGGATCCAACATCTTCTTCTGGCTTTTGTGGCATAGACAACACACATACACACAGTTAAAAATATAAAATAAAACCTTAAAATAGAATGTGGGGCACATAAAAAGAATTGTTTAGAACAAAACACTAAAACCTGTGGCTGGAGAGAAGGCTCAGTGGTTAGGAGCATTGACTGCTCTTGCAGAGGACCCAGGTGTGATTCCTAGCACCCACATGGTGGCTAACAATCGTCCCTAACTCCAGTTCCAAGGGATTCAATGCCTCCTGATCTCCACAGGCATTGCATGACATGGGTGTACTTACGCACATGCAGGGAATATACTCATATACATAAAATAAAAATAATAAATAAAATATTTTTAAAAAGTACTAAAAACTTGTCATTTTACTTAACTATTTGAAAAGGAAATTATATTAAACTCATAGCAAAAGTGTACTAAAATGACAAAAGAGCATGGAGGACAAAATAAATAGCATTGGATTATAACTCAAAGTATAAAACAAATACAAGTCTATGCTGCTGTAACAAAGTGATTGAATAACTGAATTAGGCTCTAAGAGACAGATTTCCATGCATGAGTCCTGACGGTTCATGTTGCTCCTTCACCATGGAACAGGTGCTCTGTAACTCTCAGTGTCTGTGGCTATTGTGATAAAGTGACAGGAGCTCGGTGACCTGAAATGATAAGGGTTTACTCTCTTACTGTTGTGGAGGCCAGAGGCCTGAAGCCAGCATCCCCGGGCCAAAGTCAAGGTGTCAGCAGGACAGGAGGAGAGAGTCCCATCCCGATGTCTTTCTTCCAGCTTCAGGTCTGTGCCTCAGGGGTCCTGTGAGGGCACCTGTGACTGTCAGGAGAACTCACGCAGATACTGGGGGTAATCCCCACAGTTTATTTACTCATAACTACAAAAATACCTTTACCACAAAGGCCATAGTCACAGGCTCTGAATGGATCCAGGGCTGTTGTTCAGTCACACTCTGTCTAGCTGGAGTGTGAGATAAAAAGGGAGAAAAGTTACTCTAGATGTAGGAACCTGACAGCCATTACTTGGAGCAGGTGGTCAAGGTCATTTTACAGTGACAGCACAGCCATAGTGTGTTCCTGTGACATGAGGAGTTGGGAAGGGAGCCTCACCTGGAAGATGATCCAGCTGAAACCGCATAACCCTGGTCCAATCACAAGAAAAATGTCCGATAAATCTCCATAGAGCTGTTTCTACACAATACCTGACTAGCACTCTTGACAGTTGTCAAAATCATCAAAACAAAAGTCTGAAAAATGGTCCAGCCACCTAAAGTGTCAGGAGACATGACTGACAAAGAAACAGTGTCCTGGGGCCAAGGAGGGAACTCAGCGGAAAACAAGGGCACTAAACTGACAGCTGTAAATCAAGATTGCTTCTTTAATTGGGGCAAGTAACAAACTAATGCAAGGTGTTAATAAAGGGCGGTGGTGGTGCATGCTTGTCATCCCAAGGAGGCTGAGGAGGCGGGAAGACCAGGAGTTCAAAGCCAGACTGCTCTGCATAGTGGGAGCCTATCTCAAAACAAACATTAGAAATTAAACTTGGTTCTTTATGTTGTCTTTACAATTTTACATAAAATTGTGTAAACCCCAAGATATTCTAACAAAGTCCATTTAGAGAACAAAAAGAACAAGGGAACAGAATAGAATTTAAGATTTAGACTAGGTTGCCCTCAAACTCACAGAGATCTGCCTGCCTCTACCTCCCTAGTGCTGGGATTAAAGACCTGTGCTGTCACACTCAGCTCTATTATTCTTTTGTGTGTGTATGCATGTATATTCATGTGTATATATGTGCGTGCATATTCATGTGTGTGTATGGCTGTACATGTATATAGTTGTGTGGAATCCAAAGGTCAATATGCCTGTTTTGGAGGGGGGGTATAGTTTTTTTGCAGTTGTTTATGGCACAAGAGTGTAAGCCCAGCTCCAGCCAGCATGATGGCCCTATGTGTAGATTTTTATTTGTGTGTGTGTGTGTGTGTGTGTGTGTGTATGTGTATGTGTTTTGTATGGACACATGTATATGTTCTCAGAGGCCAGAGGAAGCTGTCCTACTCTATCGCTTTCTAAACTTTTTTTTTTTTTTTTTGGGTCTTTTTCTTTTTTTTTTTTTTTGTCTTTTTTGAGAATAAGGGTCTCCCTGTAGCCCCAGCTGTCCTGGAACTCACTCTGTAGACCAGGCTGGCCTTGAACTCACAAAGATCCGCCTGCCTCTGCCTCCCAAGTGCTAGGATTAAAGGCCTGCGCCACCACACCCGGCTTTTTCTACCTTATTTCTTTAAGAAAGGGTCTCTTGACAAAAAAAAAAAGAAAGGGTCTCTCACAGATGGAGAGATGGCTTAGTGGTTAAGAGTACTGGCTGCTCTTGAAGAGGACTCAGGTTTGATTCCCAGCACCCACATGGTGGTTAACTACCATCTATAACTCCATTTCCAGGAGATCCAACACCTTCTGGTCTCCACAGGCACTGCGCACCTATCTACATGCAGGCAATACACTCATACACATAAAAGAAAGGGTCTCTCACTGAACTTAGAGCTAGGCTGGCAGCCAACAACCTCAACAATCCTGTTGTCTCTCCCATGCTGGGGTTGTAGAAGCCCATGAACACATCTGGCTTTTTACGCAGGTTCTGGGGATTTGAACTCATGCTTATGTAATAAACTGAGCCATCTCTGCAGCCCCACCTTGAGACAGGGACTCTCATTGACTTACAACTTGCTGAGGAGGCTAGGTCGACTGGACAGTAAGTTCCAGTGGTCTACCAGCCTCTGCCTGGCCTCAGGACTGGGATTACGGTCACATACTACCAGGGTGGGATTTTCTTACGTTGAGTTCTGGGGATCAAACTCAAGTCCTTGTGGTTGCACAGCAAGCACTTTACTGGCTGACAGTCTCCCAGCCTCCTTTTTTCATTATAGTTAAAATCCACAGTGCTTCAAAGAGGGTGGTTCTTGGTAACTGTTGCGTGAGGGAGTGAAGGAAAGAAGGTATCCTGTGGCTCATCTCGTCACAGGCCGAGGTGAAGGAAGAAGTCTCTGGTGCCACAAGATCTGCCTTTAAGTCATCCCTGGTGAAGGGCACTAACCAGTGTGGAGCAGTTAGGGTGAGACGCTGGGCTCCCTCTGCCTAGAGTTGGCCTGAGATGCAAGGAGCATGGTGGGGATGGGCCTGGCACCTTTGGAGGCTTCAGGAGTTTGCACACAGGTGAGGTCATTCGGTTGAGCACCTGTAAAAATGAAAGGCAAGGTTAACCACAGCTGGTTTCATCTCATCTTCTTGCTCAGTGCTGGTGGGCTGTTCCCAAAACACTTGCCTGAGGGTAGGTGATGAAATTTGCTTTGAAAAAGCTTCAGTAGTCAGGTCTAACATTGACAATAGGAATCTAGCAGGTCTGAAAGCCATGAGAGCCTGGGCTATCCTGAGACTCTGATTTGGCCTGAGTGGGGGATCAAGCATGGTGTGTGCTAAAGGCTTCCCAAAGCAAGTCTGATGTATAGCCAGGTTGAAGAACCACTGCTCCTGTGAGGCGTAGTCCTGTTCCAGTCAGCTGAGTTAGGGCTGGCTCCTTGAGGTGTCTACCCAGTGCCTAGGGGCTGATATAGTTTGGATGTTGACTGGGACCACATATTGACACGTTGGTTCCAAGCCCATGGAGCCATTGGGAGGTGGTTGTATGACTTCTTTGGTGATGTGAACAATCATCTATCTATTCACCATTATTTGTGGTGAAGGCAGTGACAGATCAAAGAAATGATATACCCAAGTCCAGCTTAGTGAGTCAGTGATTTTATTTGGATTACTTACAGGCAAGTGGGTGACTCAGGCAGCTGCATCACCAAAAAATCCAGCCCAGCCTGGGTGACAACTCACAAAAATTGCTTTCCTGGAGTTCCCTGAACACAACTTGTAGGCAGCTCCACAGAAGAGTCTATCCCCTTAGCAACTGTTTCCTGTTTATAAATACATTAAATATTTTTAAACTTTATTATTATTATTATTATTATTATTGTTGTTGTTGTTGTTGTCTGGATACATGTATGAATGAAATGTATGTGTGTGAGGCCATGTGCATCATGTTCATGTCACAGTGTAGTGTGGCAGTCAGAGGACAGCTTGTGGGAGTTGGGTTTCTTCTTCTTCCATCATTAGGGTCCAGGTATTGAACCCAGGTCATTGGGCTTGGTGGCCAACATCTTTACCCATTGCACCATTTTGCCAGCCCTGGAAATCATATTTTTATAATTTCCTACCATCATTCCTCAGCATGTAATCTTGGATTGTATTGTGTTAGAATGTTTGAGTTTTAAAACTGCTGTTTGAGTTGCTAACTTGAGTGTCATAAAAATTGTTAACTAATTTTTGGCTTGAGATTAGGACATAATTTCCAGGAATTTCTGAAATGACTCTAAACATTCTTCTGCCATTTTGTACTATTTCTATAAAGTGGCCGTCTCAGCACTGATGATCAAAGAATCAAAATATCAATCATCTCTGAAAAACCTTGAAAAAGCTCTAGTCTGTTGAATATTCAACAGAAATTTAATTATTTGTGTAAAAATAAGCATATCTATTTCATTAGTATGCAAATTTTGTTTGGTATTTTTAATGTATGTGTATATATGTGCATCTGTGAGAGTTTATGTGTACTTTCTGGGTGTACTGCCATGGAGGTCAGAGGGCATCAGATCCCCTGGAAATGGGGCAGTTATCAACCACATGATATACATTCTGGGAACCAAATTAGCATCTTCTGTAAGAGCAGTAAACACTCTTAAACACTGAGCTATCCCTCCAAACTCCAAAGAATTATTTTAAAATAGATGTCTTAATGATTTATTATCAGTAAATGTTTGATTTTACATGACTTTATATAGCTATATAGAAGGATTCCATAAAATTTCTTGGGTGGAAATCCTTATATATGAGTATATATCCTGATGTAACTGCAGGAAAATAGAAAGGAACCAGGAAGGTAAAGGGAAAGAGGGAACCTGAGAGAGACTAGTAGGAGACAGGTGTTACTAAGGGAGAAATGGATAAAATGATAGTGTTTAAATGGGAGGGGAGAGGAAGGGTTATAGAAGGAAATTTGAGGATAAAGGGAAAGAAGAAGCTCAAGAGAAGTGGAACCATAGGAGACTGGTGTTATCAGGGGAGAAGTGGGGAAAATGGGGACACTTTAAAGGAGGGAACACATGGAGGGAGAGTTAGACAGGGAGGGGGAGAGAGCAGAGATAATAATGGCTAGATAGTGTAAAAAACCTGAGGGAATCATATTAGTCTAATAATCTAATGACAAATTACACATATGATTTCTCGACATGAGTCCATGTGCATAGCTGAAGGCTATATGACAAGAAACAGTGCCAGACAGGAGAAACCTTCCTTTGAGTCATTGGCTAGGTTAGTCCAAGAGACTCATAAAATGATACAGCCTATTGCCAAGTCCTTGATTGCCTCCCAGAACCTGAAGGTGAGACCCTATTGCTGAAGGCAGGACATACTTTGGAGACCAGATTTGGAGCAATGGAGCGGGAACTTACCTGGAAGCCACCTCCCCTGAAGGTTAGCTCTCACATGCAGCCTGCTAAAGGAGAATAGCAATTAATGGTCCAACAGCAGGTTTAAGACTAAATATCCACATTAATATCTGGCACAGCATACAGCATTGGTGCAGCAGTGGCACTTTCATCTTGGGGGTAATCAATGCTAACTAATTGGATTTAAAGCCCACTCAATTGGAGGAAACTCATGTGTGGTACTGTAAACATAGCCAAATACATATGGCTGGAGAGGTTATAGATCTTAGAGAAATTCCCAAGGCTGTCATCCTCAGGCTAAGGTAATTTTGTACTAAGTGCAAATATCATAGACATCACTCAATAAAGAGGTTTCTTTTTTTTTAAATAAACATATCACCAATTATTCTTTTTTTTTTTAAATTTTATTTATTTCTGTATGTGTATGAATGTACTGTCTGCATGCAAGTTTGTGCACCCGTGTCGTGCAATGCCGCGGAGGTCAGAAGAGGGTGTCGGATTCCCCTGGAACTGGAGTTCTCCTGGAATTGGAGTTTCAGACGGTTCTCGGCCGCCATGTGGGTGCTGGGGATCAACCCCGGGTCCTCTGTAAGAGCGGTCGGCGCTCTTAACCGCTAGGCCATCTCTCCAGCCCCCCAAAGAGGCTTCTTTTGCTAGGCGTGGTGGTGCACACCTTTAATCCCAGCACTTGGGAGGCAGAGGTAGGAGGATCTCTGTGAGTTCAAGGCTAGCCTGGTCCACATAGTGATTTCCAAGCCATCTGTAGCTACAGGGAGACTCTGTCTCAAAAAAACAAAAACAAAACAAAACCTAACAAGCTTCTTTTGCACCAGATGAAGACTATTACAGTGTCCCACAAGTGGTCACATATACACTGTCTATGAATTGCCCAAGCCTAAGCAATACATCTACAGTGCAACCTCTATATCTAATGCTCACAAAACATAGAACAATGGGCCAAGAGGACACTGATTTACCTCTTATCCCTCATTAAGGAAGGTCCCTCATACAACAAGGGGCCTGGAACTCAAAAGGTCATGAATGGCCAAGCCATGGAGATTAGGAGTCTGCAGAGTGTGTGTCCATGGACAGATCTCCTAAATTTAGCTTCACTCACCTGGAGCTCAGGGAACATTGCAAAAGAGGGGGGTGGAAAGATTATATCAGCCAGGGAGGTGATGCAAGACCATATGGGAATAGAATCCTACAAGCTTCTGGGACCCTGATTATAGGAACTGACAGCAATGGTGTCAGGATGCACAAGACCCATGCAAACTCAACCAAAAACCCAGCATGGAACTCAGGAAATGGGCAGTGGAACCCAAACTTAGCTGAAGAAATATTGGCAGATGATTACTGTTGGGTGAGGAAGAACCGGCCTTCTTAAAGTGAGGGACTCTGGATAGGGTGACTAGAGCTCAGTGGATGAACTTGCACTGAGAAATGGCTGGGGAGATTAAATTGGCACAATAGGCCCTAACACAAATGACAGAATGTATGAATTCCAGAGGGGAGGATGTCAATGGATAAGAGGGGTGTGAAGGTGATTAAGGCTGATTGAGATTATGCATGAAATACATAAACATTCAATAAAAACATTTATGCAAAAATTTCTTGGGTGGCTGGAGAGATGGCACAGTGGCTAAGAGCACTGGCTGCTCTTGCAGAATACCTGGGTTTAGTTCCCAGCACCCTCATGGAAGCTAACAACCTTCTGTAACTCCAGTTGCAGGGGAATCTCACACATTCCTCTGTGCCCCATGGGCATTGCATGCATGTGTACATGCAGGTGAGTTGACCAGGACCCCAACCCACCCACTGCCATCTCTACACTCACAGTCCTAGCTGTGTCTGTCCAACTTGTCCACTGGACCAGCCTGGAATCACCCCGTCTCTCCAATAAAAATCAAACTGAGAATCTGGAGCACAGATCAACTAACTATTCATACCTGATCTAGAATCAACTGAGCTGGGACAATAAAAGAGAACCAAACTTCCATCCACAAGGGCAGGCTAGGATTTCATATTAGACACATAACTAACAAAGACCACACAACCAGGGCACATTGCAAAAACGCAAGCAATGTTAAAAAACCAAGAAAATATGCCCCCCCCCAAATCCCACCAGTCCTAGAAATATTCTACAATGAGAACTCCCCAGAGGAACCCCAAGACAGAGAACTTAAAAGAACAATCACAAACATGGCCAAAGAATTCACAGAATTTTAAAAAACATATGAACAGACATTTCAAGAAACTCAGAGAAGATAGGAATAAACTCCTGGAGTAAAGCCCAAGAAAATACAAACAGCTGAATAAGATGACATAATTCAGGATTTGAAAAATGAATTCAGGAAAGAGATAGAAATACTGAAAAAACTCAAGCTGAGATGAAGATGGAATTGGGAAACTCAATAACCCACTTAGAAAAGTCAGGGGAAATTCTTGCTGGCAGAATGGATCAAGTAGAAAACAGAATATCAGGACTTGAAGATGAAGTAGGGGAAGTGGTTCACTCAAGTAAAGAATATGAAAAATTAGGGGCTGGAGGGATGGCCTAGCGGTTAAGAGCGCCGACCGCTCTTGCAGAGGACCCGGGTTCGATCCCCAGCACCCACATGGCGGCTGAGAACCGTCTGTAACTCCAATTCCAGGAGAACTCCAGTTCCAGGGGAATCCGAGACCCTCTTCTGAACTCCGCGGCATTGCACGACACGGGTGCACAGACCTACATGCAGACAGTAAACATTCGTACACATACAGAAATAAAATAAGAATAAAAAAATTAAAAAAAAAAAAGAATATGAGAATTATTAAAAAGCGACAAAGAAAAAGAAAACAAACGAACAAACAATGACAACAACAACACAACAACAAAAACCCACAAAGGAGCTGGATGTGGTGCACACACGCCTTGAATCCCAGCACAATCTGTAGGCTGAGGAGGGTGGATTTTGTCTTTGAGTTCAAGACCACCTGGTCTACAGAGTGGATACTACCCCCAGGACAGCTGGGGCTAAAAAAAAAAAAAAACTCAAAAATACCAAAAAAAAAAAAAAAAAAAGAAAAAAAAAAAAAAGAAAAGAAAATCACAAAGGAACGGAATATGCAGGAGCTGTGGGACACCATAAAAGAACATCTACGAGGGGCTGGAGAGATGGCCTAGTGGTTAAGAGCGCCGACCACTCTTGCAGAGGACCTGGGTTCGATCCCCAGCACCCACATGGTGGCTGAGAACCGTCTTTAACTCCAGTTCCAGGGGAATCTGACGCCCTCTTCTGGCCTCCATGGCATTGCATGACATGGGTGCACAGACCTGCATGCAGACAGTACATTCATACACATAAAGAATAAATAAAATTTAAAAAAATTAAAAAAAAGAACATCTACGAGTGATAGGCATAGAGGAAGGAGAAAAATCCCAGGTCAATGGCATTGAGCAGATCTTAAACAAGATTATGGAAAGAAACTTTCCTTAATTAAGGAAAAACATACCCACACAGATGTAAGAAGCACACAAAACAACAAATAGATAGGACCAGAAAAGAAATTCTCCATGGCATATGATAGGAAAAACACTAAATAACACCAAATACATTAAACAAAGAAAGGATATTGAAAGCTGCAAGAGGAAAACCCATCAAAATAACAACTGACTTTTCAATGTAAATTTTGAAAGCCAGAAGAGCCTGAAGCAATGTACTAAATGACTCCAGATGTCAATCCAGTTGACTTTACCCAGCAAAACTATGCCATAGTTGAAGGAGAAAAAAAAAACTTCCAGAATATGAAAAGGCTGAAATAACTCATGTACACTGTTCTATATAACTCATGTACACTTTCCATTGCTGTGACAAAACACTCTGACCGACACCAACTTGGGGTCATAGTTCATCACTCAGGGAGCCCAAGGTAGGAACTCAGGGCAGGAACCTAGAGGCAGGTGCTGAGGCACAGGCCATGGAGGAGTGCTTCTTACTGGCTTGCTCCCCTGGCCCATGCTCAGCCCGTTTTCTTATACTGTATATAACACCTGCCCAGGGGTGGCACCACCCATAGTGGGCTGGGCCCTCCCACGTTGCTCAATGATCAAGACAATACTCCACAGATGTGGCCACAGGCCAGTCCAATGGATCCAATTCCCCAATTGAGGCCCCTTCAACCCATGTATGTCAAGGTGACATTAAACCTATCCAGCACATACACCAAACCAGCCCTACAGAAAATACTGTAATCAATATTACAGCCAGAAGAAAGGAATAAGCATAGCCAAGGGGCTACAGACACAAAACAAATTAAGCTATAATTATAGAAACACAAAATAAGACATACCCATACAATAAAGTGACAGTAACCAGCATGTATCTTTCTTTTTTTTATCTTTTTTGTTTTTTTTCACATAAATTTATTTTTATTTTTTTTAACAAATCTAGACCCGTGTTCCCACCCATTCCCCCACCCTGCCAGAGCTCATGCATTCTGCCAAACATGCTTTTCATCTCTTTCTCAGTCTTTCTCAATATTCTCCATGAGGAAGTTGATTGTTTTGAGCAGAAGTTCACTGTTTCAGTCAGTTCTTTGATGCAGTCTTTTCTGTTATTGTTGCTGTTTCCAATATGCATTACGCCCAACTGCTTTGGACAAAAGCTCAGGGGGCCCTACACAAGAAATACTTACAACTAGGTAATTGGCACTAGCATCCACAGATGAGGGATACTATTCATCGTTTGTTTTTCTGGGACTGTGTTACTTCACTCAGCATGATGTCCTCTAGCTCCAGCCATTTTCCTGCAAAGCTCATGATGTCATCTTTCTTTACTGCTGCATAGAACTCCATTGTGTAGATGTACCACATTTTCTCTATCCACTCATCAGTTGAGGGGCATTTGGGTTGGTTCCAGCTCCTTGCTATTGAGAAGCTGAAATAAAAATGGCTGTGCATGTATCTTTGCGGTGGGGTGAGTCTTAAGGGTACATGCCCAGGAGTGGTATGGCTGGGTCGGGTGGCAAGTTCATTCCAAGTCTTCCAAGGGTTCTCCACACTACTTTCCATAGTGGCTGTACGAGTTTACATTCCCACCAGCAGTGGATGAGTGTTCCCCTTTCCCCACAACCTCTCCAGCACTTGGTATCATTTGTTTTCTTGATCCTAGCCAGTCTTATTGGAGTAAGATGATATCTTAAAGTGGTTTTGATTTGCATTTCCTTAATGATTAGTGATGTTGAACACTTCTTAAGGTGTTTCTCAGACATCTCTAATTCCTCACTTGTGAAGTCTCTGTTCAGTTCTTTGCTCCATCTATTGAGTGGGTCATTTGTTTTCTTTTTTCTTTGTTTTTTGAGTAGTTTATATATTCTGGAAATCAATGCTTTGTCAGATGTATCTGCGGTGAAGGTTTCCTCCCACTCTGTGGGATTTCTCTTCACTTCCTTGATTGTTTCTTTTGATGTACAGAAGCTTTTGAGTTTAATGAGGTCCCATTTGTCAATTGTCGACCTTAATTCTTGCGCAGCTGCTGTCTGGTTTAGGAAGTCTTTTCCTACGCCTATGTCTTGTAGTCTGCTGCCAGCTTTTTCTTCTATCACCTTCAGAGTTTGGGGTTTCACGTTGAGGTCTTTGATCCATCTGGAGTTGACTTTTGTACAGGGAGAGATGTAAGCATGTATCTTTCAATGATAACTTTAAATATCAATGACTTCAACTCCCTAATCAAAAGACATAGGTTAGTTGAATGGAATAAAAAGCAGAATCCATCTTTTTGTTGTCTACAAGAAATTCATCTCACTTTCAAGGAGAGGTATTGCCTTAGAGTTAATGATAGTAAAGATTCCAAGCAAATGAGGCCAAGAAACAAGTAAGCATTGCTATCTCAGGGGAATAACTAACCAAGAAGACATTACAATTACAAATATAGATGCCAAACTCTGGCACACCCATTTCATAAAAAAGAGGGTTACTGAACTTCAAGACACAGATTAACCTCAATTCAGTAGTAGTAGTAGGTGATACCAATATCCTACTTTAGCCAACAGATAGGACAAAGAGTAAACAGAGAAACAACAGAATGAAATAATATCATACATCAAATGGACCTAACAGACATCTATGGAATAGTCTACCCAAGCACCAAATAGTACACATTCTGCTCAGTAGCCCATAGAAGTTTCTCTAAATAGATCACAAGCTAGAAGACAAAAAATTTCAACATACAGAAAAGTTGAAATAATTTCATGCATTCTATTTGACCACAATGCTATAAAGTTTAAAATCAACAGTCTTTAGTAATTCCATGACCTCATGGAGATTAAACAATACACTACTGAATGATGAATAGGTCAAAGAAGAAAGTAGGGGCTGGAGAGATGGCTCAGTGGTTAAGAGCACTGACTGCTCTTGCAGACGACCCAGGTTCAAATCCCAGCACCCACATGGTGGCTGATAACTGTCCATAACTCCAGTTCTAGGAGATCCAACATCTTCTGACATTTGTGGGTGTTGCACGACAGGGGTGCACTTACATACATGCAAGCAATACACCCACACACATAAAATAAAAATAATAAATAAAATATTAAAAAAGAAGAAATGAAGAAAGGAATAAAAATACTCCTGGAATTAGATGAAAATGGAAGCACAAGACAACAAACAGTCCCAAGAGAGAAATTTATAGCTCTAAGTGCTTACGTTAAAAAAAAAATCAAGCCAGGCCAGGTGTGTGGCACGCATCTTTAATCCCTGCATTTGGGGGATTAAAGGTGCATGCCACCTTTAATCACAGAATTCCCGAATTTGGGAATAAAGGCTGGCAGATCTCTGTGAAATGGAGTCAAGCTGGGATTATAGGGAGACCCTGTCTCAAAAAGACATAAATAAATAAATAAATAAATAAATACCACAAATAAATGACTTAGTGATATAACTAAAGAATGTGGAAAAACAAGAACAAACCAAACCCAAAACCAGAGATGAGAAGAAATAATACAATAAAAGCCAGAGCAGAAATCAATGAAATAGAAACAAAGAAAACAAAACAAAGCATCAGTGAATCCAAGAACTGGTTCTTTGAAAAGATAAACAAGATCGATAGACCCTTAGTTCCAATGACCAAAAGAAAGAGCAGAACCAAATCAACAAAATTAGAGATACCAGGCAAACGTTACAACAGATAGCAAAGTACTCCAGAACATTTTAAAGGAATACCTTAAAAAAAACATATACTCCCTGGGCGTGGTGGTGCACGCCTTTAAGCCCAGCACTTGGGAGGCACAGGCAGGCGGATCTCTGTGAGTTTAAGGCCATCCTGGTCTCCCTAGTGAGTTCCAGGCCAGCTGAGGCTACAGGGAGACCCTGTCTCAAAAAGACCAAAATATATTTTTCAAAAACAAATCTATACTCACGAGGCTTGGTGGTGCATGCCTTTAACCCTGTAGAAGCCAGGAACGTAGAGAGGAACCGTGTATGGAGGAAGGAAGAAGGAGCTCAAGAGAGGGGGGTGTGGCACAGTGTTAGTGAAGGGGAAAGGGGGAAGGGGGAAAGGGGGAAAGGGTGCTCTACCTGGCGAGAGTGGACAGAAGGCTATAAAGGTGGTGGGAAGAGGAAAGAAAGCTGAATAATATTTAGCTGATATAAAAAACCATAAGGAAACATATCATTTCACAAGTCTACTGAAAAATACACATATATATGTGAGTGCATGTGTATAACTGAAGGCTATATATCAAAAATCACAGTGCCTGGCAAGGGAAAGTTCCCTTGGGGTTGTTGGTCAGGGTGGTCTAAAAGACTGCCAAGATAATCTACACTATCGCCACAGCCCTTGGTTGCCTCTCAGAAATTGAAGGTAAGATTCTATTGCTGAAGACAGGACATACTTCAGACACAGGACTCAGTGCAGTTGAGCTGGAACTGAGGTGAGAGCCTCCTCCTCTGTAGATGCTCTGCTGTGACCAGTACTGTGGAACGGAACTGGAACCAAACTGAAGTTCAGACCAGGAGTCTCCAGGCTTTTGCCACTCAAGAGTGTTTTGCTGTCCTCTTGAGAAGCTTTGATTTAGGAAGCTTAGTGTTGGAAGTTTGCACAGAGTTTACATATGAGAAGTGCTCAAGAAGTGCAGAACACAAGTATTTCCCTATCATTATAGCATGAAAACTGCACAGGGTGACCAAGGCTGTGGCCACTGGCCCAGTAACAGACTGCTTCTGATGCATGCACGAACAGGGTGAGGGACCTGACTACCTGTTCCCAGCATTCTAAAAAACGGTGTTTTATTAGTCCCAGCATCCTGGGAACAGACATCTCCTCCCTCAAGCTTCTGCATCAGCAAAGCCTTAAGATATCTGTTAACTCTTAGTGAACCAAGTCCCCAAAAGTCTGTTAACTCTTAGTGAGCAGAGCACTATCATTCTTTTTTTTTTTTTTTTTTTTGGTCTTTTTGAGAGCAGGGTCTCCCTTGTAGCCCCGCTGTCCTGGAACTTGCTTTGTAGGACCAGGCTGGCTTGAACTCACAGAGATCTGCCTGCCTCTGCCTCCCAAGTGCTAGGATTAAAGGCATGCACCACCATGCCTGGCCTGCATTATTGTTCTTAAGGAACAAGGGAGGCACTCCTTAAAGACTAACTCTCATAATATCAGAAGATACTTCAAGCTGTGAAAGGGTCAAAAAAATCAGTCATCCTACCCAGCTGTAAAACCCATGAACCACAACAATGATCAGCCCAGCAAATGATCTCTATTGGTGCAATAGTAGCACTTTTATCCTGGGGGTAATCAACAGCTGACTAATTGGACTAAGCTCTGCTCAGTGGGAGGGAATTTATGGATTGTACTGTAAACATAAGCAAGTACACATGGCTGGAGAGGTTATAGAGCCTAGAGAAGAACCTACTTCTGTGATTTCCCCAGACCAACACAATTTCTTACTGTATTCTAAATACATATCCTTATAGTCACAGACATGTGTAGCTCTCACCACTCATCAAAGAAGCTTCTTTTTGCAATAGATAAGTATTGCAGCATTCCACAACTGGTCAAAATGCAGAGAATAAGTGATGGTTGGGTGCCCAGGCCTAACTGATATGTGCACAACGCAACCTTCTACAACTAAGGCTTAGGAAACATCGTGGAAGAGGGGGTGGAAAGATTGTAAGACTTGAAGGAAAAAAATGCTTGCTGCTAGCTAATGCATACTTTTTTTTTATTGATGCTTTGTGTATTTCATACATCCATTTTCCAATTCCGATTCAGGCATATTTCCCTTTCCCTTCCCCCCCCCCCACCCCACCCCATCCCATCCCAATCATGCATTCTGCCATAACTGTCCTGCATCTTTCTCTCAGTTTTTTTCATTGTTTAACCATAAGTGATAATTTATGAGTTCACATCCTTCCTGCTAAAAAATTCCTACAGCTGCACCCCCCCAGCCCGTTGTCCCACAACATCCACGCGGAGACACCACACCACATTATGTCAACAATACTAAAGACAAAGAGTGTCCAGACTATATTGCTGTAGTTTCACCATTCACCCCAACTACAGCACCCCTTCATTCTTACCATGCCCCCTCTTCCACAGATTGTTCCCTAGGCTAGAAAAAGGGCACCGGTGGATGGAAGCAAAACAGTCCTTCACTTATATGTCGGGCTGTTGTCTTGTACTCTGGTTAATTCTGGCTATTTCCTTTCAAGGGCTGGACAGTTTTCCAGGAATAACCTTTCGATCCTACTAATGAAGCACAAGCACTAGATATATAGTTATTTTAATAGTACTAATTGTTATGGTAGGTAGGTAAGTTTGGTATAGACACGATGTTTGGATGGTATGTTAGTCCATGATTACATTTTTTCTGTTAAATATGACAGGGTGCTTACTGTGGCTTATAACATCTCCTAACCTGTAGGGAAAGTAAGCTGTGGCACTAGCCATGGGTTATTCCTCCAAGGAGAGAGCTAATAGCAATTAGACTTGGTATATACAGGCATATGGCTGCCTCCTGCTGCACATATTCCAGGCAAGTGAAGGTGTAGCTGGTGCTGGATGGAGGAGTCTTGCTTTGGCTGACTCAAGGAGACCCATATTTGCTTTATTGGTTTAGGGCTTTGGCAACACTCTTGGTATTCCAGAGACCATCTGTACACTTGTAAGTGTGTTCTCAATACATCCTTCCCATGTTAATGTCAGGTCTTGACAAAGGGCCTTATAGCACTATCTTCTTGCAGGGTATCCCATACGGTCTTTAGATCCCGGAAGTTTGACTTCCCTTACCTTTTGTGTGGGGGCTTGTGATCCCCCTGGCTACACCATTTCCTTGGCAGAATAATCCCTTTGCTGATGTCAGAGCTCCTGTATTAATATTATTTTGCTTAAGTGCATAGCTTAAGGAGACTTTAGTATATATTTGGGCACAAAGAGAATACTCCTTTTCACAGTTCTATGTCTCTTAGTCAATTCAAGAAGGCATTTTACCAGTTTATAAGAGATTACCTCTTTAATAGTTGTCTCCAATTTACAGTTGGAGAATGACCTCATTTCATCTCATATTTCTCCTTGTTCTATGGGGGGGAGGTAGAAAGTCTCTTGTTTTAAAACCTTTGCGGGCACCTAGGAAGGTAAGTTTCGTTAGACTCATTATAAATAGTTGTACAATAGGATCCACAGAGGGGTTTGATGTTGTAGCAATCTGAGGCTTTTCTTGCCTTTCAATGTTAAGACGGCAACCGTTCTCGAGGACACTTTTTCTGTCCTTTCTTGGTACATCCTACTCAATGCAAGCTGTTGATCTTTTCTTTCTCAGCAGTTAAGTTGGTGGACATTTTGACCTGTTGGAACATACAAATCTTTTCCCATAGTTAGTTTTAAGATTTGAATTGCAAGGTTTTTGACAAAAATGTTTCATATCTATCTGTATCCCCCCTTTTTTTTTAGGTTTTTTGTTTTTGACCAGACCAGTCTCCAGAGGCAGTTGTATTATACATAACCTATAGGGTGGAATCAAGGCACAGATTTCATCAAAATCACCAGCTGTTTTGGGTGGCTGTATGTGTTAACTTTGGGAAGCAACTTTATTTTAAGTTAAATCATCTACAGTAAAAGGAATGCTACAAGCAGATATTGTACAACAGAAAATTATAGGAGAAAATTTGTATGTGCCAATGCCTAAGTTATTGTTATACAGATTTTATGTTAAACAAACGCTTGCAAACAGCAATTTTTATCTCCATTTAACTCAGATGAATTACAAGCATTTTAATTCACACGCCAGACTACAGTTGTAACAACCATATATAATACACCATTATTACCTTATGACAAGTGTCCTAAAACACAGTGGTCAACCGTAGACACGTGTGAAAAATGGATACTTGTTGAACTCATGCCATTAATTAATATGCATTAATCGAATATCACCCGTGTCCCTCCCCGCCCTCCCACCCTTCCCAATTCCACCTTTCCGTCAGTTTTCTGATTGCAGTCTTTCTGTTGTTGCTCTTTTAATATGCATCCCTCTCCACAAGAAATATTTATAACTGGGTTATTGGCACTAGCATCCACATATGAGGGACACCATTTGTCATTTGTTTTTTCTTGGGACTGTGTTACTTCACTTAAACTAATGTCTTCTAGCTCCACCATTTACCTGCAAAGTTCATGATGGTTGTCTTCCTCTTTACTGCTGGCATAGAACTCCATTATGTAATATGTTACCACATTTTCTCTATCCAATCGTCAGTTGAGGGCACCTGGGTGGTTAGCTTTTGCTTTGTGAACGAGCTGCAGTAAACATAGCTGTGCATGTCATCTCTGCAGTAAGATTAAGTTGTGGGTTAATATACCCAGGAGTGGTATGCTGGGTCAAATGGTAGGCTCATTTTGAGTCTCACGGGTTCTCCACACTGCTTTCCATAGTGGCTGTACAAGTTTACATCCCCACCAGCATGGATGAGGTTCCCCTTTTCCCCACAACCCTCTCCAGCACTTGGTATCATTCGTTTCCTGATCCTAGCCAGTCTTATTGGAGTAAGATGATATCTCAATGTGGTTTTCATTTGCCATTTTCTTAATTATTAGTGATGTTGAACACTTCTTAAATGGTTCTTGGCCATCTCTAATTCCTCCTCATGTGAAGTCTCTATTCAGATCTTTGCTCCATCTCTTTGAGAGATGATTCTTTTGTTTCTTTTTTTGAGTAGTTATATATTCTGGAAATAATGCTTTGTCAGATTTGTCTGCTGAAGGTTTCCTCTCCCACTCTGTGGGTTTTCTTTTCACTTCCTTTATAGTTTCTTTTGATGTACAGAAACTTTTGAGTTTAATGAGGTCCCATTTGTCAATTGTTGATCTTATTTCTTGTGCAGCTGCTGTCTGTTTAGAAGTCTTTTCCTATGCCTTATGTCGTTGTAGTCTGGTGCCAAGTTTTCTTTTATCACCAGAGTTTTTGGGTTTCACATTGAGGTCTTTGATCCATTCTGGAGTTGACTTTTGTACAGGGCGAGAGGTGGGGTTTTAATTTCATTCTTCTACAAGTGGTGATCCAGTTTTGCAACACCACTTAGTGAAAGATTGTCTCTTTCCTCCATTGTGTCTTCTTTGGCCCCCTTGTCAAATATGAGGTGGCTGAAATTGTAGAAGCTAGGTTTGGATCTTCAGTTTTATTCCATTGGTCAACTGGTCTGTTTTTGTGCAGTACCAGGCTGTTTTTGATGACTATAGCCCTGTTAGTATAGTTTTATGTCTGTAGAGTGATCCCCCTGTATTGCTCTTTCACTTAGGGTTGCTTGGCTATTTCAGGGTCTTTTGTTTTTCCAAATGAAATTGAGGATTTTTTTCCCAGCCTGTGAAGAAACTCTTTGGGGATTTTGATTGGGATTGCATTAAATCCGTAACTAGTTTGGGTAGGATGGACATTTTTACTATATTATTTCCCAATCCATGAGCATGGGAGGTTTTGTCCATCTTCTGATGGTCTTCCTCAATTCCTTTTTCAGGGGTTTAAAATTTTTTTGTTGTAGAGTCTTTGGTGTCTTTGGTGTCTTTGTTAGGTTGTTCTAGGTATTTTGTTGTTTTTGAGGCTATCGTGAGTGGGAGGTTCCCTTGTAGTCCTTCTTCAGTTGCTTGTTGTTGGTGTAAAGAAAGGCTATGATTTCTAGATTTATTTTGTATCTGCACTTACTGAGCTCTTAATCATTTTCTAGGAGTTTTCTGGTGGAGTTCTTCTTAGCATCCCTTAGGTAGACAATCATATCATCGCCAAAAGGGATAGCTGACTTCCTCTTTTTATTATAACTCCTTTAATTTCTTTTTCTGCCTTATTGCCCTAGCAGGGTTCCAGCACTATATTGAAAAAAGATGTGGTGACAGGGGGCAGCCTTGCCGGAGTTTCCTACCTTTAAGGGGAATGCTTCTGTCATTTCCCCATTTGGATGATTTGGCTGTGGGTTTCCTGTATATGGCTTTGATTCATTGGGAATGATCCTCCAGTCCCAATTCCCTCTAGGACTTTAAACATGAAGGGATGCTGGATTTTGTCAAAGGCTTTCTCTGTGTCAATTTGAGATGATGGTGTGGTTTTTTTCAGTCCATTTATATGTTATGATATTTATTGATTTTCGTATGTGAAACCATCCCTGCATCTCTGGTATGATCCAACTGGTCATGGTGGATGATTCTTGATGTGGTCTGTATGCAATTTGCCAGTATCCTGTTTAGAATTTTGGCATCTGTGTTCATTAGGGAGATGGGCCTATAGTTCTCCTTTTTGGTTGTATCTTTACCTGGTTTTGGTAATAGCGTGATGTTGGCTTCATAGAAGGAATCTGGGAGAACTCCCTCCATTTGTATCCTTCTAAACAACATGAGTAGTAATGGTTATAAGTCTTTTTGAAATATTTTATAGAATTCCCAGGGCGAGCAGCACCCTTTGAATCTGTAGAGCCAACTCTCTCTTTGGAGCCAAGATCAGAGCTTGGGTGTCTCCAGACACTGGAGGACTGAGATACTGAAGGTGGCATTCTTGCCAGTGCCGTACTGAGACTCGGCTTGATAGCACGCTGCTGGATTGCTGATGGCTTTTCCAAAACTGTGTAGATGCTGCGCAGCAGATCTTCTCACAAGCCTAAGGTTTTCCAAAAACATGCACAGCTCCCTCCTCTCCGTTTGTCACCATCCCTCTCACCCTCCAAACACACTCACACACTCTACGAACATACATAGTGAATCCCCTTATATCTCTGTACAAGCCTTGTCTTCCTATCGTATTCTTTCGAAAGACTACACACAAACCTTCCATTGCTGAATCAGCTGAACATTGACATTGTGTAGCTTTTGATGGCATTACTACTCATGACCAACTACACTCAATCTTCATCTCCTTTGCTGAGCTCCCAGCAGTTAATTGCTGACCTTTCCTATCTCTGTGTCCATTTGAGAGGATGTGTACCTATTGCTTCCCTTGTTCCTACACCATATTTATATCCTTGCGACCTTTATGCTCCCTATGCCCTTAATGGACATTTTCTGTATTCATGTTTGCTCTGTCTTGCTCTTGGCATTGACTACATCAATCCAAGGCTAATCAAGAGCTGAATAGATAATGATTGACCATTATTCTGCCATGAAACCATCTGGGCCTGCGGCATTTTTTTGTTGGGAGGCTACTTATTACATCTTCAATTTCTTCATGCTATTATTGGTCTTTTTTAGGCTGTTGACCTCTTCCTTGTTGAGCTTTGGTGATTCCAGGATTTCTGATATTCACCCATTTCTCTAGGTTTTCAAACTTCGTAGAGCATAAGTTTTTGACAGGTAATCCATATGAATTGCCTGATCTTTTTTCATTGTTTGTTGTGGTATTTCCCCTTTTCATCACAGATTCTGTTGATTGGGAGTTGTTCCCTCTTTCTTTTGGTTAACGGGCTAGGGGGTTGTCTACCTCGTTTATTCTCTCAAAGAACCAAACTTTTGGATTCATTGATTTTTTGTATGTTTTCTTTGTTCTATTTCATTGATCTCTGCTCTGATTTTTGTTATTTTTCTTGTCTGCTTCCGTTTAGGTTCTTTTGTTGTTGTCTCTCAAGTACTTTTAACTGCAGTGTTAGATCATTCACTTGGTGTCTTTCTGTTTTTTTTTTTTTAATTTTTCATTATTTTCTGTTGTGTCTCAATGTACTGTTGCAATGCAGTTTGTGCACGTGTGTTGCGCAATGCTGCGGAAGTCAGAAGAGGGTCTTGGATTCCCTGGAGCTGGAGTTCTCCTGGAATTGGAGTTTCAGGCAGCTCTCGGCCGCCCGTGGGTGCTTGGGATCGGACCCGGGTCCTCCGTAAGAGCGGTCGTGCTCTTAACTGCTAGGCTATCTCTCCAGCCCCTCTTTCTGTTTTTTTTTAAATGAGGCACTTAGAGCTATAAATTCCCTCTTAGGACTGCTTTTAAAGTGTCCCTAGATTTTGCTGTGTTGTTTTGTCATTGTCATTCAGTTTCCAGGAATGTTTTTATTTCTTTCTTATTTTCTTCCTGACCCATTCATCATTATCAGGGAGAGTGTTGTTTTTTCTCCATGTATTCTTGTAGGTTGTAGGTTATCCTGGTGTTGATATTGAGTTTTATTACACTGTTGTCATAGAAGCATGAGATTATTTCAATTTTTTATTTATGTTGAGTTTTTTTCTGTGTCCCAGTATATGTCTATTTTGGAGAATGTTCCATGGGTGCTGAGAAGAAAGTGTATTCTCTGGTGTTTGGGAGAAATATTGTAGCTGTCTGTGAGGTCCATTTGGTGTATCGTGTCATTTAGTTCGATGTCTCTCTGTTTATCCTTTGTCCAGTGCTCTGTCTAGGGGATTAATGGGGTATTGAAGTCCCTATATTAGTGTGCTGGGGTTAAATCTGTGCATTGAGATCCTGAAGGAATTGTCTTTATCAAATTTGGTGCACTGGGTTGTTTTGTTGCATATATATTCATGAATGTGAGATCTTCATCGTCATTGTTCTTTAATAAAGATTAATGCCCTTTTGTTCTTTTGATTCTTTTGCTTTGAAGTTCTATCTTTTACTGTATTAGAATAGCCACACCCGCTTTGTTTTTGGTACATTTGTTGGAATATTTCTTCCATCCCTTACCTTAAGTTGGTTGCTCAATCCTGAAATTGAGATGGGTTCTCTTGTAAGACGGTCATATAGATGGGTTTTGTTTCCTAATTCCATTCTCCCAGTCTATGCCTTTGATTGGGGGAGTTTAAGCCCATTAATATTTCATGTTATAATTGAAAGATGTATGTTGCTTCCATTTTACTTTATATCCATTTGGACTCTAGACTCTGATTTTGGTCCTTGGTTATGTTTTTATCTTCTTTTCCTAGGTGTTTGAGGATTGTTGTCCTTCTCTTTCTGCCTTTGAATTGCTTCAAGTATTTTTATTAATTAATTAATTAATTCTTTTGCTTCAAGTATTTTATGAAGGTTGGTTTTCCAGACATGTCTTCCATCATTCTTGTTTATGTCACTGGAGGTTTTGCTCTCTCCTTCTCAACTATAATCGACATTTTTCCTGGATATAAAGTGTTCTGGGTTGGCATCCATAGTCCTTTAACACTGGTGATGCTTTGTTCATGTTCTCTCTTGTTTCATAGTTGCGCTGCAGAAGTCAGTCTAATTCCTGATGGGTTCCCTTTGTATGGACTTGTTTTTCTTTGTTAGCCCTCAGAATTTTGTCTTTGTTTTGGCATCTAGCATTTTAAGTATGATATGGTGTGGGGTGTTTCTTGTTCTTGATCTTGTCTCTTTGGAGGTCTATGTGCTTCTTGTATTTGTATGGGTTTGTCTTTTTAGTTTGGGGAATTTCATCTATTATTCTGTGGAAGATTGATCCCATACTATTCTCTGAGATTCTCTTCCTCCTCTCATTCCTATGATGCAGAGGTTTATCTTGTTCCTAGTGTCCATATTTCTGGTTTGTTTCCACTTTGTATTTTATAAATTTTTAATTATTTATTGCAGATTTTAGTTGCTCTGTGTTATCTTCCCAATATTCTTTGTTTGCTTCTTCTATTCTTTTCTGAGGCTTTTTCCTTTCTCTTGATTGGATTGTGTTCTAATTTCCTTTTTCGTTTCATCCTCCTGTGTTTTCTTTAGTATTTCCATTTCCTTTCTGAACTTCTCAATCTCTTTTGGGTACTTCCTTATTAGTTGGTTGGCTTCCTTTTTCACTGTTTCCTACGTTTCCTTAAGGATGTTAATTTTTTTCTCCCTCTATTCTTTGGCAAGTTTGCAATCTGTTCCTTTAGTTCTGTCCGAAGTTTGTCATTGTATCCCCTAGTTCCTTTCTGCGTTTTTGGCTTGTCATTCTCTCTCTTTAGTTTCTCTCTCTTTTTTTTTTTTTTTAGGTCTTTTCAAGACAGGGTCTCCCTGTAGCCCCAGCTGTCCTGGAACTCACTCTGTAGACCAGGCTGGCCTTGAACTCACAAAGATCCACCTGCCTCTGCCTCCCGAGTGCTAGGATTAAAGGCATGTGCCACCAAGCCCTGCTCTTTAGTTCTCTTAATTCTTCTTTATTTTCTTTAATTTCTCTGAGTAGGTCTGCAATTATTCCTCTAAGATTTGCTCCTTGGGTCTCCTCCAAGGGGATCCCATTGTAGCTATCTCCTACAGGTTTGGTAGAGCCTGGTGTAGGATTATCCTGTGCCTTTCCCATGTTGTCCTTTTGTCATGTCCCTGGCATGTGGGCTTCCCTTTTGTGGTTCAGATCACAAATGCCTTTTCACTGTGTTAGCGGATGGTTTTGCTTTCCTCCTTCAGATGCTTTTTTTTTCCCCCCTTTCCTTCTCCTTGTTTATGGAGTATTGACTTGTCTAGTTTCAGGCTTTCAATTTTGTTTATATATTGGATATTGGAAGTCTAAGTCACTCTTCTCTTCTTGTTCTGAAGGTTCTTCAAAAAGAAAGTCCACTTGGATTGTCACCAATTTCTGGCAGTGGCGGGGGCGGGGGGATGTTATATGCCTGACTAGTCCATGCCCCCGTACCTGCCTGAGTGACTTCCGGCCAGCCCGCACAAAGCTGCAGAGGCACCAACCCAAACCCACCGACCCTCTGGTCCTGGCTCCAAAGGCAAAGGCGGTCCCGCCCAGAAGGCCTCAGAGATGCAACCGCTAGCAGCAGCCCAGGAGACAGTCCACCCCAAAAAGTACCTGCCTGAGTGACTCGCTAATGCATTCTATACATGATAGGGAAGCCACACCCAGGAAATCTCCACAGTGTGGTAGTCTAACAAGATCTGCATATGATAAAACCGGTCAACATGCCAGTGTAGATGAGGGAACCTTGTAGGTCCTCTAGAGGAAGAGCTACAGATGATGGATACTGAAGGAGGAAGAATCAGTTTTCTCCAGAGAGACTAACTCCCTGGTAGGTTATTTAAACTCAAGTGGGATTTACTGTTTAGTCAGCTCTAAACCCATGTACACAGGAGCCCCACTAAGTGGACCCAGTGCATTGTGTATGCACATTTATAATACACATTTATGTACATATATATATATATATGTAATAATAATAATCAAAGAAGAGGACAAGAACTTGAGAGGGATTTGGGAGGGACACAGGAGCTGGGGAGATGTTGGGAGGGGTGGAAATGATGTGAGTACAATACTCGTGTATGAAATTCTCAAAATTCTCTGTGGTTAAGAGTGCTTATTGCTCTTACAGAAGACCTGAGTTCATTTCCTAGAACTTGTACAGAGTGGCTCACGGTTGCCTATAACTCCAGTTCCAGGGATCTGACACCTTCCTGAAGGCATCTGCCTGTGTGTGAGGCATAAACTCATGCAGGCACACATATATACATATAAATAAAGACAAAGAAACAAGCCCTTTTAAAAAAGGAAGCTCTGCTCTAGGGATGCTTGAGAATTCCTTGGTCTCTGGCATCTCCCTAGGATGTGGGTCACATGCAAAGGTCATCCCTGGCTCTTCCTGGCAAGCCTGGGTCACTTTGGATGAGGTTTGATCTTTCCCTGTGGACTCCACATTGATAGGAGAGCAGCTATGGCTAGCTCAGGAATAATGGAGGGGTAGCTTGAGAGATTCTCCAGACCATGAAACTGGGTCATTACCAGGGACAGGAGAGTGGAAGCAAAGGACAGGGTAGGAAGAGCTCTAGGTGGTAGTGCAGCTCTGAGAAAATCTTAGCTGACCGGATGGGAAATCTTCCAAGAAGGTTGCCACCGAAAAGATCTGTAGGTGAGCCCTGCCATGTAGGCTGGGAGTCCTTAGGTTTTTGCACTAATTCTGTCACTGTGATAAGATGCCTGATAAAAGCAACTTAAGGGAGGAAGGGTTTACTTTGGGTTGAAATTTGAGGGTGCAGTCCATCACGGTGGGTAGGGGATGAGGGCAGGAGTGTGAGGCTGCTGCTCACATTGCTTCTTCAGTAGGAAGCAGAGGGAGGGATGGATGCTGGTGCCCCGCCCACTTTCTGCTTTTATAGTTTTTCTGTATGTATGTATGTATGTATGTATGTACTCATGGGTATGCATGTGGTTATGTTTGCACACGCATTAGATAAAGGCCAGAAGTTGACACTGGGTGTCTTCCTCAATCACTCCTTATTTTTGGCCAGAGTCTCACTGATTTGGTTAGACTGGCTGGCCAGCCTGCCCTAGGGACCCTCCTGCCTCCATGTCCCCAATGACAGGATTAAAAGCATGTGGACTCCCAGATCTCTGCTTCTCATCTTGTCTTTTTTTTTATTTGAAGCTTTGCAAGTATCTGGGTAGAAGTCAGCATGCTAAAACATTTCACAGAGGCAGATGGATCTCTGTGAGTTTGAAGCCAGCCTGGTCTACATAGTAAGACCCTGTCTCAAAAATGTAGTGAAATAATAAGTACTCAATAAATTTTCATTGATTAATAGCTTGGCTTAGGGTTAGTCAAAAAAAGACCATTGAAAACGGTAAGAAAGTCACAGCTTGGAAGCCAGGAGCTTCCCCACTTTGGCCACCATCAGGATCAATATGAAACTGTGCTTCAGAAGGAAGCTGGAGAGAAGAGGCAGCCGCTCACCATCCTGGGTGAGGCCACACTCTCCTAGCTATGCTTATGCCTGAAAGAGATTTTCCCTGTATGGAGGCTACAGTCCGCAGTGAGACACACAGAGCCTGCCTGTGTCAGTCAGTACAGAGGCTCTCTGTCAGGGTGCCTCGGAGGAACCACAGAGTTGATGTCCACGCCTGTGCAGAGAGGAGGGTGAAGGAGGGTGTGGAGCCCATGGGGTGAGGTCTGATTCCAGCCATGACAGGGAAGACCAGCAAGGTGCAGCGGCCCGGGAGGGTGGCTTCTGCTGAAGTGCCTCTGTTGCTGAGATTAGGGTCTACTCTTACAGTTCCGGCTGGTCTCTAACCTGCCATCCTCCTGCTGCAGTTTCCTGGGAGCCAGCGTGCACCTCCAGCTCCATCTCTGTTTTCAGACAGTGCACACACAGGAGGGCTACACAGAGGAAGGATACTGCTTGTTGCTGGGGGTCTGAGAGAGGACCTTGCCTGCCTTGGCCTTGAGGCTCTTATTGGCCCAGGCAGCAGCTTCAAGAAGGTGCTTGGGTGGAGCTGGGCTCTCTCCAGAGTCCTCTGCACTCCTTTCCTGGACAGTGTGTCTTCAGGAACATCTTTCTGGGACACCACCTGTAGCTTACAGCCGTAGAGGGGACCCAGTGCTGATTGCTGTGACCCATCCCTAGCCCTCAGCTCTGATCTAACACAGCCTCACCCAGCAGCATGGTGCATGGGTTTTCAAGTGTCCCCTGGATCAGTCCCTTTTCTTGCCCTTCTATGAGTCTCTTGTCTATAGATAGAAGCTCCTCCATTTGTCAGCTGCTGAGGCTTTGATGGCACCTGGGTCAGCTCGTAGCACAGACCAAACGGCACCCCAGACTGGATGGCATCCCAATGACTTCCTTATCCAAATGTGTTTCCCCTCTAGAACCCTTTATGTGGGAGTCTTATACTAAAACTCTTCAAAAGGAGGCTGGAGAGATGGCTCAGCAGTTAAGAGTGCCAACTGCTCTTGCAGAGGACCCGGGTTCGATTCCCTGCACCCACATGGTGGCTAAGAACTGTCTTTAAGCCAGGCGTGGTGGTGCACGCCTTTAATTGGGAGGCAGAGGCAGGCGGATCTCTGTGAGTTCAAGGCCACCCTCGTCTACAGAGTAAGTTCCAGGCTATAGGGAGACCCTGTCTCAAAAAAAAAACAAACCACTACCACCACCACCACCACCAACAACAACAACAAAAACTCTTCAAAAGAATGAGAGATTCCAAGTTATTAGTTTCTTTTCTTGTTGCTGTGTCAATACCTAACAAGAAACATTTTAAGGAAAGAAGGGGCTATTCCGGTTTACAGTCCGTCATTGCAGGAAGGTATGGTATCCCTGCCTCCCAAGTGCTGGGATTACAGGTATGCACCACCCTGCCTGGCCAGGAAACTTTTTTATTTTTTTATTTTTATTTTTTTAAATTTTATTTATTTTTTGTGTGTATGAATGTACTGTCTGCATGTAGGTTTGTGTACCCGTATCGTGCAATGCCATGGAGGTCAGAAGAGGGCGTCAGATTCTCCTGGAACTGGAGTTAAAGATGGTTCTCAGCTGCCATGTGGGTGCTGGGGATGGAACCCGGGTCTTCTGCAAGAGCAGTTGGTGCTCTTAATTGCTAGGACATCTCTCCAGCCCCTGGCCAGGAAACTTTTATTAAATGTTGTGAAATGGGGCTGGTAAGATGACTCAGCTGATAAAGGTCCTTACCACCACACCCAGTGATCTGAGTTTGATCTCTGGTACTCACATGGCTGAAGGAGAGAACTGAATCCTGCAAGCTGCCCTCTGACCTCCATACTGATGCAGTGGCATGCACATGTGCATGCACACACAAATAACTGTAATAAAATTTAAAAGTTATAATACATATTTGGTCTCTTTTTATGTATATCATAAAAGACACCATAGACTGCTGGGCAAACATTCCTGATACTGGAAAATGTTTCTGGCTGACAAAAACTAAGATGCATTCATTTGTTGAAAAAAGAACATTGAAAGCTATTCAATGGTGTTTAGAAAGCATTGCTTAAGGTTCAAAGCTGGGGCTGGAGATGGCCTAGCGGTTAAGAGCACCGGCTGCTCTTGCAGAGGACCCAGGTTCGATCCCCAGCACCCACATGGCAGCTGAGAACCATCTTTAACTCCAGTTCCAGAGGACTCTGACACCCTCTTCTGACCTCCATGGCATTGCACAACACGGGTGCACCAACCTACATGCAGACGGTATATTCATACACATAAATAAAAATAAATAAATAAATAAAAATTTAAAAAGGAATGCCTTTCTCTTAAAAAAAAAAAAACGATTCAAAGCTGGGGCTGGATAGACCACGCAGCAGCTAAGAGCACTTGCTACTCTTCTAGGGGACCTGAGCTTGGTTCCCAGAACCCACATCAGATGGCTCACCTCTCCTTGTAACTCCAGCTCCAGGAGATCCAATGCCCTCTTTGGCCTCCACAGACAACTCCATTCACATATGCATAATTAAAAAATAAAAATGAAATCTAAGCCAGGTGTGGGGCCACACACCTTTAATCTCAGCACTCAAGAGGCAGAGGCAGGTGGATCTCTGCGGGTTTGAGGTCAGCCAGGACTACATAGTGAGACCTTGGCCTGATATGCCTGCTTCAGAACTGCCTACCGTCCTGGTAAGTCAGATCCCGCCCACTGAGCCTCGTTTCCCCTGCGGCCTGAGCAGCTCTGCTCTCTCCCTGCACTAGGCCCCCATCCAGCCTTGGGCCCAGGCTCACTCCTGCTCTTTCTGCCCCAGATCTCTGGACACTGGTTGTTCAGAACCACCCATTGCATCCTGATTTCATGTACCCAGACTATTTTAATTCTCGAGATGTACTTGTTAGACTGCCACAGGCTATCCCCACCCTTGTCTCACCCTTTGTCCCCCTCCTGATCTGTCTACCACAGACCTACCTACTACCTAGACCAGCCTACTCACTCTTAGGGAAACTGAATGCACACCAACTAACTCTTCATACCTGAGCCAAAAGCAACTAAGCTACATCAGCAATAGCAACAGAACCAAACTTCAACTAAACAAAGGCAGCTAGAATTTCCTATCAGACACACAACTAACAAAAGACATCTACATGATCAGATGCTATCATGAAAACACAAATAATATGAAAAACCAAGAGAATATATTCTCAACAAAACCCACCAGTCCTATACAAGTGCCTTATAATGAGAATCACCCTGAGGGACCCCATAACACAGATTTTAAAAGAACAATCATAAACATGATCAAAGAACCTAAACAATACACAAAAAATACAAAGAACTCAAAGAGGGTAAACATAAACTTGTGACAGAAGCTCAAGAAAATACAAATATGTGGCTGAATGAAATAACAAAAATAATTTAGGTCTTGAAAAGTGAATTCACAAAGGAAATAGGAGTATTGAAGAAAACCAAGCTGAAATGAAGATGGAATTGAAAAACTTGATAAGCCAATTTGAGGGCAGGAGAAAGTTGCACAGGCTAACGAGTGAAGTAGAAAACAGAATATCAAGGCTGGAGGACAGAGCTGAAGAGCTGGAGTCCTCAAGCAAAGACAATAAAAAATAAAAAACAGGAGTGGACTACACAGGAAAAATGGGACACCATGAAAAGAGCAAATATACACATCGTAGGCAAACATGGAGGAGAAGAATATCAGCTCAATGGCCCTGACCAGATCTTCAACAGGATTATAGAATGAAACTTCCCTACATTAAGGAAAAACATAGCTATGCAGGTATAAGAAACACATAGAACACCAAGTAGACAGGACCAGAACAGAAACTCTTCATGGCACATCATAGTAAAAACACTAAATGTACAGAACAAGGAGAGGGAACTGAAAGCTGCTAGAGAAAATCAAGTCACATATAAAGGAGAAACCATCGGGATTGTAGCTGACTTTTCAATGCAAAATATGAAAGCCAGAAGAGCCTGGACCAAAGTATTCTCAGTTCTAAATGACCATGAATGCCAAACTACCTACCTACCTACTTACCTACCTACTTACCTACCTACCTACCTACCAAAACTATCTGTCATAATCAAAGGGGAATGGACAATTTTCCATTACATGCATAGACTGAAAGAATTCATGTCCAGCAAATCAGCTCTACAAAGAATACTTGAAGTAGTACAAAGACTGAAGATAAGAATGACTATACTTGGGGGGTGGAGAGATGGCCTAGCGGTTAAGAGCACTGACTGCTCTTACAGAGGACCCGGGTTCGATCCCCAGCACCCACATGGCGGCCGAGAGCCGTCTCAAACTCCAATTCCAGGAGAACTCCAGCTCCAGGGGAATCCGAGACCCTCTTCTGACCTCCGCGGCATTGCACGACACGGGTGCACAGACTTGCATGCAGGCAGTACATTCATACACATACAGGAATAAATAAAA
>VZQC01011278.1:160819-328994 GCA_009823505.1 Rhizomys pruinosus
GTTTAATTTCATTCTTCTACAAGTGGTGATCCAGTTTTGCCAACACCACTTGCTGAAGATGCTGTCTTTTCTCCATTGTGGTTTCTTGGCCCCCTTGTCAAATATGAGATGGCTGAAATTGTATGTGCTCAGATTTGGATCTTCGGTTTTGTTCCATTGGTCAACAGGTCTGTTTTTGTGCCAGTACCAGGCTGTTTTTATGAGCAGCAATTACTAATCAAGGAAATGCCCCCTCAGGCATGCCCACAGCACAGTCTGACAAAGGAAAATCCTCAGTTGAGGTTCTCTCTTCCCAGGTGACTCCAGTTTGTGTCAAGTTGACAAAAACCAACTAGCAGGGACACAGAGCAGCAGCCAGCTCCACCACAGCAGAGCACAGGGACCAGACTCCTCACCTCCACATATCTCAGCAGAACAGGAAGCAGAGGGATCAAACAGGAACTGGGCCGAGCTAGAAAAACCTCAAGCCCCCTTCCAATTTCCCCAGTAATCTACTTTTCATAGTTAGGGCCCACTTTCCCAAACAGGCACAACCTCCTGAAATAGTTGGACACCAAATGTTTGAGCACAAGAGCCCATAAGCAACATTTCACATTCAAATCATAACCCAGTCTACCTATATAGCCCAGACTGGCTTTGTAATACTCACACCTTAGCCTTTCAACTACTAACTAAATTTTTATTTTTAAGGGGCAAATGTAGGGGCCATTGACATGGCTCAGTGGGTAAAACTGCTTGCCCCTACCTTGACAGCCTGAGCTCAACACAAGAAGCCTATGGTAAAGGGAGGGAGAAAAGCTACTCCAGAGAATTGTCCTCTGACAGCCACATGCACACTAGGCCACATGCCTGCAGATGATGATAGACAGATGATAGATAGGTGATTGATAGATAGATGATAGATAGATAGATAGATAGATAGATAGATAGATAGATAGATAAAGCTGGCCATGGTGACACATACCTAGCACTAGGGAAAGGAGGATCAGGAAGATTAAGAGATTGGGGCCAACTGGGCCTATAAATTGAGGCTTGAAGGAAAGAGGGAAAGGAGGGAGAGAGGGACAGAGAAATAAAGAAAAGTTAAATTATCATGTAAGGGGATCAGTGGGAAATTGGGGACAAGAGAGAGTAATGGAGGTTAGTATGCTCAAACTATATCACATACATACACAAAAATATGAACCTATTATACATAACTAATACATCTTTTTTTTTTTTTTTTGTCTTTTTGAGACAGGGTCTCCCTGTAGCCCCAGCTGTCCTGGAACTCACTCTGTAGACCAGGCTGGCCTTGAACTCACAGAGATCCGCCTGCCTCTGCCTCCCAAGTGCTAGGATTAAAGGCGTGCGCCACCACGCCCGGCTACTCTGGGACACTTTAAAAGCAGTCATAAGAGGGAAGTTTATAGCTCTAAGTGACTACATTAAAAAATCAGAAAGAGCACTTATAAATGACTTAACAGTACAACTCAAGACCCTGGAAAGGCAAGAAAAAAGTAAAATCTAAATCTAGTAGATGAGAAGAAATAACAAAAACCAGAGCAGAAATTAAGAAAATAATACAAAGACTTAATGAATATAAAGAGCTGGTTCTTTGAAAAGTTAAAGATAGACAGACCCTTAGCCCAGTTAGCCAAAAGAAAGAAAGAACAAAAGAAAGAAAGAGCAAATCCAAATTAACAGAACCAGAGATGAAAGGGGGAGCATCACAACAGATATAAAAAAATCAGATTATTTATAAGGGAATATTTTAAAAACCTATACTGTATCAAATTTGAAAATCTAAAAGGAATGAGTGAATTTCTAATTCCACGGAAACCAAAGTTAAACGAAGACAAGGACGAGAGCAGCAGCTCAAACAGACCTACAACAAATAAGGAAATTGAAAGAGTAATACAGAGCCTCCCAACTAAAAAAAGCACAGGCCCAGATAGATTTGCAGCAGAATTCTACCAGACATTTGAAGAAGATCTACACTGAATACTTCTTAAATTATTAAGAAAGATAGAAACAGAGAGAGAAAACCCCCAATGAATACTGACTTCAATGAAGTCAGTATTACTCTGATAACAAAAGCAGGTAAAGACACAACAGAAAAAGAAAATTATAGGCCCATATATAATAATATAATATATAATGAACTCAGACACAAAGATTCTGAACAAAATTCTGTCAAACTCCATACAGACATACTACAAAACGTCACCCACCATCAAGTTGGCTTTATTCCAGAGATGCAGGAATGGCTCAATATATGAAAGTCATTAAAAGTAATAAATCATATAAATGGACTTAAAGACAAAAATCACATTGCCCTCTCAATAGATGCAGAAAAGGACTTTGACAAAATTCAAAATGCATTCATGTTAAAAGTTCTAGAGGGATTGGACTGGAAGGAACACACCTAAAACATAATAAAAACCATGTACAACAAACCTGCAGCTAACATCATTCTAAATGGAGAAAAGCTGGAAGCATTCCCATCAAATCAGGACAAGGCTGTCCACCATCTCCACTCCTTTTTTTTTTTTTTTTTTTTGGAATTTTTGGGACAGGGTTTCCCTGTAGCCCCAGCTGTCCTGGAACTTGCTATGTAGACCAGGCTGGCCTTGAATTCACAGAGATCGGCCTGCCTCTGCCTCCTGAGTGCTGGGATTAAAGGCGTGCGCCACCACACCCAGCTCTCCACCCTTTTAAATATAGTGCTCAAATCTCTTGCTAGAGAAATAAGACAAGAGAAAGGAGTACTAATTAGAAGAGGTCAGATTATCATTATTTGCAGATGATATATTATAAATAAGATTCTTAAAATTCTACCAGAAAACTGCTAGAAATTATTACTACTTTAATCAAAGTGTCAGGTTACAAAATCAATTTAGCCCGCATGGTGGTGCACACCTTTAATTCCAGTACTCTAGAGGCAGAGACAGTTGGATCTCTGTGAGTTCAAGGCCAGCCTGGTCTATGTAGTGAGTTCCAGGCAAGCTGGGGCTACAGGGAGACCCTGTCTCAAAAAAAAAAAAAAAAAAAAAAAGACAAAAAAAAAAAATCAACTCACAAGCTGGGCATGGTGTGCACACCTTTAATCCCAGCACTCAGGAGGTAGAGGCAGGTGGATCTCTGTGAGTTCAAAGCCAACCTGGTCTACGTAGTAAGTTCCAGGACACCTGGGGCTACTAGGAGACCTTGTCTCAAGAAGATAAACCAAAAATCAACTCACAAAGATCAGTAGCCCCATTAGACCATTAACAAGCAACCAGAAAAAAGCATTCATGAAAACCCTCCCATTCAGAAAAGCCTAAAAAAAAAAAATCTAGGAATAAACCTAACCAAAGATATTAAAGATCTCTATAATGAAAAATTTTGAATCTTTAAATAAAGAGATAGAGGAAGACACCAGGAGATGGAGGGCTCTATCGTGCTCATGGATTGGTATAATTATTGTGAAAATGATGATCTAAGTAAAGCAATCTATAGATTTATGCAATGCCGATCACAATCCTCATGACATTCTTCATAGAGGTAGAAAAAAAACCCTAAAATTCATATGGAATCACAAAAGACCCAGGATAGCCAAAGTAATCTTGGTAAAAAGAGCAATACTGGGGGATCCATTATAACAGATCTCAAAGTATATGATAGAGCTTCAGTCATAAAAACAGCATGGCACTGGCACAAAATAGAGATGTAGATCAATGGAACAGAATAGAAGAGCCAAACATGAGTACATGCATTTTTCGTTTTGTCTTTTTGAGACAAGTTTTCCCTGTAGCTCCAGCTGTCCTGGAACTTGCTATGTAAACCAGGCTGGCTTTGAAGTTACAGAGATCCACCTGCCTCTATGTAAACTAGGCTGGCTTTGAAGTCACAGAGATCCACTTGCCTCTGCCTCCTGAGCACTGGGATTAAAGGAGTGCGGCACCATGCCCAGCCTCAGCCACCTGATATTTGACAAAGGTGCCAAAAACAGACAGTAGAGCAAAGACAACATCTTTAACAAATGGTGCTGGCAAAATTAGATCTTAACCTACAGATGAATAAAATTGGATCCGAGTGCTAGGATTAAAGGCATGCACCACCACGCCTGGCTGAAATTTGTTTTATACAGTTTAATAAAATTGCATATGTTTCAGCTTAAGGAATTCCTAGCTGTCTATTCTCTTTTTTAAGACAGAGTTTTAGACTTTAGCCCAGGCTAGCCTCTAATTCTCAACAATCCTCTTGCCTCAGGCTCCTGAGTGGTAGGATTACTGGTATATACCAGCACACCCCCTAAACTCTATTTCAATAAAGAAGCCATGGGAAGTTTCCTTCATTTTGGAATACAGAAGATGCAGGAGCCCATTGCTCCCAACCTTTGTAATAAGATGGGCGAAGGTTGAACGAGGCACTAAATATCATTGATTCTATTAGCAAGCTGAAATCTCAAATTAATTGAGTTGACTAAATTCCATCAGAGGACAGACAGGATTTGGGAATTATTTCACCCTTGGCAGTATATGTGAAGGAAGGGGATTTGTCTGCACCCCAAATACCTACATGTGTAAATATCAACTCCAAATCAAAGCAATCAACCCAAAAATGCAGAAGAAGCATTGAGATCTGGAGAATTCTCCAGCGCTGTGTGGTTCTAGGGCGAGAATTTAAAATTCCTGGAAAGACTTCCTCTCAAAGAGAATGCACAGCAATTCTTGGGGTTTTTTGTGGAGTCTGTGCGAAGGTGTTCATGACGTAAGCAAGGCAGAGGCCCCAGAGCATTCCTTCCTGGGCACACAGCTTGCAGCCCACCTGCTTCCCAGGTTCATTTCTCATATAAAGCAAAGGTCATGTCCATCATGGGGCATGGGAAAGGCCAGTCTTCCACCCTACAGTCCTAGGCACAGATCTACGGCTGGTCTAGGAGCTGGAGGAAGTAGGGTTGGAGGAAGGAAGGAAGGAAACATGCTTCTTACTGGTGTAGGAGTAGGAACTATGACAGTGGGTCAGGGATGGTTTGGCTTATTGATTTGAAATACTTGTTTATCTATTTTATGTGTGTCTGAGTGTATGTTTGTGCACTATGTATGTGAATGAGTACATGGAATCCAGAGGAGGGGGTTGGATCCCCTGGAACTGAAGTTATAGATACTTGTGAGTCACGATGTGAATGCTGGGAACCGAACCTAGGTGCTCTGTAAGATCAGCCAGTGCTCTTAACTGTGGAGCCATTGCACCATCCCCTAGCCATATTTACGATTATATTAATGTAAATTTCTATTTTATTTTATTTTATTTTGTTTTTTTTTCTTTTGAGACAGGTCCTCAGTATACAGTCCTGGCTGGTTTGGAACCAGGCTGGTTTTAAACAGAAATCTGCCTGCCTCCACCTCCTGAGTGGTGGGATTAAAGAGATGCATTGCCATGCTTGGTTTAAATGTGTATTTTAAATAAAAGGCAGAGATTATCAGATCTAATAATCAAATCTAATAATGTACTGTCCATAGAAAATGTACTTTAAATATAAATATACACAGGTGAAAAGTGAAAAATGGAAAAGATATGCTGTGTAAATGATAATTTAGTAAAAGGGAGAGTGTCTGCATCCATATCTGACAGAGCAGATATCAGAACAGAGACATTATTATTAGCTATAAAAATAGGCATTACATGAAGACTGGATCAAAGAACTGACTGAAGCAGTTAACCTCTGCCTATAATAAACCTCTGCAGAGAAAAACTTTAAAAAGACTGAGAAAGAGATGCAAGACGTGTATGGCAGAATGCATGAACGGGTGTGGTGGGGGGCAGGGAAAGGGAGTGTGTCTAAATGGGACTGAGAAATGATGTATGAAACACACAAAACACCATTAAAATATATTATTTAAAAAATAGGCATTGGATGATGATAAAGACGTTCCTTTGTTAAGAGGACATAGTAATCCTAAACACATATGCACCCAATAACAGTGTTTCAAAATACGTAAATACTGACAGAACCCAAAGACCACATATTCACATTTTTACACCTGAATATTTCAAACAAATAATTGTGTGTGTGTGTGTGTGTTTGCGCACACGTGTATGTGTCTGTTTCAGACAGACAGGGTCTTCCTGTAGCCCCAGCTGTCCTGGAACTCACTATGTAAACCAGACTGGCCTTGAGCTCACAGAGATTCACCTGCCTCTGCCTGGCACTAAAGATGGTTCTTAGCCACCATGTGGGTGGTGGGAATTGAACCTGGGTCCTCTGCAAGAGCAATCAGTGCTCTTAACCACTGAGCCATCTCTCCAGCCCTCAAACAAATAATTTTTTTTTTGGCCTTTTTGTGACAGGGTCTCCCTGTAGCTCCAGCTGACCTGGAACTCGCTCTGTAGATCAGGCTGGCCTTGAACTCACAAAGATCTGCCTGCCTCTGCCTCCCAAGTACTAAGATTAAAGGTGTGTGCCACCACACCCAGCCAAATAATTTTTAAGTTACTGAAGGAAGACCATTCAAACCAGATACATTTATAACAGTGAATAGATTCTAAGTAAACGCAATGATTTTAGGAAGAACTGTGTAAGTGTAATCATTTACAAAGTATTTGCTTTGAATGTTATACAGAACAGGGTTCAGAGGTAAGGTTATAGAGGCGAGATCTTAAGACCTTGAATAGATTAATTCACTGTTACTAAGAAAGCAAACTTTTCATTAACACAGGTCTGTAAGACACTGATTTAGTAATTTTTATATAAAAACAAAGCTATAAAACATATGGTAGAATTGTGTGTGTGTGGTGTGTGTGTGTGTGTGTGTGTGTGTGTATACAGGTGCATGCTTGTGGGTGTGTGGAGGTTAGAGGACAACCCTTGGTATTCCTCAGAGCTTTGCTCATTTGAGGTATAGTTTCTCATTGGCTTAGAGCTCTTCACCATATAGGCTTGGCTGTCTGGCTGGGGTTCCTAGGGATCTGCCTATTTCTGTTCCCAGCATTGGGATTATAAGCACATGGATTCTGGAGATCAAACTCATGTCCTTATAAGCACTTACTGACAGCCACTTCTCCAGTCCTATATTAGAATTATTAAAATTCTAATACTTTCAGAAGACTTTATTAAAATTCTAATACTTTCTAAGACTTTCAACAAGAGAGGGAGAGATCATGAATGTCTCTTAGGCCACTCAGAGATGAGGGAGTATCTCATGACAGGATACTTAAGAGCAGGTCTGCAAGTTCCCTTTATAAAAAAACTGAATGAGCTGAGTGTGGTGGCTTTATATGTATAATCTCAGCACTTGGAGACAGGAGGATTGCTGTGAGTGTGAGGCCATCTGGAAAGAGAAAGAGGTAGGGAAAGAGGGGAGAAAGAAGGAAGGAAAGAGGAGAGAAGAGGAGAGGAGAGGAGAGAGAGAGAGAGAGAGAGAGAGAGAGAGAGAGAGAGAGATCCTTTATCAGGGCTATACATGGCTCTTAGTTATATGTTGCCTTAAGATATTTTTTTCACATAAATTTATTTTTTTAACAAATTTAGACCCGTGTTCCCGCCCATTCCCTCACCCTGAAAATATTTTTTAAAACAATAAACACATGCATTTTGTTCCTCCGATGTTGTGGCTGAACTGGACATGAGAGAGACACTGATGTTTTGTGACAGAAGTTTGCATGATGGAGAGAGCACTTTGAAGATGAATATTTGGCAATGATGACGAATTCTGTAGTAAAAACTGACATCAGTGATTCCTAAGAAGTGCTCTACTCTGGGCTGGAACTGCCAGGGCACAGTGGATCCAAGCTTGTTTATTCACTGATAATGGTAACAGGAATTTTGGTGAGACCCAGGAGGATGCTTTGGTAGTGTGATCCGCTCCTCTCTTCCCTGCAGCCTGGTTTGATTTCACATAGGAAGGATTTTACTGAAGGACTCTGGAGGGCTAGAGACACGGGGCATGGCAGAGCCCCTCCCAGGGCCTTCTTCTCACCAGGGCTTTGCCCCCGGAGCCTCCCACCTCCACCTCGCTTCCCTCTGTACTGATTAGTTTCAACTAGACCCAACAAGAGTCCCCTGAGAAGGAAGTCTCACTTGAGAGTTTGCCTAGATCGGACTGGCATGTTTGTGGGGGACTGCCTCGTTAACTGACCCAGCCCACTGTGGGGCATTATCGTTCGATGGGCAGGGGGTCCTGGCTGAACAACAGAAGAGGGGGTTTGCTGAAGAAAGCAAGCAGACAACATGGGCACATTTATCTGTTTCTGCTCTTGACTATGGAGGTGACTCTTTAAGTTCCCACCTGGACTACCGCCAAATAATGGACTGTACCCTGGACTTAGGTGCCGAATAAATCCTGCTCTCTCCTGTTTCTTATTGTCAGGAATTTTATCACAGTGACAAAATGAAACATGGACCTTACATCAGAGGAGCAGCTGAATCAGAGCTGAGGCTACCAGTAGGCGCTGGGTCTCCAAGAGGCCAGGAGGCAGTCTGAGGATCTCAGGGGAAGGCGTTCCGGACCAAGATCTGGAAGTGACCCCTTCGTAGCCTGAGTGGGGGCTTTGTGGTGCCTGGAGCATTCCAGGTTCTCCCTGTCCTCCCAGTCGGCCTAGGCAGAGTTGGTTAGCTCCACTCTGCAGCCTGGGAAGCTGTGCGGGTTCATGGGAAAGCTTGGAACAGGGTCCTGTCAGTCTGACTCCTACTCCCACTCTAGGCCCCCATCTATGGCTCTACTTCCCAGCTTTCACTGGTCCTTGCTCACCCAACAACGAGCTCTACCGCCCTCCTACACATGGCTAAACACTGTACCATGTGCCCGTACCACCCACCTACACATGGCTAAACACTGTACCATGTGCCCGTGTGTGTATAACATTCACGGGACTTTCATTACATTACTTTTCTTTTAAATTTATTTTGTATGTGTATGAATGTACTGTCTGCATGTTGGTTTGTGCACCCGTGTCGTGCAATGCCACGGAAGTCAGAAGAGGGTCTCGGATTCCCCTGGAACTGGAGTTAAAGACGGTTCTCAGACGCCATGTGGGTGCTGGGGATCGAACCCAGGTCCTCTGCAAGAGCAGTCGGTGCTCTTAACCGCTAGGCCATCTCTCCAGCCCCTACATTACTTTTAATTGTTTATTAATCTCTCTCTTTTTTGCTTTTTTTTTTTTTGAGACATAGTCTCTATGTAGTCCCAGGCTGGCCTTGATTTCACAGAGATCTGCCTGCCTCTGCCATCTGAGTGCTGGGACAAAATGTGTGCCCTACCATGTCCAGCTGGTTAATCTCTTTTTAAAAAATATTTATTTTTATTATTTATATAAATGTTATTAGTATTTATAAATTCATTACTTATTTTTAGTTATGTGTGTGTCTGTATGTCTGTGTGCATTTGAGTTCAGTTGTCTGCAGAGGCCAGATGAGGGCGTTAGATCTCATAGGTAGCTTTGAGCTACCCGATGTGGGTGCCGGGTCCTCTGCAAGAGGAGCGTGTGCTGTTAAGCACTGAGACCCTTCTACCTAGCCCCTTATTTGTTAATTGCTTATGTGCAATTAATAAATTAAACTTTGACATGGAATGTGTGTATAAAAACATATTTTACACACATATACACATACACAGACACACAGAGACACACACACATACACATACACATACACATACACATACACACACACACCTCCTTGGATACTATCTTTGGTTTCAGGTGCCTGCTGGGGGTCCTGTGATGTGCTCCATGAGCCCAGGCAGCCTGCATGGTTTCAAGTTGGCACGGGCTCCCTCAGAAGGTCCCTGGGAAAAGCAGTGGAAAGGCCTAGGTGGGTGTTGATATTATTGACTCTGTCTGGGAGCTCAAGGTTTTTTTTTTCCTCTGTCCTTTTAAGACAGTGTCTCTCTGTAGCCCCTGCTGGCCTGGAACTTACTATGTAGACCAGGATGGCCTCAATCTCACAGAAATCCACCTGCCACTGGCCCCTGAGTGCTGGGATTAAAGGCATGCACCACCAAGCCCAGTCAGGAGGTATAAGATTTTGAAGGAGAAATATTTTAGATGTCTCTAGAACAGGTTCCTAAATTTGGCTGCCCATCAAATTCACCCAGAAAGGAAAAAACAAAACAAAACAATGAAAAAAAAAAAAATCCACAAAACCACTAACAAAATCCCTTTCCCAGGCTCATCTTCAAGGCAGTGAAATCAATCTGACCATGGGAAAGACAGAATCTACCTGTGTCTCCGGGGAGCTTCCCAGACCAGGGTAGACTCTTGGAGGGCTTGTGGGACAAGGGCAGGGGCCTTTCCGGGCAGTGTCTCCACTCTCCTAGCCCTGCAGGTAGCTTTGAGGCCTTCTGAATGGGCCGATACCTGCCAGCTACAATAGGCGTCCAGCCAGGATAGAGCCCAGAATGGCTGGCCGAGGAGCAGCTTGCTGCAGTGATGGAGCTAGAGCTTGTTTACTGCCCTCTCCCAAAGGATTGTGCTTACAGAAATGATTTCTTTGTCAAAACTCACTCTAGGGAGCTGCCGCTGCCCCAGGCTTCTGTGTCATCTGTCTTTTATTGGAGCAGAAGAAGGCGTGCATTATTGTTCCTCTGTTCCTGGTTTTCTCAGGGATCAAGAAAGCAACGGGTACTTTGTGCAAATAGAAAAGCCTGCTTTGTTGTCTGAAACCAGGGAGGTGAGGCTGTAAGAAGAAAGCCTTTCACAGACTATAAAAGCCACTCCACAGGAGCAGGGTGGATGGGCGGGAGGGCTGGGAAGGGCGGGAGGGCTGGGAAGGGCAGGAAAGCCATCTTTGCACTTCTCCATGGGCTTGGTCAAGGCTCTGTGCATTTTTTTTTCTCTTTTCCAGACAGGGTCTCCCAGCTGTCCTGGAACTCACTCTGTAGACCAGGCTGGCCTTGAACTCACAGACATCCACCTGCCTCTGCCTCCCAAGTGCTAGGATTAAAGGTGTGTGCCACCATGCCAGGCCAAGGCTCTATGCATTCTTATTTCAAAGCAGTCTTGGGGGCTGGAGAGATGGCTCCTTTGGTAAAGTGATTTTCATGCAAGTGTGAGGACCAGGGTTCCAACCGCAGAATTCATGTGAAAAAAGCTGGGTGTGGTGGCAGGGGCTCTGTTTGTAGTCCCAGTCCTGGGGAAAATGGGCAGATCCTTAGGCAGTGCTGGGCAGACATCTTGACCTACTTGGTGACCTCCAGGCCAGTGAGAGACCCTGTCTTAATAAAGCAAGGTGGATGGCTCCTGAGGAACACCCAGTGTTGGCTTCTGGACTATACATGCACATGAACAGAGACAGAGAGAATCTTGGGCTGGTGAGATGGCTCAGTGGGGAAAGGCACTTGCTGCAAAGCCTGATGAGCTGAGTCTGATTCTCAGTTCCCACATGGTAGAAGACAATCAATTCCTGCAAGTTGTCCTCTGACCTGCACATGTGCACCATGACACACACACACACACACACACACACCCCACACACACACCACACACACCACACACACACACACACACACCACACACACACACATACACACACACACACACACACACACATACACGAAAGCACGCACTAAATGCAATTTTTTTTTTTGAGACAGGGCCTCATTATGTAGCCCTCGCTGGCCGGAGAGTCACTATGTAGAACAGGCTGGCCCGAGACTCACAGAGACCTGCCTACCTCTGCCTCCTGTATGCTGGGATTAAAGGCGTACCGTACATCATGGCTCTGGCAGGGCTGTTTCTAAGAAAAGGATCATTTGGGGCTGATTTTATGAAGTGATGTTTATGGAACATGGGGTGAGTTGGTCTCCACGTGGGCACTTTGATGGGCAATAAGACAATTAGCAGTATGCTTTTCTGAGAGCTGCCCATTCTCCTCATGATGTACAAGGAGGCATGGCAGCTGCTGGCTTCTGTTTTAGTCAGGTGAACAGGCTCAGAAGGGTCTGGTTCTTTCCCTGGCTTTTTGAGATGCATGTTTCTGGCACCCTTACTCCCATGATGCCAGAACATCTGGTATGCCAACACTTAACTGGTTTCCTAAGTAAGTTGGATTTCTCTCCTCTCCCTTCTTTCCTTTCTCCTTTTCCTCCCTCCCTCCCTTCCTCCCTCCCTCCCTCTCTCCCTTCCTCCCTTCCTACTGGGTCTTGGTATACAGCCGTGGATAGCCTGATCCACTGAAACAATTTGGAGAAACAACAGAAATGAGCAAAAGTAATAAAAGATTTGGTTCTGGAAACAGAATAAAGGTTGTTTAAGGTGATAGACCTGAAAGGGGGGGGGCAGGAAGCTGGATTTCTCAGTGTTGAGGGTCTCTGTTAGTGTCTGAACTTACAGGAGCCGTTCATGCTGAGCAGTCCACAGCAGACAGAAGTTTGTTGACTCAGGTTCTAGAAGCTGGAAAATTCTCAAAGTACCAGCAGGTTTCCTGTGTGGGAGGGGCTGGTCTCCACTCCCAAGATGGGTGACCTGCATGTAGTTCCTGTGATGGAGATGGAGATGATGGAAATGGAGATGGAAATGGGAAAGAAGGAAGAAAGGACAGGGCAGGGCAGGGAGGGAAGGAGAGTGAGAGTGAGGAAGCCTGAGAGAGAGAGCGAGAGGGAGGGAGGGAGGAAGGGAGGGAGGGAGAGACTTAGGCAAAGGACCGCACACACTGGAGACATGGGTGCCTGAATTGCAGGCTGCTGAGTGGGGGTCCAGCACTGGCTGTATATATAATTTTAAGTTACATTGCTCAGAAGATATAATTTACAACAAGGCTTTAACAATTAAGCAAAATTTAACAAGTAAAATATATGAACAGGTTTACTTATTTGATTTCCTTTTGTAAATAAAATTGCAAGGTGTAGAGTATGGTTTAGATCTAAGGATGAGCAAGGAGGAATGAGACAGTGAAACATCCATTATGGCTTTGAGTAGGATGAGTGTGTGTGTGTGTGTGTGTCTGTGTGTGTGTGTAGGTCAGCCTTGGGTGTTGTTCCTCAGGCACTATTTACCTTTTATTGAGACAGGGTCTCTCACTGACTGGAACTCACCAGTCGGTTAGGCTGGCTGGCCAGTGACTGCTGGCATCTGATTGGCTCTGCCTTCCCAGCATTGGCATCACAAGCAGCTACCATGCGCAGTTTTTAAAATTTTGTTTTAAAAATTTATTCCTTGAAAATTTCATACAATGTCTCTGAGGCTCCCCTAGAACGTTTACCTTCCAGTTTCATGTCCTTTCTTTTTTATTATTTTTAAATTTTTTTTAAGTTTTATTTATTTTTGTATGTATATGAATGTACTGTCTGCATGTAGGTTTGCAACCATGTTGTGCAATACCACAGAGGTCAGAAGAGGGTGTCAGATTCCCCTGGAACTGGAGTTAAAGAAGGCTCTCAGCCGCCATGTGGTTGCTAGGGATCCAACCTGGGTCCTCTGCAAGAGTAGTTGGTGCTCTTAACTGCTAGGCCATCTCTCCAGACCCTCTTTTTTATTTTTAAAAATATTTTATTTATTATTTTTATTTTATATGTCTGAGTACATTGCCTGCATGTAAGTGCACCCATGTTGTGCAATGCCCATGGAGGTCAGAAGAGGGCGGCGGATCTCTGGGAACTGGAGTCACAGACAGTTATTAGCTGCTACGTGGGTGCTGGGAATTGAACCCAGCTCCTGGGCAAGAGCAGTCAGTGCTTTTAACTGCTGATCCATCTCTCCAGCCCTCTTTTTCTTCAAAAACAAAAACAAAGACCACTGAATCTAGGTAGTGCTGCCCATACATGGGGGGTGTGGCGCCAATCACTGGGGCATTGGTGACCTACCATTTCCTTCCATTTATATTTCCCCGTGTTTGAATTTAAACATAAAAAAAACACAAAAGGGGGATGGAGAGATGGCCTAGAGGTTAAGAGTGCCGACTGCTCTTGCAGAGGACCTGGGTTTGATCCCCAGCACCCACATGGCGGCTAAGAACCATCTTTAACTCCAGTTCTAGGGGAATCCGACACCCTCTTCTGACCTCCACGGCATTGCAGGACACGGGTGCACAAACCTACATGCAGACAGTACACTCATACACATAAAAATAAATAAATAAAATTTATTAAAAAACCAAAAACCCCAAAAGATTTAAAGCCACACAGCTTTTTTTTTGTTTTTTTTTAATTTTTAATTTATTTTTTTAATTTTTGTATGCGTATGAGTGTACTGTCTGCATGTAGGTCTGTGCACCCGTGTCGTGCAATGCTGCAGAGGTCAGAAGAGGGTCTCGGATTCCCCTGGAACTGGAGTTCTCCTGGAATTGGAGTACAGACGGTTCTCAGCTGCCATGTGGGTGCTGGGGATCGAACCCAGGTCCTCTGCAAGAGCAGTCGGTGCTCTTAACTGCTAGGCTATCTCTCCAGCCCCCCCTTTTTTTTAAATGCGGGATCTGGGGATGGAATTCACAGGTTTTTCATGCTTGTGTGGCCAAATCCCCAAAGAAGAGTGACTCTCCCTGGCCCCAGCAGTTACCAACTGGATGGGCCTCCCATACCCCTCCCATCTATGCTGGAATTTTGAATGGCTCAACCCTGTGCAGGTAACCAAAGATTCTACTCGTTCACGGCAAAGACCATGTTGTGTGCAGAAGAGCACATTTCACAGCACTCCTCCACATACTCCAGCTCTTATGTGCTTTCCACCTCTTCTTCCGCAATGTTTCCTGAGCCTTAGGGTGGAAGAGGTTGATAGATGCCCTATTCAGGGCTGAGCACTCGTGGACACTTATTCTCAGCACTTTGGTCAGTTATGAGTCTTTGCATCAGGCAGTGCGTACTGTAAAAATAAGCTTCCCTGACCAAGGTTGAGAGCAACACTAATCTATGACTATAAATGTAAATATTTAAAAGTGGGGGGCTATGGGGCTGGAGAGATGGCCTAGCGGTTAAGAGTGCCGACTGCTCTTGCAGAGGACCGGGGTTTGATCCCCAGCACCCACATGGTGGCCGAAACTCCAATTCCAGGAGAACTCCAGTTCCAGGGGAATCCGAGACCCTCTTCTGACCTCCATGGCATTGCACAACATGGGTGCACAAAGTTGCATGCAGACAGTACATTCATACACATACAGAAATAAATAAAATTAATAAAATAATAAAAAAAGTGGGAGGCTGGAGAGGTGGTTCAGCAGTTAAGAGCACCGTCTGCTCTTGCAGAAGACCCTGGTTTGATTCCAAGAACCCACATAGCGGCTAACAATTGCCTGTAACTCCAGTTCCAGGGGAATCTGATGCCTTCTTCTGACTTTGCAGGCATTGCATGATATGGGTGCACTTACGTACATGCTGGCAATACACTCATACACGTAAAATAAAAAAATATTAAAAAATATTTAAAAGGAAGAGTTGACAGCATGACAATTTAGCAAAACACCTTCAGTAAGTTTATGCCCTAGGGCCTATAATCCTCCACCCCCCCTAAGGCACTGGTTTTTGGCCAGGTTTACAGTAACAGGCACGAATTCCCTCCAGTGCAATAGGCCTCAAATCCAGGAAGAAAGCAGGTGGCTACCCCAATAACAGTTATGCTATGATTGTATCAGTGGGTGCAGACAGCCTGGCAGGTCTGTACTGTAACATACTGGGTTCATCACTGAGTAAAACCATTGATGTCTTTTCTGGCTACCTGTGTAGTATCTTCCAGCACCATGAAAACTACTAGCTAACTAGCTAAGAAGAAAGATGTCTCCTAGTCAGTTCAAGGTGCCCAAAATTAATTTCTTTATATCTTTAAAAATATTTCTATTTATTATTTTTATTTTATGTGTTTGAGTATATTGCCTGCATGTGTGTAAGTACATCCATGTTGTGCAATGCCTGCGGAGGTCAGAAGAGGACGTCAGCTCCCTGGAACTGGAGTTATGGATGATTGTTAGCCACCATGTGGGTGCTAATAGAACCTGGGTTCTCTGCTAGAGCAGCCAGTGCTCTTAATCACTGAGCCATCTCTCTGGCCCCTAATTTCTCTATGTCTTGAAACAAAAGTATGTGCTGTCTTCAGCAATAGGGGCTCACCATCTAGTTTTGGTGGGCAACCGAGAGCAATGACAATAGATTGTGTGGTTTTGGGTGCTTTTGAGACAACCTTGACTAAAAACCCATAGAGAACTGACATGTACCTGCCATTAAAATTATTTATTTATTTATTTATTTATTTATTTATTTATTTTTTTTTTTATGTGTATGAGTGTACTGCCTGCATGTAGGTTTGTGTACCCGTGTGGTGCAATGCCTCGGAGGTCAGAAGAGGGTGTCGGATTCCCCTGGAATTGGAGTTACAGATGGTTCTCAGCCACCATGTGGATGCTGGGGATTGAACCTGGGTCCTCTGCAAGAGCAGTCGGCGCTCTTAACCACTAGGCCATCTCTCCAGCCCCAAGATTTTCTTTTAATAGCCCATGTCTTTTGAGAGGAACATTGTCCACCCATGCAGTATATCCCTGTTAAGAAATTAAATTTTTAATGGGCTTCTAGACTATGGACATAAGGCTTTTTTTTTTTTTTTGGTCTTTTCAAGTCAGGGTCTCCCTGTAGCCCCAGCTGTCCTGTAACTCACTCTGTAGACTAGGCTGGCCTTGAACTCACAAAGATCTGCCCGTCTCTTGCCTCCCAAGTGCTAGGATTAAAGGTGTGCATCACCATGCCCAGTGATAAGGCTTTTTAATGCATCCTTAGTTTTGGTTAGCCATTCCCAAACCCCACTGTCTCCGGTGCCTCTGCTCCTATCCCTGCTTCAACCTCTAATCCCCAGCATTTACTCCTGCTCCTTCATACTATCCCCTCTGGGAACCAAACTCATGTCTTTTAGAAGATTAGTAGGTACTTTAATGTCTGAGCTGTCTCTCCAGTCCAACTATCTCCTTTTATGTATTTTTTTAACCTGAGTTTAAAGACTGTAGGTTTCCATATAGCTTTTTCACACACTCTTTATTTTTATGGACCTTCCCCATGCCTGCTCATTACACCATCCTGTGCTTCCTTCTTTGCATGAAGCTCACTCATGCTCTCAACAGCCCCCTTGCTATTTCATTCTACCATCTCCCTTCACAATGCACTCCCAATGGCTAATTTCTGTTTTCCTTGCTTCTGCATGTACTCCAGTTTGAACCCAGGAAACAAAAGATTTAAAGCCTCCCAGTTTTGTAAAAATGTGGGTGCTGGGGTGGGGTTGGCGAGATGGCTCAGTGGCTAAGGGCATTGGCTGCTCTTGCAGAGGACCCAGGTTCGATTCCCAGCATCCACATTGCCACTTACCTGCCTGTAACTGTAGTTCCAGGGGAATCCAATGCCTTCTTCTGAACTCTGTGGGCAGTGCACAGCATGGGTCCACTTAACACAAATTCAGGCAATATATTTACATACATAAAAAAGTAATAAAATATTTTTTAAAATACCCCCTGGGTGTGGTGGTGCATGCCTTTAATTCTAGCACTTGGGAGGCAGAGGCAGGTGGATCTCTGTGAATTCAAGGCCTGCCTGGTTTACAAAGTGAGCTCCAGGCCAGCTGGGACTAAAGGGAGACCCTGTCTCAAAAAGACACACACAAAAAAAATGTGGGTTCTGGGGGAGGAACTCAGGCCTCTAAGTTTTGTGGCAAGCATTTTACTGATCAAGTTCTCTCCTTAACCCATAAGCAGCTGTTTTTAATATGCTATTTGAGACGTAAGCAATTCTGTTTTCTTGTTTGTATTAAAGTTTTGACTCCTACCCAGAGTCTGGAAAGACGCTTCTTTCTCTCATCATGTCCTCATTTGCTTTGCCTTTATAGCCTGCCTCAAACCCTGAGATAAAGGGTTAACCTGCTCGTGAGGGTGGATGTCATGTGGCCTGTCTGCTTCTCCCAAAGCCTCCTGGCACCACAGCATTGGAGGATAAGCATCCAGCACAGGCTTCTGGGAGAGAACTCACACTGTAGCTGTAAGTTCTTAGACAAGCGCTGCATGTGCTCTGCATGGGGGGAGCACGACTGCTTGGTGTTCCCTAGGTGTGGAGTCAATGTGGAGAGGGCTTTCTGAGCATCAGTGCTGCTTTAACTACACGGTTCTGAGGTCAGTGAGAGATGGTTCTGATGCAGCGTCTGCTACTCCTGAAATCACCAAGCACCATTTCCTAGCACCCATCTTCCCTATTTAGGCTTGAGACAGTGTCAAACTGATTTCATGTCATTACAAGTTTGTGTGTTGGGGGGACTGGGGTGGTAGCTCAGATTGTGCTTGCTCTATACGCATGAAGATTTGAGTTTGCTCCCCAGAATTCACATAAAAAAGAAAACCAGACATCATAGTGACTCATGCTTGTAATTTGAGCACTGGGGTATTGGAGGTAGGCAGTTCTCGGGGGACTTGCTGGCCAGCCAGCCTAGCCTACTTGGCAAATTCCAGGCCAGTGAGAGAGACCCTGCCCCCCAACCCCCCAAGAAAGTGAGATGGACCAGTAAGATGGCTCAGATGGTAAAGCTACTTACTGCACAGACCTGATGACCCGAGTTTGATCCCAGGGACCGACCATGTGGTGGAAGGACAGAATTGACTCCTGTAAGTTCTCCTCTTTCCTTGACACACACTGTGGTATGCATCCTTCAACATGTAATTGTAATAAGTAAAATGTAATAAAAATTAAAGAAAAAACGTAGATGGCAAATGAAGACTGAGGCCCGAAGTTGACCTCTGGCCTCCATACACACATATACACACACAGGCACACACACACATGGACACACACATACCCGTGTGGAGCCCATTCCAACTCACCTTGTGGTATTCTCACTCCTCCTCCAGCAATTGAGATCTAGAGCTTTGGGGAACCTCTTTGTGGGGGAGCCCTGGCTTGGCTTGGATGTTGACTGTGGGCAGAGTTAATATGACAGCAGCCTAGAGAGCAGCTGAGAGGCCCCTTCTCCTCCGGGCTTTGTCAGGTGCTTTACATTCAGAAATTCCCAGTGACAGCAGTAGTCTATACCCAGCCTTGTGCCATACACACTGTACCCTGCTCCCCAAGATCAGACTCCAGCCTCATTATTGGGCTTTTTTCCTACTTCCCAGAGAGTATATTTTTGAACTTCAAACCAAGGCAATGCAGTCAGACAAAGGTATAGGTGAATCTAGTTACAGGATCTGACCCACAGAATAAACCATCAACTCCCATATTCCATCTGTACTTCAGCAGGGGCTGTCCTTACCACATTATCTGAAACATACCTATTTTGCTTCCTCATTATCCCTCTCTTAAGTCCTTTCTCATGTTCTTTTTCTTTAAATTTTTATTTATTTATTTATTTATTTATTTATTTATTTATTTATTTATTTATTGTGTACGAGTGTTTTGCTTGCATGTATGTAAGTGCATTGGTCTTGGCCACTGACTGCTACACCTGGCTTAAACTGAAATGTCACCTGTCATGCTAAGTGATACCATGCTTGCGCCCCACATTTGGGAGGGGGCAGGTGACAAAGGATGAAAGCAGTAAGGAGAGAAATCTGGAGAGAATGAGGCTAAGCCAGCTACTAACAGATCTAGAGCGGAAGGCAGACCATCAGTCCAGTCCTGCCTGAGCATGATTCCTTTTGGGAAAGTAACTCACTAAATATTGACCCTCCTGTGTGTAAGCCCTGCATGCCCGGGCTCCTAGGAGTGAGAGGCGGAGCCTCTATACTGCCTCCTGCTCCCTCTTTCAGGTTGCCTGGCTAGGAATGGAAAAGAGATGCCGGTGAGCTTGCCCGAGGACCACTCAGGATGCTGCCTGAGCTTCCACCAGTCAGCCTTCCTCACTGGCTTCAGGACGGGCACCCAGGGGCGGGCTGGAAGGGGCCTCATGAGGAGGGCTGCAGGAGCACCCCAGGAAGGAGGTGTCACATGGCCTTCTGAGCTCATCTGCGCCGTCACCCTCAATGCCCTCTCTCAAGCACACACTACCTGCTTTGTGAGCACCCATGTCTCTGCTGGTGTTCCTATGGCTTGTGCAATGCCTGCCTAGTGGCTTGGCACAGATCTGAGTGCACTTCCCAAGCAGGTGGTGTGATGACATCTGGCTGGCCCAGCTCACCTGTGAACAGCTCACTTCCCTTGTCCCCACTACATTCCCTGCAGACATTCACCATCTAGTGGGAACCAGCTTGTGAGATCATTCACAGTCCACCTGTGATGAGTGAGCTCTCACTGTGTGCACATAACATGACTCTCAGGGATCAATATGGCTGAAACCAACAAAACAAACAGATGTGTAATGCAATGCAGACTATGTTGCTGACCCTACCTCGAGCAAGAGTTATTTGCTGAGTTGTGCCTTGTTCTCATCTAAGCTGAACAAAACTTCCGAAGTCAGAGAAGATCAACATGCTCACTTTACCACAAGGGAATTGGAGCCAGAGAAGTTAATTTACCTACAGGGTAGAGGCAGGATTTATAAGCCTAGGCACGTGACCATGATGGATTACAGTATGTTTTTCAGTGTCTGTCCTTGTACAATCTGAGGAAAAGCTTTGTTGGCTTTGATGATTTTTTCTTTTTTTTATTTTAATTTTATTTTTTTATGTGAATGAGTGTATTGCCTGCATGTAAGTGCACCCATGTTGCACAATGCTCACAGAGACCAGAAGAGGGCATTAGATTCCCTTGAACTGGAGTTATGGACAGACGGTTGTTAGCTGCCATGGGGGTGCTAAGGATGGAACCCGGGTCTTCTGCAAGAGCAGCTAGTGCTGTTAATTGCTGAGCCATCTCTCCAGCCTGATGGTTTTTCTTTATACTTCAAGGTAAAAATCTAAAAATTCATCTGGGTCTTTAATTCTTTTTTTTTTTTTTGGGTCTTTAATTCTTAATTTATGTGTATAACTGAGATTGAGCTTTCCCCTGCCACATATGACATTTAAACACATAGTCTTATTTGCTTCACATTTAAAACAATTTTTTAAAGTGTATTTATTTATTGTGTGTGTGTGTGTGTGCGTGTGTGTGTGTGTATACATATGTATCAACAGGAAGCAGAGAATGAAGACTGATGCTGCTAAATTTATTCTTTTTATTCAGTCCAGGACCTCAGCTCATGGGATGGCGCCGCCCACATTGAAGGTGGGTCTTCCCTCCGAGTTAAACATCTCAGGATCCACCCTCACTGACTTGGCCAGAGATGTTTCCTACACTTATTCTTTTCTTTTTTTAATTAGTTTTTTATTGATTAGCTTTGTGAATTTCATTACATTTTTTCCAATTCAGTCAGGCATATTTAAACTTTACACACACTCCCCCCCACAACACCCTATCCTGATATGTATTCTGCCATACTGTCCTGCATATTTCTCTCCAGTTTTTTTTTCATTTTAGCTTAAGTGTAATTAATGAGTAACAAGCATCCTTCTTGCAAAACCTATCTGCAGTGTTTGTGCCCAAACACATACAGCCCCACCATCAAGTGGGACTTTCTTGTACAAAAAGTGGCAGGGAAAAGGCTGACCCTGTCCCTGAACATTCAAAGGAAGCAAAAGCCTCTCAGATTGCCATAAACATCGAACCCTTATGTGGATCCTAAATGTAACAACTAGTTATAATGAGTCCTAATGAAACTTTAACATTCTAGGTGCCACCAAGGTTCTGATTATGAGAGACTTTCGTGCCTCCCCCCACCATAGAACACAGGAGAAATATGTCGATGATTAGGTCGTTCCCCAACTGTAAATTGGAGACAACTATTGTAGAGGTAATCTCTTATAAAACCGGTAAAACTGCTTTCTTTAATTGACTACTAGACATGGGAACTGTGGAAGGGATTACTCTCTGTTCAGAACCAAATATAATACTAAAGTCCTACATGATTCTTAAAGCAGCCAAGTTGACAAGGAAGACTAACTAACACTGTGGCTGTCCTAATTTGTGAAGAATCTTCAGGTCATCCACACGGCTGCATTAATTTACACTTCTATAGCTGTGTGTGACTTAGCTTGCTCTGCAACCTTAGGCTGAGATGACTGGTTCCTCACCTTGGTTTTGACTCACATTCTCCTAATAGGGAGGTGGAGAGCATGCTCACCTATTTCTGTTCCCTTTAAGCATCTTCTTTTAAGAATATATGTTCAAATTGCTTCACTGCTGTTATGTTGGATGATTTAGTTTTTTTGTTGTTGAGTTTTTCGCGTTCCCTATGATTCTAGATTTTAATTTTTTATCTGGTGGACATGAAGAGTCAGGATGCAGTGAGGAAAAGAAAGGAACCAGTGAGCTAATACAGGCTTCTTGTCCCTTAAGGGACGGGACAGCATCTTTCTCAGATCTTTCCTTGGACAATGGCTTCTGCTTATTTAAATTTTCTGCTTGTCACAGGATTACTTTTGGTGACCTAGGATTGTAGTGGGAAATTGGTCATTTTGTGGGGATCTGGAAGTTATTAGCATGATTGATTGGCATTCATTTAACGTAAAGACAGAGGTGGGTCTCCTGCCGATTCTAAGCAAGCTGTACCAGTCTGTTCTAAGTTCTAGGGATCTTTTCTTTTTTTTCTTTCTTGTTTGGATTTGATGGTTTTAATGTATATATATATATATATATATTATTTATGTGTGTGCATGAACATGTGGAGGTCAGAGAACAACTGTGGGAGTCAGTTCTCCCCGCCCACCATGTGGGATCAGAGAATCACATTTCATCATTGGCCTGGAGGCAAATGTAAAGGCACTGGGGCATCTCCCTGGCCCTAGATTTGAAGTTAATTTTTAAAATTTATTTTGTTTTTAAGCATGTGTATGGGTATGTGCATGTAAGTGCAGTATCCACAGAGACTAGAGGCATAAGAGCCCCTGGAGCAAGAGAGTTCAGGTGCTTGTGAGCCACCTGACACCGATGCCAGGAATCAAGCTTGGGTCCTCTGGAAAAGCAATACAGCCCCCAAACTCTCTGTAGCCCTGGTTTGGAGATTTATTTATTTACTTTTAATTTATGTATGATGAGAGCTTTTCTTCTATGTATTTAAATGTACTACATATGTGCAAAGCCCACAGAGGCCAGAAGAGGGTGTAAGATGCCCACCTTGGAACCAGAGTTATGGATGGTTATGAGCCGCCATGTGGGTGCTGGGAATAGAACCTGGGTCCCCTGCAAGAGCAGCTGGTGCTCTTAACTGCTGAGCCATCTCTCCAACCCCTATTCATCTCTTTTTAATAAAACATTAAGTCATTGTTATTAGTGCTATTATTTTGTTAAATTCATAAAATAAATTTCCAATTTTGGCATATTTTAGAGAATTCATTTATGCTGGGGGCTCAACTTGAAAGTTTTTCTTTGTTTCAAAGTAGATAGCTTTGTGGAAAAAAAAAGCTGCAGATTTTGAGATTTCCCCTTTTCTCTAAGTTGGTATTTTACATAGTTATTGAAGGAAATCCCTAACTAAAGACTGAATGATTTTGAGGGAGTTTATAGCCTCTCAGAGTTCACATCTAAAAAGCATAGTATATATTTTGGAGCAATACAAATGGGAGGGAACAACAACAACATAAGGACTAGGTCAAAGAACTGATTGATATAGTTAAATTCTGCCCCAAACAATAAACCTCTGCAGAAAAAACTTTAAAAAGACTGAGAGAAAGATGCAGCACATGTATGGCAGAATGCATGAACTGGGGTGGGGTGGGGGGCAGGGAAAGGGGAATATGTCTAAATTGAACTGAAAAATGATGTATGAAATACACAAAACATCAATAAAAGTATTTTATTTTAATAAAAGCATAGTACTTACTATGCCTTTGCCAGAGTCACATCTTTTGTACTTTTCCTCCAAGGATAGAACTCTCCCAGGATGCACTTTGTGCACTCAAGGAGGAAGGCTTGGGCAGAGCTGTAATGAAGCCGCTTGGCCAGCCAGTCACATTCAGTCTAGTGATCTTTATAGACACAGATCCATAAATGGGGGAAGAATGTCACAATGTTTGGGATGTGTTTCCTTTCATCATTGTAGAGGGAAATGAAAATGAAGATCTGTGGCTCTGTGATCATTAGACTGAATACCAGCCTCTAAGCCTGTGCATGTGTGTGCATGATGCATGGGACAACAACCCCATGGCAACCCTCTGTTATGGGTGACGAGAGTGGCTGTAAGGTCCACCCTTAGCTTTCACTTAACAGAAACCAGCCTCTGTCTTTTGGTTCTGAGTCTCAAGAGAGGACCAGATATCTTCGCACTCCTGACATTTTTTTTCACTCTTCAGAGTCCTTAACTACTTTTCTTTTCTTTTTTCTTTTCTTTTCTTTTCTTTTTTTTTTTATGTGTATGAATGTACTGTCTGCATGTAGGTGCAATGCTAAGGAGGTCAGAAGAGGGCGTCAGATTCCCCTGGAACTGGAGTTAAAGATGGTTCTTAGCCGCCATGTGGGTGCTGGGAATCGAACCTGGGTCCTCTGCAAGGGCAGTCAGTGCTCTCAACCGCTGAGCCATCTCTCCATCCCCCCTTAACTACCTTTTTATTAATGTTTATGTGTGTGCAGGTACGCATTCGTGCACATGTTAGTGTGTATGTGAAGGTCAGAGCACAACCTCAGGGACTGGTTCTTGCCCTAACTCTTTTGTTATCTGCTGCTGCATATGCCAGTCTAGCTGGCCTGTGACTCTCCTGGCTCTGCCTCCCACCTCATCTAGGGCTAGTGAGATTATAGACATGTACTACTATATCTGGCTTCATGTGGGTCCTGGGGCTTTGAACTCACATCTTTCTGCCTGTGTGGCAGGTGCTTCACTCACTGAGTCATCTCCCCAGCCCCTTAACCACATTTAAAGGTGACATTCTAAGACCTTCATCCTCTTCACCTGGCTCTGCCGGCCCTTGATCTAAGAATACTCTGCACTCCTTTCTCTTGGCTTCTTTCACTTTGAGCTGATGATCACTGGAGCCTGGGGTAGGGTTGGGTGGGGGGATGGGGGCCAGGCCTCCTTTGACTTGGACCACATGTTCATGGTATTTAGAATCATAATGAACTTTCTTTTAAAAATTATTATTATTTTATATGTATGAGTGTTTTGCCTGCATGTGTGTAAGTACACCTGTGTCATGCAGTGCCCTTGGAGGACAGAAGATGGCATCAGATCCCCTGGAACTGGAGTTATAGACAGTTGTTAGCTGCCATGGGGTGTTGGAATTTGAACCTAGGTCTTCTGTGAGAAGAGCCAGTGCTCTTAACTGCTGAACCAGCTCTCTGACCACATACTGAACCTTTTTATTCTAAGAACCAGGCTGTGCATGTGTGAAATTGTTTTATCTCAGCTCCCTAAGCTAAGTGGGCAGGACCTACACAGATGGCTCAGAAAGAGCTGGGTGATCCAGAAGGCAGGGGAATGAATGGTGGGGTACCCCTAGAGTTTAGCGTGGTGAACAGGGCTCACCCCAAGGAATATTAATACTTTCCAATTGTGGATGGGCTTTGAGAATCCCAGCCATGGACACTCTCAACATTAGAATCAAATGACTTCTTTGAATTTTTCAAGAAATAACCCAGAGGGATTTTCTGCCAGCCATTCTGTCTCCCCAGCCAGATCTCAGTTCCTTTGGAAGCAGGGATAAAGTATCCCATTCTCTTCCATGCCATTCAGCATTGCTGACACCTAGACAAGATATGTATTAGGGAGAACTTCATTTCTTCAGGCAGACAGGGGGCAAGTAGAATTAATTTTAGTATTTCCACATTTTGCAAAAGATCACTTAGGGCTGGAGACATGGATCAGTGGCTAAGAGCCTGTTCTAGTTTGCTTTTCTGTTAGAACATGGCCCAAACAACTTGGGGAAGAAAGGGTTTATTTGGTTTATCTTTCCAAGTAACCATGGAGGGAAGTCAGGGCAGGAACTGAAGTAGAAATCGTGGAGCAGTGCTGCTTACCGGCTAGCGCTTCTGCTTGCTCCCGGCGTGTGCTCAGCTAGCTTTCTTATACAGCCCAGTCCCACCTGCCTAGGGATGCACTGTCCGTGGTGGGCTAGACCCTCCTACATCAATTAGCAATTAAGAAAATTCCCCTACAGACTTGTCTTATCTGATCTAGGAAATTCTTTACTTGAAGTCCTTCTTCTCAGGTGACTCTAGTTTGTGTCAAGTTGACAATAAAATCTCACCAGGATAGAGCCGCTGTTTCAGAGGACCTGAGTTTGGTCCCCAGCATCTACACAGGGAAGCTCACAACCACCTGTTGCCCTAGCTCCAGGGTTTCTGACAACCTCTTCTGGCCTCAATGAGCAACTGTACTTACATGTCTTACACAGGCACAAATACATAATAATTAGAAATAAATCTATAAAAGTTCATTTAGGGCTGGAGAGGTGGCTCAGAGGTCAACAGCACTGGCTGCTCTTGCAGAGGACCCGAGTTCTATTCCCAGCACCCACACGGCGGCTAACAAAGGTCCATAACTCTGGTTCCAAGGGTAATCTGATATCTTCTGACCTCCTCCGGCATTGGGTGATGTCGGTGCGCTAACACACATGCAGACAATATACTCATACACATATAAAATAAAATATTTTTAAAAATCTTTTACTTTTTTTTTTCTCATTCACATTTGCAGAGAAAAATTTGCTTCATCACATGAAAGAAACTCCAGTCTTTATAGTTAGGAAAAAAAAGAATTCATTCCTTCATCCTTCCAAACAAGGTTCAGTACAACTGGGTAACAATACATATTTTTGAAAAATACAACGGTATCTTCTATTGCTCACTAATCTTTAAGTATAATTCAGATATTAAAGAAAAGGCTTCTAATCACATTAACATATTATAGAAATCAAAATTAACTTACCACATAAAATAAATTAAAACATTAAATATTAACCTTTTCAGTGCAACATATACAGAAGTCAGAATGACGAGTTCTTAAAAAAAGCATCAGGTTCATTATAATAAAGACAAAGAGAATTTGAATGTTTCAGTAAGTTATCACACCTTGAAGATGAGCTGTTTGTCAGGACTCTGTGTGTGGACACATGTGCACACTATAGCTTTCAAACAGACCAATGGCTGGAGAGAATATATCTTACTCCAGAACATTAACAGCAAACATGGGCCAGGTGTGGTGGCACACACCTGTAATCCCCACACTCAGGAGGCTGAGGTGGGGACTGAGGGGTTTGAGGTTAACCTGGGCTATAGAGTAAGACCCTGTGTTAAAAAACGCAAACCAAACCAAAAGAAAAAACAAATGCCCCCAAAACTAAGTGTTGATAGTGACCCCTGGCCCTGGGCTTTTTGAGTCATGCTTGCCTAGGCATGTTGGGAGAGGGGCAAACACAGAACCTACCAAGAGGCTGGAACCTCCTGAGAAGTATTGCCTGGAAGAGCATCCAGCATCCCACGGACCCTTGGAAACCTGGTGTGGGGACATTAGGCAGCTTATTATACCCAAAGAGAACAGCCCACCCTTCAAGAAGCTCCAGACCCGCAGTCTCTTCCCTCAGTAATGTGCACGGATGGACAGGGCCCAAACCACGTTCTCTTTTCTCAGAGAAAAAGGGCCCCAGGAGTACTGTGCCTGGGACACATGACAAACTGGCCCAGGCTTGGTTCCGCCCGTGTCCAGCTGGGATGCTGTGCTCCAGGCTGGAGCTGCCATTGTATATTTCTGTGGAGAAAATGTGGCCCCAAATGTGTTTCCTGTTCCAACCCACAGAACTCCGAGAGGTCTGCAGGCTTTCAAGAATTCATTTTTCTTTAAAATGTTTTTACATTTTTATTTATTAACTTATTATTATTTGTGTGTGCACTCCCATGGTGTGAGTATGGGGGCCAGAGGACAACTTTTAGAAGTTGGTTCTTCTCCTTCTACCATATTGGTCCCAGAGACTGAACTTAGGTCCTCAGGAAAGTGCCTTTACACATGCAGCCATCTTGCCAGCCCTAGAATTCACCTTCATTTCATACAATGGGAGATTTTCATGGCTCTCTGAGTCCCTGGAACAGCTTTACTGCCCACTGTCCTGTGTGGCTGCTGCTGAGCTCCTTGTTTCTAGCTATAATTAGCACCAAGCTTTTTGAAGGGCATTCAGAGAGGGCTTAGAATACTCACTGTGAACTGACAGAGTGTTGCTACAGCTAACCAAGAGCTGTGTGAGACGGCACAGGAATCTAATGCTCGTCTGCCTCTAAAGTCAAAGTCACCAAAGAAGCAAGGAGGCCCTATGCCGGGGCACGGACTATGATCTAAGCAGACTTGTCTCAACCTAGCCTCTGATTCTTCCCATACCTGATGCTCTGCAAAGGGCTGATTTGGAAGGCACTTCTGGGGGCACTTGAGTTTGATTGCTTTGTGTGTGTGGGAGGTACAGGGCTCAGCCACTGTGACTTGCTGCACCCAAGAGCTAGTGTTCAGACGTAGGTCCTCCCAAGGCCTCTCTGCTTCTACCTTCTCATCTTCTGTTCCCATCTTCCCCCACCTCTACAAGCTTAGATGCGAATTCATTGTAACGTTTTAGAGTGGGACATCCATCTTCCCACCATTAGCTGAAAAAAGTCTCATAAGTATTTTCACATCAGTTGAAACTCTTAAAAGCAATCAGACCTCCGGGAGGCTCCAACAGTCTGGAAAAGACCCATCATCTGAACTTAACAGTGTGAACTAAACTAAAAGCAAGCGCCGTGCCTTTGCTGAGTTATTCCTGGGAGCCGGGACGTGAGTCTTTCAGCAGAGATTGCTGAGAGCAGTCCAGTGGAGGTCCAAAGTGCAGCAGATTGATCTCTGAGCAGCAGGCTACACTTAGCCTTGACCCACATGTATGACCCAAGGAATGCAAACTTAATCTAATTTCTTTAATAATAAAAAAACTGCTGGGTGTGGTGGTGCCTGTAAACCTAGTACTCCGGAAACTAATGCAGGGGGATCTTGAGTTCAAGGCCAGCCTGGGCAACACAGCAAGACCTTGTTTCTCAAAACAACAAACGTAAATAATAATGATAATCTCTGTCCAGAGCTGTGTCAGGGGCAATGAACAAACCCAGCTTCTTCATTTAAAGCTTCAGGCATTGTGAAATAGGAATGCCTACGTTAAGCCCTGGGGCAGATCAATGCCTAGATCATATAAAAAGAGAAAATTTCATAGAAATAGATGGAATGGGGAAGAAGATTGAGAAAAAGGCAACATTTTTTGGATAGAAACTTCAAACTAACTTGGCATGTCGAATGTCCCTTGCCTTATACATTATGTTAGAGGGTCTGGAGGGCTGGGGGCGGGGGGAGTTCACCTGACCGGCTTCTTCATCAAGCAGCTTATATGTCTCTACACTGCCATTCTGTCTTCAGACTGTACTGAGCCACCCAGAGATGAGGGACCAGAGCCCTCCTGAGAGCTGGGGTAGCAATCTTGTTAATGATGTCAACATTCTGAAGGGGGAAATCCGCTGGAATATTTCTCCTAATGCTTGAAAAGAAATGAAATAGGAAAGTTAAATTTCTCCTTTTCAAAATAAAGCAAAATCCCAAGCAACAACTTGGAAGATAAAGCTGGTGCCCTCATGGATTTTGCCCAGTGCTGGAGCTGGGCTCAGGAGGAAGCTAATCTGCTTATTCAAGTGCTGGCCTGTGTCGGCCCAGGGTGCCCACACAGGCTCTCTTGTCCTCTTGCCTCCAACAGAGCGGTCAGTCTTGGCCGCTGGCCTTGCTAACTTTTCTACAGCATATATCCAGAGGACCTTCCTGCTTTATCGTACAGGGCATGACCCCTGAATTCCAGCCTTTGCTCCTATTGGGATACAGTCTTGGACTCTGTCCATACAGCCCCAGGCTCCCCAAGTCTTACTGTCTCAAAGAGGCTGGCCTTTTAAAATTGGTATAACTTAGCCAACAGCTCATCTATTATTAATGTGGATGTCTGCTTGGCTTATGCTTTTTACATTGACTTGTAAGATTAAAAATTAAACCATTATCCATCTAATAAATATGACAGAGATTCCCAAAGGTTGTGACAGCTTGGGGAGACGTCAGGCCAGGTTAGGGGCTCCCAGGAGGCCACACATCTTTGTGTAACAATAGACATTTCCCCTTGTCCACTTTGTACCCCAATGAGCAGATGAGCAAACTCAGTAACAACCACAGAGTCTCTGCTTGGGTCAGGTTGCCCATTGAGAAGAAACAGCCCAGAATCCATGCCTGGTAGGAAACACCGACCGAAGCATACACCTAGCATGGGTTAGCAGGAAGGCTAGCCCTTTGCAGTTCCTGTCTGACCCATCTTTAAATCAGAGTCCTTTGGCCTCTTCTCTAGAATACACTGAAGAAGCCCAACAGACAGTTCTCCACACAATTTTGAAGGCCCACAGGAGACAAGAGGCTGCACAGGCTGTTGTAGACACGGGCAAAGTCCGCAAGCATGTCCAGGAGTCTGGGCACTGTTGGCAATTGTCCTGAAGAGAAGGCTTTTCTGCTTTGAGTTGCTACAGGCTGCCTGGCCAAATTCTTCCTCTGGGATCTTCAGACCACTGGTGAAAAGGAAAAATATGGTAAGCACTGTGGACCAGAGCTCAGGAATGCTGGGGAAACTCATGTGGGACAGAGGCTTGGAGATACATCAGCATCTGGCACACGTGCCCAGTGGCACATGAGGTCATGGATAGATGTGTGTACCATCTCAGGGAGAGGTGCTGAAGTCAGCGTGGCTTACCATCTTTGAAAGGCCAGACCCTCTCCTAACTCAAAGCGAACTTCTTAAATATGGGGAGGGAAGCCAGGTATAGTAACACATGCCTTTAATACTAGTACTTGGGAAGCAGAGGCAGGTGGATCTTTGTGAGATTGAAGCTAGCCTGGTCTACATAATGAGTTTTAGGTCAGCTGGTGTTAGAGGGAGATTCCTTCTCAAAAACAAAAACACACAAATACCCCAAAACCGAAACAGAACCAAAAAATGGGGAGTGAAGAGATGCTATTAATAATCAACTTTATAATACATGACTATCGAGGAGAACCATAAATACTACAAAATCCACACATTTTCCTAAGAGATAAATACTCAAACTTTGATGGCTCTCTGGATGGAATAGCTTGCTTGTGTGGGTGGGCCTTTACGGGGCTTGTCTGGATAAAGGGGCTCTTGGACTCCAGCCATGATCAGATTTGGGTTCGTACACCATCAGCTTAGCCCCACATCCAGTGCTCTAAGAGTCTGGAGGTTCCCTAGAGACCTTTGGTGGGCCAGCCCCCTCTACTGAGTTTTATAACACTGTACCTCCATCTGTGATGGTATTTGGGATGGAACTCAGGGCTTCATGAATTCTGGGAAAGCCCCTTGCTACATCCCAACCCTGCTTTTCAATTTTTATAAAAAATATAAAATATTATTTGTTTATTTATGTGCATGTATCTGCATGAGAATATTGAACATGTATGTGTTCAGGTAAGCATGTACCCATGGAGGTTAGAAGAGGGCATCAGGTCCCTCAGACTTGGAACTATAGGGGTTTGTAGGACACGGCTTTTATGTGGGTGCTGGGATCTGAGCTCTGGTCCTCAGGATTGCACAGCACATGCTCTTATCTCGGAGCCATCTCTCCAGCCCTACTTTTTTTTTTTTTTTGGTCTTTTCGAGACAGGGTCTCCCTGTAGCCCCAGCTATATCCTGGAACTCTTTGTAGACCAGGCTGGCCTTGAACTCACAAAGATCCGCCTGTCTCTGCCTCCCAAGTGCTAGGATTAAAGGTGTGTGCCACCACGCCCGGCTACAGTGTCTCTCTCACTTGCCTGGGCTGGCCTTGAACTTGTGATCCCTTGCCTCAGCCTCCTGAGTAACGGAGACTATAGGCCTGAGCCACCAGGCCCAGCTTGTAGAACAGTTTTAAAAGAAGAAATTGAGGTTCTGTGACCTCGGGTCACCTAGTCACCAGCTGGGAAAAGAGCTCCCTTATGGTCAAATAACACTCTAGGATGCACCCAACCCAAGGTGGCAGGGAAGCAGCCCACCTTTCCCTCCCCTCGGCACTTCTACCCTGACTTGGGGATGACAGCCATTTGCTCTACCCAGCAGCGTCTCCCCAGGAAGAACATGTCCCCTCCCCACGGAAGCTCCCATGTACCTGTCTCAGAGTGGCAGCAAGTCGTCCTTCCCTTCAGGAGGGCACTGGGCTTCTCGTGTCTGCAGACGAGGGCACGGCACCACTCACAGTGCTTGCGGAGCCGGCAGCAGCTGCAGTGGAGGGGCAGGGTGATGAAGCCAGCCGTAGAGCCCTGGGCACCCACCCAGCCTTCCCACGGAGCCTTCAGAGATTCAGCCATGACAGGATGCTGAGGGCCCCGGGCAGATGCTGACCAGTCACAAAAGCACCTGCTAGCTGTCCTGTAGTGTCAGCAACTGTTGCTGTAGCTCTGCCCTGGCCACCCGGGTCTACCTGGCTTCAGCTTCCTTGGCTGGCCGACGGGACAGGCCAGGCACCCAGCTGCTGTTTTCATAAAGGACCAGCTGAGTTCTGCCAATGTAGCAATGGCCTCAAACAGCCATGAGTACCTGCACCAGCAGATCACGGGGCTGGGATCATGATGCAGAAGGGGACCCTTCCTTAGGGAGCACCAGTGGGTCTGTGCCTCAGATGACCAGCGGGACAGAGCCTCTTATCTGGGTGAGACCTGGCTGTCTTGGAGAGCAAAAGCCTGGTTTTGCCTTCATACCCAGTTCCACCAAAGTAACCCTAATGCTTATTGTGACCCCTCACCCCTGGATAGCCTGACTGACCCATGAACGCCCTGTGTCAAACTAGGCACAAATCCCTGATCTCAGTGACTCAGACTCCACTTATTTCATGGAGTAATCCTGAAATTCCCTGCTGTTGGGAATACAGTGTCGTGCTTCCTGGGGCTCTGGCTGTACTGGCCAGCCTAGTGGGCAACAGACAGGCTAAGATACTCCTACAGTCTCCTGGGGCTCAGCCTGGGGCTCAGCAAAGCATCCCGGAGGATGTGCCTCAGAATTTCAGAGGTGGAGGGGACGGGAGCGTAGAGAGGAGGGAGGGCTGTGTGGGTGATGTCAGCATCGTGCAGTTTCAACAGTAGGGACCTTTGATGTGACTTTGTATCTGTCAGGTGCATTCTGCAAAGAGGAAGGACTTTTGCTGCTTTAACAGAGGACTGGGAGTCATTTCCAGCTTCTAAGGCCCTGTCCAGTTGTCAGTTTTCACAAGGGCAGAGGCAGAGCTTGTCTCTGATTTGACCTTGGCTTCTGCCAGCACCCAGACCCCCCACTGGGGACCCCCCACTGGGGACCCACACATGCTCCAGGCTGTTGCACAGTTGGGCCACCTGCCACACTGTGTGGAGAAACAGCCACGGTCCTCTCTGCTCAGCTGACATCATTCCCGTGTCATAAGCAGCTGGTGGCTGTTCCATGTGGTCACGTTTCAGATGCCCATCCTGGTAGGGCAGGTGTGTAGGGGACATGACCTCAAGGGCAGTGAATACTCACTGGATCAGCACACAGGTGATAATGAGGACAGCCAGGGCCACAACAGAGACCACCACCAAGGCGGTGATGGCCTGCTTCTTCTGGCTGGCGGCCACCACGGCCAGGAGGTCCGCATGCTCGCAGCGTGCACCCATGTATCCGGAGTGGCAGCTGTGGAGAAGAGGAATGTCAGTCTGCTCTTGAGGGGTGCCTTGTTCAGCTCTTCAGAGAGGGCTGAGTTGGAAGGACCCAGAGCCCTCTGGGAAAGCTCAAAGAGGTTCCTGTATCCTGTGGGATGGGGAGCACAGGTGTGGGAAAGCCACTCCCAACTCCCACCAAGGTACTGGGAAAACCAAGTCCCTGCTTCTCTGAGGGTTAAAAACACGGGGAAGTGTGTGATTCTGCTGACTCTTACGGCTGACGGCAACATTTATGACAAGAAACTCATTGGCCAGCTGATTAAAATCTAGTTATCATTATTTTGTACGTGTACCTGTTCATGTGTGTGCCTGCTGGTGAGGGCTTATGAGTATGTGCATACCTGTGGAGCCAGAGGTCGATGGTTGGTGCCTTCCCCTGTCACTGTTATTTATGGACATAAGGGTCTCTTACTGAATCTGGAACTCACCTACTTGGCTAGGCTGGCTTGCCAATGAGCCTTCCCCCTCCGCCTCCTCAGCTCTGGGATTATAGGCTTGTGCTGCGACACCCATTTGTATTCGGGTCCTCATACTTTGTGGCAACCATTTTACTAACTGAGCTGTTTCGTTAGCCCCCAATCCAGGTTATTTTAAAACAAAATTTGTCTATTCAGAATTGTGGATGAAAGAAGACAAGTTAGATACATTGCCTGTGCTGAGGTCAGGTCTTCTGTCTCTCTCGAGTTTACTGAGTCCTGTGACATTTTCCTGGGTGGCCCAGTGCATGGGGTCCCCACAGCAGGGCTGGAGAAGTCTCAGGGCTCCCATGAAGCCTGTCCCCAGCCCCCTTGCTGCTGAGGGGCAGGCCTTGATCTACAAAATACCCCAGGTTTTAGCTGCTCTTTATGAGGAGAGAAGAGAAGAAGTAACATTTTTTTTTCTTGTTAATTTCCCAGTCTTCTAATATTAGATTTAATTATGCTGATAATTTTAGGTACGAACCACAGGAGGGGGAGGGGCGTCCCCTCACCTGGCACAGAGTCTCACCTCACTCTGCAGTTGCCTCTACTGCTGTTGGGTACAACATGATTACCTGGGAAGTCCTGGTAACTTTGGGGGCCCAAGGCTATACCCTGATCTGGCCACCCAGGTGACCCTGTCCTGTAGGTAGGCCTAAGACACAGAGGCAGGACTGGCCTGGAATCCAGAACCACATTCCAAAGCCAGAGGTGCTTCCTCCAACCCTGTCCTCCCCCACCCCCCCCCTCAGCATTGTCCCAGGGTCCAGGGTGTCAAATGGACTCCTATACTGGAGGCTGGACAAGAAGGAGAAGCTGTACCCCATTTATGAACAGAATATGAATGATGTAAGAGTCATCACAAAGGGGGACAGAGACAGAGACAGAGACTGACACTTTCTTTTTTTATTTATTTATTTTTATGTGTATGAATGTACTGTCTGAACGTAGGTAGGTGCACCTGTGTTGTGCAATGCCGAGGAGGTCAGAAGAGGGTGTCAGATTCCCCTGGAACTGGAGTTAAAGATGGTTCTTAGCCGCCATGTGGGTGCTGGGAATTGAACCCCGGTCCTCTGCAAGAGCTGTCAGTGCTCTTAACCGCTGAGCCATCTCTCCAGCCCTGAGACTGACACTTTGATCCTGGGACCAGGTCCATGTGCATGTGCAGAATGGATCTGCTGCCTGGCGATGGCTGCTTGTCAGACAGGCTTCTGCAATGCTGTCTGGTTTTTGTAATTCTGTAAATGAGGCTCCAGAGCCCCTTCAGGCTCCTTCCCCATAATAAGAACAAAAGAAAGGCACAAGAGAGAGAGAGGGAAGAGGATGCTGGGAGGTTGGCTGCCTGGGCTGCAGGACCCCAGTGCTACAGGTAAGTGCTGAGTACAGGCAGAGTCCTTTACTCCCTGGTACACACCAGGGGCCCAGGCCATGGGTGCTGCTAATTAAGGCCAGGAGCTGCTTTGGTGATTTGCTTAGGAGCAAGGCCATGGCTGCAGGCCCCTGCATTTTACCAAGAAGTATAAACCAGCTCTGAAGTATCTTTCTCCCTGTGCATAGCTTTCAGGCCACCCCTTTCAGGCCACCCCTACTCCTTCTGACAGTGCCATCTAAAGATGTTAAGAAATCTGAAAGCTGCAGTTGTGTCAAGGTAAAGTTTCCTTTTTCCTTAAGGAAAATGTTCCTTGACTAGAAAAGGACTGCTTTGAAGCGAACTGGAAAGTAGAGAAAGTGCAACAGAGTGGAGGAAGGAGAGAATGGGTTCCACTGCTGCCTGGCCCCACGCTGTCAGATGACACTCTTCATCTCATAGTGTTCTAAGTAATTGTGTGTGTGTGTGTGTGTGAGAGAGAGAGAGAGAGAGAGAGAGAGAGAGACCCATGGAGACACACACACACACACACACACACACACACACGCACACATGCACGTGCGTGCGCGCGCGCACACACACACACACGCACATACACTCACTCACTCACTCATGTTCCAACCAACTAAATAAAAACCCAAATCTAAAATTCTGTTGTCTATTGGGCTGAGGATGCAGCCCAGACTGCTTATGTGCCAGACTGCTCACTAGCCTACATAAGGCCCCAGGTTTGATCCCTAGCACCATAAATATAAAACAAAAAGGGAAACAAAGCAACAATAAACCTCTGCAAACCATTTTAACAGCTGCACAGCAAGCTTCGCAGTGCTTAGCTTTGCCATTCTTTCCACTTAGACCTGGTGAGCCGTGTTAACCAGTGCTGGGCTTAGAGCTTGGGGCCTTGTTAGTATTTCAGATAACATTCTCACGCAGGAGCTCAATGTCAGGTACAACCTGACACAGGCTCTGGAGCCAAACTGGCCTGGATTCTAAGTCCTTCTGTACTTCCTGTCTGGGCCACTTTGAGCCAGGAACTTCTCTTTACCATAGACTCTGCAACTTTAAATGCAATGATAATAAATCCCATCTCATAGCTGAATGCTAAATGAGTTGATATCATGTAAAGGGCAGCAAGCAGTGCTCAACACCAAGGCTGGCTACATCCCTGTCAAAGATGGCAATAAAGGGCATGAATGGTTGGGGAGATACCACATCTGGTAAAGTGCTTGTGAGCGGGAGAATCTGAGTTCCATCCCCCAGAATCCATGTGAAAAGACCCATTGAGGTGACATGCACCTGTAATACCAGCACTGTGGAGATGGAGACAGGTGGATCACTGAGGCTCACTGGCCAGCCAGCCTGGCCTACAGGGGTGAGATCTAGGCCAGTGAGAGACCCATCTCAGCAAATAAGGTGAGGGCTGGGGAGACAGCTTAATTGGTAAAGTCCTTGTTGTCCAAGCATGAGGACCTGAGTTTGGAACGTCAGCACCCATGGGAAAGCTGGGCATGGTGGACCATGCTTGAAATCCTGGCCCTGCAAAGTCTGAGACAGGAGATTGCAGGAGTTCGATGTACAATCTAACCGACTTGGTGAGTATGAAGCCGGGGAGAGAGCCTTTCTTTTTATTTTTTTTATTTTTTTTTATTTTTGCATGTGTATGAATGTATTGTCTGCATGAAGGTCTGTGCACCTGTGTCATGCAATGCCGCGGAGGTCAGAAGAGGGTCTCGGATTCCCCTGGAACTGCAGTTCTCCTGGAATTGGAGTTACAGACGGTTCTTAGCCGCCATGTGGGTGCTGGGGATCGAACCCGGGTCCTCTGCAAGAGCGTTGGCGCTCTTAACCGCTAGTCTATCTCTCCAGCCCCGAGAGCCTTTCTTAAAGAGCAGAGATGGCTCAGTATGGAAGAGCGCTTGCTGCTCTTGTGGAGGACCTGAATTCATTTCCCAACATCTATGTTGGACAGCTCACCACTGCCTGTGACTCCAGTTTCAGGGGATCCAATGCCTGTGGCTTCCAAAGGCACCTGAACTCACATGCGCATACCCTACACATGATTAAAAAGGAAATAAATCTTTAAAAACCCTTTGAATTCTAGGGTTAGCAAGATGATTTGGAGGGTAAAGTCATGGTGTGCCGTTAGGACTGGTGACCTGAGTGCGATTCCTGGGAAATGCAAAAAGGGTTCAATACACAACATTATGCTTATAATTCACAATACTACCTCTGCTCTGGCAGAGGACCCAAGTTTCCCACACCCACATCAGGTGGCTTACAACCACCTGTAACTCCATCTAGGAACTTCAACACCATCTTCTGGCCTTTGAGGGCATCTGCAATCACGTGACATACCCTTCCCCCCCATGCACATAAGTAGAAATAAAACTTTTAAAAACCCCAACAAGGTAGACATCTCAGGAATAACTGAGGTTGACCTCTGACTGTCCCATGGGCATATGTAAAGTTGCACACATATGTACACACACACACACACACATACAGAGAGAGAGAGAGAGAGAGAGAGAGAGAGAGAGACAGAGAGAGAGAGACAGAGAGGATTTATTGTTAGGATTCTTTAGCTACACTATGTATGTCATTATATGCAGTGACGTCTTCTTCGGCAGAGGCTGCCACCCTGGTGACTAGCCAGGTTCTTTGGCATAGGTCTCAAGATAAAGACTTGACTATCAAAGTCAAGGATCAAGTTGAAGTAGTCTTTGAGAATATTCTATATTGGCTTGTGTTTCACATGGCCACCCATGGGGCTCGGTGGAGAATGGATTCACTAGGTCCAGTGGCTTGTGTACTGAGCTCACCTTTTCTTGATCTCTTAAGAACCAGAACCAGGGCTGAATGTGAAGGTCAGTCAGTGGTTGAGCACTGGCCTAACATGTGCAGGGCCTGAGATTCATCCCCAACTCTGCAACAACAAAAAGAACTAGACTCACTCAGTCCTACCATGTCTCCAGTGTGGGGTTGGGAGGACAGGCTCAGTTAGGACTTCTACTGCACCTCTCAGATAAGGGTCTCATGGAATAATTGCCTCACTTTCCTTCTGGCAGGGCTTTATGCTGTCCCTGAGTCATGGAGATGATACTGTCTATGGAAGCTGCAATGGAAGCTTGCGTTGTGCTGGAAGTGGGGCCTGGCATTCTCCTAGTTTTGTAAATGACTGAAATCACCACCAGCCACCTCCAGGTGTTCAGAGCTTAAATTCATCTCATGGGACCGGGAAGCTAAATCCTATTTAATTAAATCAAGGACTTGAGTCTAGAGGCTTGGCAGCAATTCTCAAGGAGTTCTGACTACAACCCTTTGAGGTATCAGTATCTCCAGCTATACACAAAGAAACCGAAGCTAAATGGGGTTAAGTCACCTGTATGGGATGCTTGTTGGGATTTTAACTGAGGTTTGAGATAGGGAGAGGACAGAACCAGGATGCGTTTTTTTCCAGATCTGCTGAGGGAATGATGTTATACTACTGCTCACCCCTCTCCTGCCCCCCAACATGTTGGGAGGATTATGGAGCTGCCAGCTGTGGCTCCTATAATTAGAGGACCCCTCTCCCCTCCTCTGTGCCCCCTCCCCCATCTGATCTCTTGTGGGCATGGCCTTGGCTGCAGGACCACCTGTGGGTGCAGGAATATTGCTCATGGTCACTCTCTTTGGGCATCTATCCAGAGTGAGTGACATGCCCTGTGGTAGGGGGATGTGTTGGGAATGTTTTCCTTGGCCAATAGCAATTTATTTCAATGGGAACCAGGTCAAGGACTTCAGGGTCCTGGGAGCATTCAGGGTGGCAGGAAACTTCAAGTCACCTGAGCAGCCTCCCTCTCCTGCAGGCAACCACTCAATGCCTCCAGTCTACTCCAACTCAGGAAGAAAGGGCGGCCTCTGACCTGGCTGGAACTCGATATGTAGACCAGGCTGGCCTCCAACTCACTGCAATCTGCCTGTCTCTGCTTCCTAAGTGCTGGGATTAAAGATGTGAGCCACTATGCCAGCTCTTTTCTTTAAAAGAATTTACTTATTTATTTTTATTATATGTTTATAAGGTTTTGGCCTGCATGCATGTAAGTCCACCTGTATGTGCAATGCTCATGAAGGCCACAAAAGGGTGTCATGTCCCATGGAACTTGTGTAACAAACAGTTGTCGGCTGTCATGTGGGTGGTGAGTCCCTTGTAAGATCAGCCAGTGCTCTTAGCTGATGAGCTTTCTCTCCAGTCCCCCTTTCATATCTTTCCAGCCCCTCGGTTTATGGCATAAAATGTCACTTTAGATTTTCTGGGAATCTGGACTTTATTCCTCTGGGAGAACACATCTAAGAAGCAGCTCCCGCCTTTGAGCTATAATCTTGGCTTGCTGCACCTTTTTTATACTGCCGTGACAGATGGGGCCCTGCCTCAAGGTATGTCAGTTTTATTGACCAGAATGTTGTGTGTGTCAACTCCTCAAAGCCGGGCGGTTCTTAAGAGCAGGGACAGCATGTTCTAGCTCTCAATGCAGGGACTCAGAGTTTCTGGTCTGGTGGGAATTAGTTAGTGAGAACATTCTTCTAGTTACATAAATACAAAAAGGTATAAGGCGTGGTCCTATCCTCCAGAGCTGAAGTTCCAACAGTGGGTAGGAAGGCAAATCTCACCAGGTCACCAGGCCTAAGTGCTTGCCTTGTTCAGACATGCTGGGTCTGTATCCTCGGAGAGCTGTACAGAGGGAGGGGATGGGTCACTCTTGTCCCCATGGCCTCGCCCACTGGAGCTGGAGGGTCCTTCTGAGGATCTGGTTAAGGCGGGTCATATGGTAAGGTACTCAGCCTAATGGATTAGCAGTGACAGCAGGTGACAGAGATCAAGATTCTGCTTTGGTGTCTGGCTGTACTGGGGAGTGGTGGGGACCAGAGGACTGGAGAAGACAGCCCTGTCTACGTAGTGGGTGGGCACATCTGAGTTTCTGCCCACTGGATATCCCTGTGAGGTCAGGCTATAGCACTGCCCACCCCTCCTCTGTTAATTTAAGAGAAGCTGGGCACTGCTGAGGAATGTCTAAAATGTCTACCAGGACTTGAAGCTACCAGACAACAACATGCAGCATCGCCTCTGTGGGCTGAACACTACCCCAGTGGGGAAACTGAGGGAAAGAGGTAGGCACTGTTTGCATGGCCATGCCCCCCGCCCCCCCCCCAGCCTTCTCAGTTGGCAGAGTATGTCTTATTTTGAGCACTTAGCTCCAAAAGGGACTTGTGAAGAGCCGGTAGGAAGGCTCCTTGTATTTCTGTAGAGGTTCATCCGCAGAGGAAGATGCCAGAACCTTCCTCGGAAGCAGCAGAGCTTGGTGACTCCAGGGGAATTTCTGAGGGATCCATGCGTGGCCACCGTGTCATATTCACAATGATCAGAGGTTAAAAGCTTACTTCCAACAGGCCCTGGACTCAAACCACATCTTTTCCTGCCTTCTCCTGGGGACCTTGGGTCTGGATGGCACTCTGCTTGTCCTCTGTTCGTCAGTTCCCACATCTGCACGGTGGCTTTGCTCCAGGGCCCTTCTTCCCCATGACCATCACTGGGTGGGCCTTTTGTTCTGGTGTGTGTTTCCATATATGGGTATATGCCTCCCCTGGCATGCATATGGCGGTCAGAGGACCCAGAAAAACCTTGAATGTCGGTCTCTCTTGGTCACTGCTTACACGAGGCTAGCTGGTCCTGGCGCTCCTAGTGATTCTCCTGCGTCTGCCTTCTATCTATCTGCTGGTGGGGACTGCTGGGATTACGAACTTGCACCCTATAGCATCTGGCTTTTCCTGTGGGTTCGAGGGATCTGAACCCAGGCATCCATCCGGCTCCTGTGGTAAGTGCGTTACCACATGAGCCACCTCCCCAGCCCTCATCGTTGGCCCTCATCTAATGTGCTCAGGAGGTTCAGAGCCTATTTTATTTTTTTTAAGTATTTAAAAAAATTTTTTTTTTATTTATTTCCGTATGTGTATGAATGTACTGTCTGCATGCAAGTTTGTGCACCCGTGTCGTGCAATGCCGCGGAGGTCAGAAGAGGGTGTCGGATTCCCCTGGAACTGAAGTTCTCCTGGAATTGGAGTTACGGACGGTTCTCGGCCGCCATGTGGATGCTGGGGATCGAACCCGGGTCCTCTGTAAGAGCTGTCTCGGCGCTCTTAACCGCTGGCCATCTCTCCAGCCCCTCAGGGCCTATTTTAAAGGCTCCCTGAAGGTGGAGGCCACCACATCCTGGCATCCCTCCTTGTTCTGTGACTTGCTTAACCTGTGCACGTCCTTTCAGTTATTTTGCAGAATGGATGAAAAGTGTCTGGTGAACCGAGACTACCATAGGAGCTCCCAGGAACCCAAGTCAGTGCCTCTGCCCAGGGACTCTAAGCTGGAAACTAAACTCTAGTCAGGTTTTGCTGAGATGCTGTTAAAAACGGCACCGAGGGTGGTGGCATAACCTTTTCACAGCAGCACTGGGGAGGCAGAGCCAGTGGAATTTTGTGAGGCAGAGGCCAGTCTGGTCTACATAGCAGGCTACAGGCAAGCTAGGGGCTACAGAAAGATCTTGTCTCAGACACCAAACAAAGCAAGCAATCCACCCACCACAGAGCAGTTCCCAGGATTCCTCCGTCTGAGGAACCTGGCTTTAGGACAGGTGGTCCGGGAGCATGCATCCCCTTGACATGTGGTTTTCACCCTTTGGCCTACCCAGCCTGCTAAGTCTCAGGAGGTAAATGCTCTTTTCCTTGAGTGCCCAGCCATCCCCAGGAGATGAGAAACACTTACACACATGCCGGCTTGTCCTCCTGCACCAAAAACCTGCAAGTCCCATGGAAGCAGTACTGAGTGTGGGAATCCGGGCAGGAGTTGAAGTGAGACACCACTGCAGCGGCCACAGGTGGGTCTGCCGGGGAGAGATGATGGTCAGACCACGTGGTTCAAGCTTGTCTCTACTCCTTGTCTCCACTCAGGCCCCTGTGAAGCTCTCACTTCCTAAAGCTAGGTGGGGCCCAGAGCATTTCCTGGCTATTTTTCTTTTTTTTTTTTTGAGACAGGGTCTCCCTGTAGCCCCAGCTGGCCTGGAACTCACTCTGTAGACCAGGTTGGCCTTGAACTGACAGAGATCCACCCGCCTCTGAGTGCTAGGATTAAAGGCCTTTGCCACCATGCCCGGCTCAAAGACGGTTCTTAGCTGCCATGTGGGTGCTGGGAATCAAACCTGGGTCTTCTGTAAGAGCAGTTGGTGCTCTTTAACCTCTGAGCCATCTCTCCAGCCCCTGGCTATTTATCTAAGATGACAAAACAATTTCCTCAAAGGCTTTGATGTGATTCAAAGATAGCTGCCCAATTTCATGTTGGGAAAGTGGCAGCAATCTTTAAAAAACAAAACAAAAACAAAAACCATGGCCCTCATAAAAATTTGTTTGCAGTTGGGTGTGGTGGCACAGGTCTGCAATCCCAGCATGCAGGAGGGGAAGGCAGGAGGATCCGGGCTCACTGACATAGGAGTCAGAGGTCAGCTTGGGTCAAATGACACCCTGTCTTTAACAAAACCAGAAAACAAGGATGAGAAAACAGCTCAGTTGGAAAAGTGCTTGTTGTGCAAGAATGAGGACCTGCATGTGAGCCCAGCCTCCATGTAAAAAGCCACGGTAGTGAGGACTGTAATCCCAGTACTAGGAAGGAGGGAGGCAGGACCCTGGGAGCTCCCTGGCCAGCTGAGGGCGTGCAGAGCTCCGTGTCTTGAAACTGTGGCTGAGAAGGATGCTCATCCAGTACAAATACACGGAATGGCATGTAGAACAGGTTTGACTTTCCTTATTTCTGTTCTCAGAGTTTTCAAAGCAGACATGAGCAATGGCAGATGAAATCTTCAACAGCGTCCCTAAGACACGTGAAGACGCACCTGCCTGTGATGCTTCTCCAGTGTCCCCAAGACACGTGAAGAAATTTGTGGCTTAAAACACACACTTCTTCCCATACTTTGTGTTTTGAGATAGTGTCTCATGTAGCCCAGGCTGACCTAGAATTCACTGCATTTCTAGGCTGGCTTTGAACTCTTGATGCCCCTGCCTCTTCTTCCCAAGTGCCGGGATCATAGGGCTGTGACACCACACTTGGTTTATGTGGTGCTGGGATTGAAGCCAGGGCTTTTCCATACCAGGCAAGCAACCCCAGCTGACTTCTGGTCCCTCATGCCTATCTGCCTGCTGCAGGATGACAGTTTATGTTACAATCACTAAAAGGCATTTTAAAACCCTTTTGCTGCTGGGTATGATGGTGCACGCCTTTAGTCCCAGCACTCAGAAGGCAGAGACAGAGACTCTGTGAGTTCAAGACCAGCCTACTTTACATTGGAGTTCCAGGGGAACAGAAAACATTTTGCTTTAATTACAGCGATAGATTTGCTTTTTAAACCTCTCAGGATCTTAACACATTTCCCAAGTACAAAGTGATCTCCCCCCTTTTTTGTCTTGTTTTTGAGACAGGGTCTTTCTGTAGCCAGAGGATTGCTTGGAAGTCACTATGTAGACCAGACTGGCCTCCATCTCATAGAGATCTGCCTGCCTCTGCCTCCTAAGTGCTGGGATTAAAGGTGTGTGCCACCATTCCTGGATAAATGATCCATTTTTTAAGATACCAAAAAATGGAGCTAAATTAAACCTGGAAACCACCTCCCCTGAAGGCTAGCTCCCATAGCTTTGGAGAGCACTACTCAAGCCTCTAAGGGGGGACATCAATCTGCGGTCTAACACCAGCTTTAAGCCAAAATATCTATGTCAATGAGCAGCATAGCATATGACATTGGTGCAATAGTGGCACTTTTAACTTGGGGGCTATCAATGGCTAACTAATTGGACCTAAATCCCAATCAGCGGGATGAAACTCATGTGTGGTACTGTAAACATAACCAGATGCACAGAACTGGAGAGGGCATAGATCTTAGAGAAATTCTCAAGGTTGACACACCCCTAGGCTAAGGTAACATCTTACTAACTGCAACATAGGTATCCTTATGCTTACAGATGTTGATATCCCAGACACCACTCAAAAAAGAAGCTTCTTTTATACTAGAGGAAGAATAGTACAGAGTACCACAATTGGACTTACTTAGGCATGAGCAATTCACACATAGACATGGTCTGTGAATTGCTCATGCCTAAGCGACACATCTACAATGCAACCTCTACATATAAGGCACAAGCAACATAGAACAAAGAGCCAAGGGGACATTAATTAACCTCTTAACTCTCATTAAGGAAGCTCCCCCATGCAACAGGAAGCCAGGAACTCAAAAGGCCAAACCATGGAGATTAGGAGTCTACAGAGTATGGTTCCATGGACAGGTCACCTGTATTCAGCTTCACCCACCCAGGGCTCAGGGAACATTGTAGAAGAGGGGGTGGAAAGGTTCTAAGAGGCAGGGAAGTGGTGCAAGACCAAATGGAAGTGAATCCTACAAGCTCCTGGGACCCCGTTCATATGAACCTACAGCATTGGTGTCAGCACGCACACGACCCACGCAAGCTCAGCTGGACAAAAACCCAGCACAGAACTGCAGAAATGGGTATCAGAGCACAATCTTTGCTGAAAAAGTATTGGTAGCTGATTGCCGTTGAATGAAGAAAACTGGCGTTCTTTAGGAGAGGGACCAGAGCTCAGGCGATGAGCTGGCACCGAGGAATGCGTGGGGAGAGTAGATTGGCCCAGCAGACCGCAGCACAAATGACAGAATGCATGACTTCCAGGGGGCGGGGCTGCAGAGGGTGCCAGTGGAGAAGTGGATACAAAGACGATTAAGACTGGAAAACTGTGTATGAAATACACAAAAATTCAATAAGAATTTATAATAAAGATACAAAAATATAATAAAAACCACCTTAGAGAATAAAATGTATTTTTACAATTCAGGGAGAGTCATAAAAGCACACCCTGCACACCCACATGACTGAGAGCTCCCAGCGCCTGTTCTAAAAGCCAAGCACAAAGCATATTGCAACTGGGATATTGTCCTTGAGTGGGACCTCTAGTGGCACCCCAATACCACAGCATGGTCATTCCCAAGACATTTCTACTGATGCTTGGGGGGAAGGCTGGGGAGGGCTCTGCCATATGCCAGGCACCTTCCTTAGCTCACCTGTGTCACGGCAGGTGACCAACCAGGGATGGGCTTTGCCCCCTCCTCAGTGGGGGAGGGGTGACACCGCCTCTGGTTTATAGAACGAGTATTATGAGGGAACCTGAGTCCCCAGTACCTTCCCCCAAGATCACATCTGTCTCTCAGCTTCTTCTTCCTCCTCCTCCTCCTCTTCTTCCTCTTCTTTTTCTGCTTTCTCTTCCTCCCTTTCTTTCTTTTTGAGACCAGATTGGCCTCAGATTCATAGCAATCCTCCTGCCTCAGCTGAGTGTGGGATTCTTGGTGTTCATCACCACATCTGGCTTTTCATCTCTCTCTGTGTCTCTCTGTCTCTCTCTGTCTCTGTCTCTCTCTGTCTCTCTATCTCTGTCTGTCTGTCTGTCTCTCTCTTGTTCTCCTTCCCCTCTTTCTTTCATCCCCTTCTCTTCTTTCTTCTCTTTCTAAAAACTCAAGAAAATATCAGGAGACAAAAGAAAAGGTCTAGAGACTTAAAAATACAGTCAGGTAGAAAAGGTGGGAGTGAAGGGCAGCAGGGGATATCCAGGGAGGGCTGCCCTGGCAACACAAGAAGGGCACGGTGGGGATGCCTGTCCCCAGAGCCCCGGGACTTGTGCAGGCACCAAGTCAGATTAACAACAGGGCTGATAGGAAAAGCAAATGTTCAGATTTGAGGAGCAGCCCTGCACTGGCACTGGCCCCTACATGAGTTTCAAAGCTGCTCAGTTCCTGTTGTGAAATTTACGAGAGGCCCCTCCTTCAGGGGACCCTCCACCCATCCTGTAGACACCAGCACTCTGCAGGGAAGCTATGAAAGAGAGACCACAGACCCACTAACAAGGCCTGGAGCCTGGCCCGTCACAGGAAGAGGGTCTGGAAGAGCAATCAGGGATGAGGAAATCCCAGTTCAACTCACAGGAGCTTCAGAAGGGCCAGACAGACACCATCTGCACAGAGCCTTCCGGGGGTGCAGAGGTGGCAGTCCTGAACAGCAGCCCTAATTGGACTGGGTGTCCAGCTAGTTGGTGGGGGCTGGCGAGTCTGTGTCTCAGCACTCTTACTCAGATGTCAGAAGCCAGGAACATACTTGCCTGTCGCAAAGCTGACATCATTTATGGCCCTTCCATCATTTCCTCAAGCGGCCCTAGTAACTTTCTACCCTGCTCAGATGTATCACCCAGCCAGGGCTTACAGTCTGGGGGAAAAGATAATTCAATGAAGATGAGTCTTCCTGTATCTCCCCGCACAGCCAGGGAACAGCAAACAGTGGAAGGGTCCCCCCTGCAGTGTTGGGGAGAGCCCCTCACTCTGATGCCTGGCTGGAGTCCCCTTTGTCTAGGGGAGGCTGGGTGGAACTCCTACCTCAGGACCAGTGTTAGACATCGGCCACATGTGAAGGAAAGGCTGGTGCAGACTTCCTCAAGGGAGAAGTGCCACACTGGGCTCAGGGGGATTGGTCTAGACCATACACCTGACTCCCTGTCCCCTTGGTGGGTGGGGGCACTTGGAGGTGGGTAAGAATGGGTAGGCTCTTACTTTTGTTAGTTTTTCTCGCCCCCCTCCCCCCCTGGTTGGCCCGGAATACACCACATTGCCTAAGATGATCTCAAATTCTTGGGAATCCTCCTGCCTCACCCTCCAGAGTGCTGGGACTGCAGAAATATGTCATCATATCCAGCTCCTTTAGACGTCTTATAAAGGATACCGAGGAGGGAGGGTGCCCTATCTTGTGGCTGCACCACCGACCTTTACCAGAAAGAGGAACAGCTCCTGTGGGACAAGTCTCAAGGGGGCAGAAGCCATCAGAGGATGAGAAGGTGATCAGGGTGACATCCATGGCTCAAGTTGGTAACCTGTCTTATTCTCTGGTGCTACAGCTTAAGGAGGAGAACCCCAGGGTCTCAGCTCACTGAGAGATCTCCTTCAACATGGGCTAGTGGGATGGCTCAGCCCGTAAATGTGCTTGCCGGCAAGCCTGGTGACCTGAGCTGGGTTCTCAGGGCCCGTACGGTAGGAGAGAACTGACTGAGGGTCCATACACATCTGTGCACACACAAATAAGTAAATAAATATAAAAGATAAATGTGTTTCCTGTAACAGGACAGTAGTACACGGACTTGCCAGATCTTTTGGAATTTTTTTTTTTCTGCCCCAGCTAATTTCCATCCTAGCTGATTTCTGCATTTCTCCTGCTTGTAAACCAGCTTTGGGACCTCTTCCCCCCACCGACACTCTCACTTAGGGGCAAGAGCTCCTCATTATTGCAGAGCCTCACACCGCTCTACAGGGTAACTACAATTAGACTTTTCAGGTGCAGAAACTGGAGTTCAGATAAGCTTGTTGATAGCACATGGCTAGAATTCTCATGGGTCTGTGATTTTGAGAAAACAAAGCAACGTAGACTGTCAGGATGATACTCAAGTCCAGGACAGCAATGCTGAGGAGGCACATGACCCAAACAACCCTTTCCCCAGCAGTAAGGGTGGGGGTGTGTCTGAACTGAAGCAGCTACTAGCAGAGGGACGCTTTTAGGAGAAAGCAGAGGATTTGTGCTGTGTTTAGATAGGAACAGGGAACCAAAGGTGAGGAACTTCTTATTCCCACAAAAGAGCCACTTGGCCAAAAACATAAAGAGCTACAAAAGAGATTTCCAGTGCTATGGATGATGGCTTACCACAGTCACTGGCGTGGCTGAGGTGGGTTGGCCCTGTGGCATTGCGATTGCTGCTGAGCCTCTGTGATACTAGCACAAGCTATCAGGGCCTTCTGGCTTAGTGCAGGACTCCGATGGAGCTCAAATAGCTCCTGTAGCTTGAAACAAGATGTTGGGGTAACCCGGGGGACATCTGAGCCAGTTTGATTCCCCTGTTCATTTCTGGCTTCACCCAAAACCCAAGAGATATAATTGAACCAAGTTTAAAGAAAGGCACTGGAGAAAGGCAGATTCATGCCTGGAAAGATGAACGTTGGCAAATCAGATATAGCTATGTAGTCACCAGTGGGACTTGACCCTAATGGGGTTTACCCTGCCATGCTTATCTTGAAGTCAAAGGCAGAGTTTGCATCATTTGATGCCTCTTCATATCCCAAGAAGACAATCAAGCAACTGGAACATAGAAATACTTGGTCAGGATCCTACTGCATGGAATGTACTAGGGCTTTGAGCTTTAACCCCATCTGATTCTTCTGAGTTTGGAGCCTAATGGCGATGACTGATATTGTTAACAAGCAGATAGCAACCATTAGGTTGTCTAACTGCAGGAACTGTGCTCAGCAGTTAGACAACAGATTTCTATTTACGCCTCACAAAAGTTCTGTGTGAGGGTCATTGCTACCCATCTTCCACATGAGGAAGTTTAAGTAGGGGATGGTGACATTGATTCAATGTCGCTCACTCAGTAAATGGCAGAGACAAAACCTGAGGAAACCAAGCCCCTGATGGCCCCTCTGATGCTCTGGGTCTTACTGTGACACCTGACTATCACTTCAGGGCACGGATGGGCATGAGTGAGATGATTGCGAACAAGAGGGGCAACAAAGCCTTAATGGAAGCCCCCCTCATGGTTCATTGAGATGACTCTTTCATTGGAGAATAAATGAACAGGACGACTAGGACATTTCAGGGGTATCTTAGGGTTTAAGGGGCAGAGTCCCAAGGCAAATGACTTTAATTAGCAAAGAAATTTAAGAGTCTAAAATAAAATGTCAGCTAGCTTATGTGAAATGTGGGCTGGAACTTGCTGAGCACTTACTTGTCCCTCTAGAGATTGCCATGTGTAGATTTCAGTATGGCCTCCTACCTGCACCCCAACTGTTGCTGGGGGACTACATGGCATGGAGAAGGGAAGGCTGGAGAGATCCCCCAGTCTGCTGCCAGCCTGTATTCTGGATTATGAACTGAAGGGACACGTTGGGACAGATGGCTCCCTCCCCACAGCTGTGCTTGTTCCACTCGACCCTGGGCTGAGCCCACAGGCTGCCCCTCGTATCTCTGCCAAGGTCTTAGGAATTTTAAGTAGCCCCCCACCCCGAGCAAAAAAAGAGAAAGAAAATTTCAGGTCATGGTTTTGCTTTGAAGACAGATGCCAACCCCCTACTCAATATTTTTTTTTTATTAATTTTATTTATTTTTGTATGTGTATGAGTGTACTGTCTGCATGTAGGTCTGTGCACCTGTGTCGTGCAATGCCGTGGAGGTCAGAAGAGGGTCTCGGATTCCCCTGGAACTGGAGTTCTCCTGGAATTGGAGTTACAGACGGTTCTTAGCCGCCATGTGGGTGCTGGGGATTGAACCCGGGTCCTTTGCAAGAGCAGCCGGTGCTCTTAACCACTAGGCTATCTCTCCAGCCCCCTCATGTGATTTTTTTTAAACAGACTTTCTTTCTATTTTCAAACCAGAAAGCCCCTTATTCTAATTTCATGCTCTTGGGTGTCAATAAGCACGCTGAAAATAATTCACTTCCAATTCCCATTCATGTTGAAAAGGGTATACCTGTCTTTGGCTCTCAGAATCAGAGCAGGAGGGGCTGCAGGTGAACCCTGCCAGTCGGGGAATTCTGCCCCAGTCTGTTGGAGGAAGAGTCCCGTTGGAGCCCAGGGCTACCTCTCTTTGCCGGCTCTGTGTGTCTCTATTCTCTTTATAAATACCAAAATTGTTAGGTCGAGTGGTGGCAGGAAACTCTCAATGAACCCTGAGGAAAAAGCTCTTCTCCTGTTCAGTCTTTGAACACTAATCCCTTCAAACCTTCCAGGTGGAGGATGTATAAACACAATGGAGAAGACCGTTTTTTCTTTTTTTTTTTTTCTAGAACATTTTGTGTCCTCAGAACTTTTGAGACTGGGTCTTGTGTATGTGAGCCAAATGCTCCCCCACTGAGCCACACCCTCTGTCTTGAGAACAGACTCAGTTTTGGTGGCATGTCTTCTTCTGAGTGAGGAAGCAGAGGCACTAAGAGGCAAACTTGAGACAAAGCTTGCCAGCCTGAAAACAGAGAAGCAGGGGCCAGTTCAGTGGGAAAGGTGCCTGCCAGAAAGACTGACCTGACTGATCCGTAGGTGCTCCTGAATGGAGGAGGAGAAAAGGGATTCCTGAAAGTTGTACTCTGACCTCTACATGCTTGCCACAGCAAGTGGGCACACACACACACACACACACACACACACACACACTCTCACAAATGTAAAACAACAACAACAACAACAGAGGAATAAAACTAGGCATGGTGATATACACCTGTGATCCCAGCACTAAAGAATCTGAGGCAGAGGGGTCATGAGTTAGAGGCCAGCCTGGGCTACTTAGTGAGACCCTGTCTTTGTCTCAGCAAAGAAAAAAACAACTGTAGTAGTTGGTGAGCCTTTGCTCTAAGACAGAAGCATGGTCTTTTTTTTGTCTGTCTGGGCATGAGGCTGTTGTGGGGTTGTGTGATACGAAAGCTGTTCCATCAAGTGGATAGTCTAAATGAGAGACACTGAGATGTTAGGAAGGGATTGTGGGTAATTATTTTTCTTTTATAATGTTTCAAGTTTCCATAAAATAAACATTCCAAGAGCTTGAAAACAACATTTAAGCATCAAACTCTACAGGACTGTAATCCTGAAGTTTATCTTTATCTTTGGTGTTCTAATCTCAGAGCTGGAGGGTTAGGGAGAACTCAAGTTTAGGAGTCTGGATTTGAATCTACCCAAGGAAAATTATGTTGCTGTCACAGATTCTATCATTAAAAGAGAACAAAGTACACCCAAAACTAATGCATGCAATGCTCAAGTCCTTCTTTGGCACTCTGTGGTAGTTGCATGTAGCCCATACAATCTTTTATGCCCAGATACTGCTAGGTCACTGTAGGACCCAATGCAGTACAACTGCTGCCCGAATCCTGCTCTACGGTATCATTTCGGGAAAACTGGCAAAGAAACAGGAAGTCCTTATGGGTTCAGTACAGATGCAATTTTTCATTGAGTACTGTTGACCTGAGGTAGTTGAATGTATGGCTGTGGATGCCCCAGCTGTGGAGGGCCTGTAATCATGCAGAGAAGCCAGAAGATGCTCAGGAGAGAGGTTTGGTAATAGAGCTGGAGAGATTGGCTCAGTGGATAACAGCACTTGGTGTTCTTCAGAGGAACTAAGTTTGGTTCCCAGCACTTACATTGGACAGCTCATACCTGCCTGCAATTCCAGCTCCAGTGGCCTGGCACCCTCTTCTGGCCTCTGCACTTGTGTGCACATACCTCCATACAGACACACATACATAAATAAAAATAAAAATAAATCTTTAAAAAATTAAGAGTTGTCTTAGGGTTGGTACATGGAGGTAGAAACCTTACACACTCCCACTGTAAACAACAAACTGGAGGGCTGGAGAGGTGGCTCAGAGGTTAAGAGCACTTGTTCTTGCAAAGGACAAGAGCTTCGCTCCCAGCACACATATGGTACCTTATAACTTCCTATAACTCCAATTCCAGAAGACCTGACACCCTTTTCTGGCCTCCACAGGCATACCAACATATGTGACACATATGAAAGACACATACAGATACACATTAAATAAAATAAGTAAATAACTTAAAAAAACCACAGACCCCCCTGGTCCCCAAGGGCCATGCCTATGTGATATAAATCTCCAGCCACATTGTGGTTTTTTTTTTTTTTTTTATCTTTTTGAGACAGGGTCTCCCTGCAGCCCCAGCTGTCCTGGAACTCACTCTGTAGACCAGGCCGGCCTTGAACTCACAGAGATCCACTTGCTTCTGCCTCCCAAGTGCTAGGATTAAAGGCATGCACCACCACACCCGGCTCACATTGTGTTTTATATGTGTGTGCACACAGGTATGTGTGTGTACAGAGGTGTATGTATTTGTGTGTAGGTAAATGTATGGGTGCATGTGTGTGCACAGGTGTGTTTTATAGAGAAGGGTTCATGTGTGCATAGGTGCACATGTGTGTGGAGGCCGTAGGACAACCTCAGGTGTTCTTTCTCAGGAGTTGTCTGGTTTGGTTTTCTGAGATGGGGTCTCTCACTGGTCAGGAGGTCACCATTTCAGTTAGACTTGCTGGTCAGTGAGCTCCTGGGATCCTCCTGTCAGCTCTCCCCCAGCAATGGGGTGGCAGGCATGCATCTCCATGCTTGGGGTCTGTGTAGGTGTGAGGATCTTCATGCTGGTACCGTAAGCATCTTCCCTCCTGAGCCATCTTCCTAGCGCTGGAACTTTGTACTTAAGAGAAATGTTGTGGGATCCCAGACACAGGGGAGTTTAACCTCTAAATGGCTTCTCCAAGTCATACTGGCTCAGAAACAAAGATCACATATTTCAATATAAATATATTTACCATACGAAGTCTAAGAAACAAAATCAAGAAGAGTCTAGAAGTTCCTTTAAAAATCTTTTTGATTGGGGCTGGAGAGATGGCCTAGCGGTTAAGAGCACTGACTGCTCTTGCAGAGGACCCGGGTTTGATCCCCAGCACCCACATGGCAGCTGAGAACCGTCTGTAACTCCAATTCCAGGAGAACTCCAGTTCCAGGGGAATCCGACACCCTCTTCTGACCTCCACGGCATTGCACACATGGGTGCACAAACCTACATGCAGATAGTACATTCATACCCATAAATAAATAAAATAAAATAAAATGTAAAAAAGTCTTTTTGATTTATTTATTTTTATTTCATGTATATGAGTATGTTTCCTGATGTATGTAAGTGCACTGTGTCACATGGTGCCTTCAGAGGCCAGAGGACGGCCAAAATAGGGGTAGGATCTCTGGAACTGGTGCTACAGACAGTTGTTAGCTGCCATGTGTGTGTGCTGGAAACTGACCCAGGTTCTCCACAAGAACAACCATCAAGCCACCTCTCCAGTCCCAAGTCTAGAATCTTCAGGCATTCTGATTCTCTGAGCAATTATTTATATTTACTACTATTTCTTAGAAACCATGAGCAAAAATGGATTAGTTATTTCTGCAAGTTTCCCTAGGGCACTGAGGTGAGGCTTGTCTCTCACTGTGACTCTGCACAACCTTCTGTCTCTTACTAAGTTTTACCCTTGTCTTGGAAAAAAAAAATAAAGTAGAATTACACTCAGTGGTAGTCACTTTTCTTGGCCTTTGTACTAGCCTTATTCTACCCACCCCAAAGAATGAACTTATTTCGTGTGTGTGTGTGTGTGTGTGTGTGTGTGTGTGCGTGTGTGTGCATGTTTCTGTGGCTGTGCATATGCCCATGCAGGCATTGGTCCATGGAGGCCAGGGACTGAGGTCAGCTGTCTTCTTCAGTCACTCTCCATCTTACTTTTTGAGACAGGGTCTCTCACTGAACCTGGAACTCACTGAGTCAGCTAGGCTGGCTGACCAGTGAGCTCCTGGGGTCCTCCTGTCCCTTCCTCCAGTCTCCAGCACTGGGATTACAGTCCCGTGCAGCTGTATCATGTTGATTTTAAAAATCATGGATGTTGGGGATCTAAATCTAGGTTCCCATGGTTGAATGCCAAGCATTTTGTCCACTGAGCCATCTCTCTAGCCCTTGACTCCTTAAAAAAAAGAAATTCAATGTTTGTATCTCTGTTGAACACATGTGTCAATCTGGGGCTGCCCAGAAGACATTCTTTCATTTCCTAACAGCATCTAAAATTTCCTGCAGGGAATCTCTTCTCTCCCCACAGTTTACATGGCCTTATCACCATAGCCATGTTCATATTCATTCATTCTCTCCACCGCCCCCCCCCCCCCCCCCCCCCCCCCCGGGGATCTTGAAGATAAACACCACGGACAGAGCCCATGCCCAACACATGCTCAGCAGTACCTGGTCCGAGATGGACTCTGTAATACCCGCCCTGGCTCCCAGAACCCCCCGGATTGTCATTCTTTTCCAAGTGCTGTTGCCCAGAACTCCTTCTGATTCTGTGGCTCCTGACGGCCCCTCAGCAAGGCTGCTTTCTTCCAGGTTAGCAGGCTTTGATTCCTGCAACCAAAGAACCCAGCTAATGTACTTGGAGCGAGGCATGGCCTTCCCAGGCAGTGCCTCAGTGCACTTTCTTCTCACCCATTGCCCTGGGAAGGGAGTGGCTTGCTCAATTCACTGGAACCATTCATTTCAATTTTTCAAAAAACAGGCCCTCAGTGCAGAAACTGGGTTAAGATTTCAAGTTTAATCGCTTTGATTCTTAACAAGTCCTCTCCGGTAGCTTTGCGCTGTTACATCTCAGCCAGCCAGCCAAGGGAGAGCAGATACCCACACACCAGTGGTAGCAACATTTTCTGTGATGGAGTCACATGGCACAACCATGCTGCCAACTTCAGGCCAATGACTTCGACAAAAGCTCACTGTGGTCTGAAATAACGTTCGGTGGTCCTTTAAATGTTCATTATGCGTGTGCTCACAGAGGAAGTATCTGAATGTGTCCTAAACATATTTTCCCTAGATTTCCAAGTCAGGAACTACTGTTTCCTACTGCCCATCGGAATGGATTTCTCCTACACGCACCTGCTTCTGAGGCACGTCTTGCATGTGGAGAAGGGCTGGAGTCCATGTCCAGCCAGTCCTGCACGTACACTCTCTGTGGCTTAGATGGTGAAACAAACACTATGATCTGTTCTGTTGTGGCCTTGAGGGAAGGGAGGCCCGGGGAACAAAGGCAAAGGCGTCTGCTTCCTTTGATCCTTGTCTGGATGCCTCTGGGCTCTGTTCCTCTTGGTGGCACAAGACCCCAACCACAAGCATCAATGTCATCTCTTGAAAACATCTGAGGAAGTTCCACTTGAGTTCTTATAATGGTGCCTCCCTGCCTTTATCTTTTATTTTAATAACAAATTTGCAAAAGCAACTGTTATGTTCAAAGCAGAAACTTGAGAAAGATGCAAAGAAAGCTTCCCCACCCCCCAGCCACCTGAAAGCCTGCCATTCACAGGCTGCCACCCTTAACTGGAATGTGTGTGTGCCTGTGTTTTGTGCTCTTCTGGGTCTCCAACAGCAAAGAAATGACAGCATCGCAGCTGCCACAGCTTTCCTGTGGCCAAAGCACACCACCTGGCCAAAGCAACTTAAAGGAGGAAAGCTTTGTTAAAAGGGGTTTCAGTCATGATGGGAGTGGAAGCCTGCGGCAGGCAGAGTGTTCACATTATGGTGGATCAGGAGGGGGCGTGTGCACCAGAAACAGGCTGGGTGTCCTTCAAAGGGTCACTCTTAGTGGCCTACTTCTGCCAGGCAGTCCCTACCCCCCCAAAGGTTCCAGTTCCTTATGGGAATCTTTTTACATAACTTCATAACTTGGATGCAGAATTTTCTCCTGTGATTTTCAGCATCTCTGTTTTGACTGTAACTAACCTTCTGTATCTTTTGTCTATTTTTCTATAGATACATCCTCTCTTGTTTACTTATGAGCACTCTTTAAACTACTAAGAATAACAATTCCGCATCCTGTTATGTATATTACAAATAATTTGTGGTCTCAGTCTTCATTTTGTTTATGCAGAAGCCACCTTGACCTTATAATTAGAGACCTTCCCTTCCCTGAGATTATACAAATATTTATCCGTGTTTCTACCACTGGGTTGTTTGTCCCACCAATTATCCTCAATCATTTATTGAACTTTCATCATTTTCTTACTGACATGAACTGTTACCTTTATCACCCATCAGGGCTTGCTTTCTGGTTTTCCTGTCTAGTTCCATGGAGATTCTGTGTACCTGCTCTAATACAGAACCACTTAGTATACTAACCTGATAATATGCTCTTGCCATTGACTCCGGCCCCTATTCCTTGTTTTTGAAAACAGTTTGAATAGCTCACATATTTTTTTTAATGAACTTCCCATTTCCAAGCCTTTAGCAGACTGAGGTGATGCATTAGCGACAGCCGGCCAGTTTACAGTACTGACTTTTCCTAGTGTGAGGCACACGCATTTTTCCACCTGGCCACGTTTCAGTTGTGTTTTTACAGTGACAATCTGCCCACCTGGCTGGAGTTTTTATTCCCAAGTCATAACCTTAGAATCCTGTTAACCCCCTGGACAGACTCTGCAGAGGCCTTCAGCCACCATGGCCACTACAGTGCTGTCCATCAGGGGCTGGAAGGGTGACCAGAGCACCAGGGAGAGCCACAAAAGGCCTGGCCTCCTCGTGGCTCTGTCATGTCTGCTGTTGATGACGTACGCAGGTCACTCCCTTCCCAGGGCCTGACACATTTCTGTAATAGTGCCAAGGTTCTTGATGGATTAGAATTCTAATGCTATAAAAAAAGAGCTCATGGGGCTGAGGATGTGGCTCGGGTGGTAGAGTGCTGCCTGCACAAAGCTTTGGGTCCCACCTCCAGCTCTGTACTGCATAAACCTGGTGTGGTGGCACATTCTTCTAATCCCAGCACTCCTGAGGTTGAGACAGGAGGATCAGAAGTTCAAGTTCATTCTTGGCCACATAGTGAGTTTGAGGCCAGCCTGGGCTACACATCTCCAAAAAAGAAAAAGTGTTCATAGCAATCCTTTGGGGAGGATGAAGTCCCACAGATATTGCATTGTTAATAATGAATGCTTAAGTGCTTGTGTAAGGGCAGCGCTTCAGAGACAGGAGATTGCACACTGAACCTGGACTTGGCACCTGCTTGCAGAAGAAATGTGCAGGACTAAGAAGCAGAAGCAGGGTGTGTGTGTGTGTGTGTGTGTGTGTGTGTGTGTGTGTGTGACAGGGTGGGGTTGATGAGAGCCAGCAGTAGGGGAAGCTGGGTTGGAGCAAGGCTTCATAGTTTGTTTGTTTGTTTTTTTTCCTTTTGTTTCCCTTTTTCTTTTTTTTTTCTTTTTTTAAAAATTTTTTTATTTTTATGTGTATGAGTGTACTGTCTGCATGTAGGTTTGTGCACCCGTGTCATGCAATGCCGCGGAGGTCAGAAGACGGTGTCGGATTCCCCTGGAACTGGAGTTAAAGACGGTTCTTAGTCACCATGTGGGTGCTGGGAATCAAACCCGGGTCCTCTGCAAGAGCAGTCAGTGCTCTTAGCCACTGAGCCATCTCTCCAGCCTCCCTTTTTTATGTATTATCTCATTGCGTAGTCCAGGCTACCTTCACACTTTTAACAATCCTGCCTGTCTCAGCCCCAGAGTTGTGGGATTATAGGTGTGAGCTACCACACTTGGCTCGTAGTCTTTCTTTTAGCAACAACTTGGGCTGTACTTCAACAGAATCTACCCATTTAGAGCAGTAAGGGCCTACATCAGATAGTTCAGCCCAGCCCTCAGATTTCATTGGTCTGCTAACTCGGGGATCTTGGCTTAATTTATTTCCCTAGGAGCTGAGAGGACAAGGGCATGGCACTGAGATGGATGAGCATCCCCACCCCAGGAGACAGACCAGGGCGTGGAGGCCTTCCGTAAAGGGCCAGGTAGAAGGCACAGACGGTGGCTGCCCCTTTCCTCCAGACGCAGAGGGGAGCCCGCCGGGCCACGTGTAGGCCTGCACCAGGACCAAGGGCTGAGCTGCCTCGACAGGTGAGTGCCTGCTCCCACCAGCTGCTGGGGAGAGGTGGGCGTTGGAATGCTGCTCCCAGCCACCCTGTCCTCACTCAGCCTGGCATTTCACACACCCATTCCTTAACCTCATTCTCTGTCTATTTCATTCCTCTTCCCACGCAGTGTTTACTAAAATCTCTCCTCCATGGCATTAAGCAGGAGACTTGGGTTCCCTGACTGCTTGGGTATGTTCCCATTACCTGGCAGCCACTTGGCCCAAAAACCACTGTGTGGCCATCCCATATCACCCTCTGGAGGCCAAAGGCCCCATCCTCCAACCTGGAGGGCACAGACATTGTCAGGGACAGGAAACCCTACAGGTAAGTCTGAGAAAAGTGGCTTTTCCTTTGAGGCTTATAAATGAAAACACACAAACACCTCACAGGTAAAGAAAAGAAGGACACAAGCACCCCTCCTTCCCACTTTGCTGTTTATCAGAGCTGGGACAGTAGTGAAAGAACATCTGATATCACGTCTCTGTCCTGGAATCCAGCTATCTGTGTTCTCTGGTAATGTCTGGGGTCTCTGTCCTGGAATCGAGCTATCTGTGTTCTCTGGTATTGTCTGGGGTCTCTGTCCTGGAATCTAGCTGTGTTCTCTGATATTGTCTGTGGTCTCTGTCCTGGAATCCAGCTATTTGTGTTCTCTGGTATTGTCTGGGGTCTTATGGCTCAGAAGCATGTCAGAAATGCTGAATCCTGGGCTGCACCTCTCAACCCAAAGCTGCACTCTAACTACCCTGAAAATGAAAAAAGGCATGCCTCAACCAGGGACGTGCTGCCCTGGCACACTGCTGTCAACCTTGGCTGCAAGCACATTGGCATCACCTTGGAAAAGTACTGTGCCTGGGTCCACTCCCACAGCCACGGATAATGACTTAATTGTTCTGAGGTGCAGTTAGGACAATAGCTTATTATTATTTATTATTATTATTTTTAAAGCTCCTGAGGGAGTCTACTATACAGAAAAGTTTGAGAGCCAATGGTCTAGGATATAAATAGACTAAAAACAAACAAACAAACAACAACCAAACAGAAAAGGGAGATGTTCCTTCCTAGACTATAAATGGAATCACAGAAAGATGTATGAACCATTATAGTAAAACCCACTGAGAATAAAAAGCATATAACAAAGCATGCCATCTGGTGTAACTTTATCATATGGTGCTGATATCGTATGCTCTTATAAACTGAATCATGCTCTTTGGTGGAATTGAACGATAACATGATCTCTCTCCTATCCCCTTCCTTCCCTTGTAATTAAAAAAAAAAACAAGCTTTAAAAATTTTTCAGACATGACCTTGGTGGCTTCTTTGTGTCCGTTTTCTCAGCAGATTTCCCTTTCGTACGGTGGATTTTAGTCTGATAATGTGTGGAGTGCTAGGCGTAGGGAAGGGCTTGTGTTTGCCAGTAGAACACAGACTCCTTTGACTCATAGCCTCCTTTAATGCAGTTGGGCATCAATCTTTCTCACTTAGAAAGGAGGTTTTATTTCTCTGCCAGGGGACAGAACTTCCAAAAAACACAAATGTCTTTCAGCATCGTGTAGAGTAGATAATCAAGGGTCTGTGACTCGCTCTCTCTAACTTCCTGCCTTATTTTGCTTTCAACTCATCGGGAGCCATAAAAGGGGATCTTCGTCCCCCTCCAGAGCCACCTAGGCAGGGCGTCAGCCCTGAAGCCATCTAGTCTCACTGTCTTCCTGAGCCTTGGGGTTTGGGTTTATCTGCTCCAGGAGTTTGCCAACAAAAAACACATGTATGCAGATGAGTTAGTGCCTTGGCTTTGAATTCAAGCCATTCATAAAATCGCTGCAGGGAAATACACACGTCTCCTGGTTCAAGTTCCCCAATGGTATCAGGTTTTATATGTGATATTACTGTACCCAGTGGGAAGGAAGGAACAGCAGAGAAACCGGCAGGACTCCCGGTTCTATGTCCAGAGGCTTCAGGGGGTTGCACCCCACCAGCCTTCAACCCCCAAAGAAAGCAATGGAAATTCCTGGGGCCCCAGGAGGAAGCCAGCGAAGTTCGCTGAGGAAGGGGCTGGGGAACCTGATCCAAGCCTACGTGGGGTGTGGCACCAGCAATCCTCCTGACCAAACAAACTTCTCAGAGAGGCACAACCCGGGAGACATCACTGCACCACACACGTGTAAAAGCTGCCACTTTGGTCAAGATGGCTCACCAAAGCTCACCAGATGGGTCTCCTTGGGGTGTGAAATGGCCTATGGGAAACTGAAGTTCTATGTGTGTGTGTGTTCTTGTGTATATGTGTATATATCCCCTTCATAAGGACAGAAGAGTAGATGGTGACAATGTACACTGCTACCCTGTCCCCTTCATAAGGACAGCAGTGTAGATGGTGACAATGTGGACTGCTACCCTGTCCCCTTCATCAGGGCAGAAGTGTAGATGGTGACAGTGTAGACTGCTACCCTGTCCCCTTCATCAGGACAGAAGTGTAGATGGTGACAATGTACACTGCTACCCTGTCCCCTTCATCAGGGCAGAAGTGTAGATGGTGACAATGTGGACTGCTACCCTGTCCCCTTCATAAGGACAGAAGTGTAGATGGTGACAATGTACACTGTTACCTTGTCCCCTTCATAAGGACAGAAGTGTAGATGGTGACAATGTAGACTGCTACCCTGTCCCCTTCATAAGGACAGAAGTGTAGATGGTGACAATGTAGACTGCTACCCTGTCCCCTTCTTCAGGCACCCTCCATGGAGGCCGTGGCCTATAGTTTTGTGTCAGCCCAGCCTCCATCTAGAAGGACTCCTTTCTCATACGGAAGGGCCTTCACCACATGCAGCTTTGCGCTGGAGTCCACAGCCCTGTCCCTTCCCTACCCTCATTCCTTAGGAAGCCCCAGGCACCGCTCCACACGAGACCCACCCAGGGAAGGAGCTTTCCCATCTCCAGGACCTTCCAGGTGAGACTTTCAAGACCATTATTTTTCCCTCCACCAAAGATTAACGGAGCTGTTTGTGCAGAAAGTCTTGCTTGGTGCTGCAGAAGAGGAACATGGAGTAAGTTAAGACCTGGGGGAGGTTGGCACCCACACTTACGATGGCGACTCAGGGAGAGAAAAGCAAAGGGATCAAGAGGAGGAAGACAGACATGGGGGAGGGGCCAAGAACAGGGACCAAGTTTGGGGACAAGGAATCAGGAAAGAGGAGGGAGAGAGAGGGTGAGCTTGTTCCACGTCAGGCCGGCTGCTCCCCAGCGCCGTGCGGCCACCTTGACAGGACTGAATATGGCATTTCTGTCTTCACACCTGGCTCAGGTGGGGCCACAGGGAGAGGATTCCAGAGCAGGGACGATGCGTTCTGTGTTGGACATGGTCAGTTGAGGATGGCCCTGGCATCCTCTCAGCTGCACGGCATGTCCTCTAAGGTCAGGCCTGGATGACATGACGTGGCTGCCTGCATCAGTCATTGCCCCAGTTCCCACCACCACTAGACAAGCCGGTATTACCTTCTCATGTCATAGACAAGGAAACAGAGAGGCTGAGTGACTTGTCTAAGGTCACTCAGCTGGGACACGTTGCTGGGTCAGAACTGGGGCTGGCTGGGTACTCAAGGCCTGGCTTATCTGCCCTGCTCTTACTGTGCTAGGCCTTGTTTACCTTGCTGTTACTTTAGCTTATAAACTGAATTCATAGAAAGTGGACTTCCACATCCTTAAGGAATTTCATACTCTTTATCTATGCTGGGCTAATAAGCGCTCTCTTGACTCCTCACATACTTCTCAGTCACTGACTGTGCTACGAATATGGTCCTAAAAACAAAGATGTCTTTCGTGTTTTCCCCTCATTAAAACAACTTGGCTTTTGTGTGAATACTGAAAATTCATGGTCATTTGTTCCCAGCAGTTCTAAGATTGATTCATCCTGGTTTTTTTTTTTTGGTCTTTTTGAGACAGGGTCTCCCTGTAGCCCCAGCTGTCCTAGAACTCGCTCTGTAAACCAGGCTGGCCTTGAACTCACAAAGATCCGCCTGCCTCTGCCTCCCAAGCGCTAGGATTAAAGGTGTGAGCCACCACACCCAGCGATTCATCCTGTTTTTAAAGATAGCCCTAATTCTTTATAGGTACACATTTGAAAACAATATGTATATATTTACATTTAACATATTCAAACTCAAATAGCAATGGATATTAAGATTATAGTGCTTATGTGTAGAAGAAAGACCGTAGGTGGTGAAACCCCCAAATGTCCTCCCACCTAGAATCCCATTCGATTCTAGGTACTCCCATGGTACCTAAAATCGAATGGGAACTCTAGCTTCCTCCAGCAGCATTTACTGCAGGTCAGAGAGGACACTGAGAACTCACACTCTCTTCTGAGGGTTGTGGAGACCTGGAATGTCCACAGTATGGCCCTTGGGATAGTGCTAGGGTCACAAACTTCTTATTTTCTTTTTAAAGAACAGTTTTCTTATTTTAACATATGTCAATACGTGTGCGCATGAGTACAGATCCTGAAGAGGCCAGAAGAGGGCGACACATCCCCGGAGCTGGAGTTGCAGGCAGTTGTCAGCTGCCTGACTAGGGTGTTCTTAAAGGCTGAGCATCTCTCCAGCTAGTGATCTGGAGTAAGAGTCTGAGTATGAAGGCTCTTCTAGGAAATATTTCTAGAAAGATCTAGGTCCAATAAGGCAACCTGAGGACTCCATGCCCTGCATCAGCTGTGCCATAGCCTACATCTGTGGCTTCTAACCTCCATATTCACCCTCGTTTGCCTGCATAGCACCACTGAAATGTTCTGGAATCCTCCACAGGAGAAATATACCACTCAGCTTAGCAACCCCCCTCCCCCCAAGGAAAATGCTTCTAAGACAAATAAACCCTTCCCAGCCTTGCCCACACTTAACACTGTCAGGACAACGAGGTTCCTAGTGGCAGCAAACAAACGTTCAGAGCAAGGAGGAACCCTCTGAAGGGATGAAAGGAAAGAGGCGACTGCTTCCATTTTTGGTGACACCAGGTCTCTGAGCTTTGTACCAGGGCCACCTTAGATCAAGTGAAAGCCCAACTTCAGACTCAGTCTATTTTTTCTTTCCAAATGTACTGGTTTCTTATAACTATACCAAAATGACCACAAATTAAGGGACTTAAAACCACACAAATGTATTATCTTACAGTTCTGGGAATCACAAGTCTGACACGTGTGTAAAGGCGCTATAATCCAGGTGGTATGGCCTCCTGAGCTGGCTCCTTCTGGGGACACTGGGCACACTCTCCTTCCAGTTCTGCCAGCCTTCAGAGTTCGTCTTGAGTTCTCCGGCCTGAGTTATACACCTGTTCCTGTGTGCCCTCCATCTTGACTTCCGTCCTCTTACTTTCTTAAGGCTCCTCGAGACTACAGTGGGCCCATCCGGTAATCCACCGCCAAGGTCCTTCATTCCTTCTGCAAAGCCCCTTTGACCACGGAAGGTAACACAACCGACATGGGGGGTTAGCAGTTGGAGATCTTTGGGGATCAGCTTGTGACACCATACACAAAGAATTCCCCTGTGTTCAGGCGCTTGTCATCTGTAACAAGGCATTCTCCAGCATGGTGGCCCCTCTAAGACACACAGCAGGGAAAGAAAGCAGAAAGATTTTGTGTGGATGTATGCCAACAGAAGTCAGAAGTTCAAACACATGACTGCTAACACCACAAACCTAAACACTGCAGCGGGACAGTCAAAGATGAGACATCTGACCCCAAACTCAAAGTAACAAGAAAGGAACAAATCTGAAAAGCCCCCATAAAGTGGAAAAAGTCTCAAAATCATAAATCTTCAAATGCATCGATGCTGTTTCCACACAAGCCTCACTGAGCCTCAGCCAGGGTCTCTCTCTCCAGCACACTGTGCTCTGGGCTCTGGTCACATCCGTACTGTCAGGGCCTCCATCCTAGGGTGCTCTAGTGCTCCCCTGTGTGACTGTCGTCACAGCACTTGGAGTTTTCTTTTCTTTTTAAAATTATGTGTGTGAATTACTGTATATGGGTGGAGAGTATGTATCCATATTTTAGAGTAATATAAAGTTAATGGAGGAAAATGTGAATTCCTAAGCATAAAAAAAAAGACTGAAAGAAAGATGCAGGACAGTTACGGCAGAACGCATGATCTGGGGTGGGGTGGGATGGGGGAAGGGAAAAGGGAATATGCCTGAACTGAACTGAAAAGTGATGTCTGAAATACACAAAACAATAAAAAATAAAAATAAAAAGAGAGAGGAAAGAAAGAAAAGAAAAATCAGAGAGAAATGAGGGCTCATGTTCAACTCCCTAACTTTTAAGACAGTTTCACTATGTGGTCCTGGTTGGTCTGGAACTCTGCCTGCCTCTGCCTCCCAAGTCTAGGATTAAAGGCTTGAGCCACCACGCCCAGCCAGATAAATTTTTACAAATGGGATTTCTGGGTAGGACTTTTCTTTTAGCCCTGTGATCAAACATTACCAATCAGCTGTCATAAATTGTTGGACCTTGCACACCCTTGAAGTTTATTTTTAACAGTACTTGCTGTCTTTATCAACACTTACAATCTCACATTAATTTGTATTGCTTTGGTGCCTATAAGGCTGGGCATCTTTTCCATATGTCTTGGCCTAAAAGAGTTATTTTTTTATGAGGTGCCTAGTCAAATAATTTACTCATTCTCTTACTGGTGTGGTAAAATTTCGTCATTGCTTTGGGAGAGCATTCTATATATTAAGACTATGAATTCTTCTTAGGATTCAAATTCAGACAAATACTGACTGGATTTTCTCTATAGTGTCTTTTGGTGGTCTTGAGAAAATTATAATTTTTATGTATCTTTTCCTGCATGTTTTTTGTTGCAGGAAAAGATACATAAAAATTATTTTCTCAACACCACCAAAAGACACTATAGAGAAAATCCAGTCAGTATTTGTCTGAATTTGAATGTTCTGGTTGTTCCTCCTTTTTTTTTTGTAAACCATATAAATATTCTTTTATTCCCCCTAGGACAGGGGAATCAAACCTAAGGTCTCAATATACCAGGCAAACACTCTATTGCTGATTTATATCCCAACCACTAATATATAGTTACATAATAAATATAATAAAACTATTTCGAGACAAGGTCTCATGGATCCCAGGGTGCTCTCAAGCTCACTGACAGAGGATGACCTTGAACTTCTGACTTCTCATCCTCTTGCTTGTACCTCTCGAATGCTGGGCTCAAGGGTATGCACCACCATGTGTGCTTTATGCAGTGCTAGGGACTGAACCCAGGGATTTGTGTACACTGTGAGAGCACTCTACCGACTGAGCTGCAGCCTTCCTTAACCCCTCATTTATATTTTCTTGGAGAAATTTTATGCCTTAGTGGGCTAATGTTATTTTAGAATGTCACTGTTTTCAGATCTAAGTTGTTTTTGTTTTCCAGACGCTTAGCTTCTCATCTCAGAATGGCTGTGCAGGGCCCACTCTTTCCCCTTGGATATAAATGCCACTTCATCCCATGTCAGCTTGTTGACTTTTCTAGAGCATTCCATGCTGGCTTATGGATGTATCTTTTCTTGGGTCATTGTTATAATGTTTTAACCATTTTAGCTACATATTGCTTATTATAATATTTGGCAGTACAAAGTCTTCTCACTCTTTTTTTTAGACAAAGTCTCCTTGTAGGCCCAGCTGGCCTACTCCCTATGTAGACCAGGCTGGTTTTTTTTTTTTTTTTTTTTTTTGTCTCTCCCTCACAGAGATCTGCCTGGCTCTGCATCCCAAGTGCTGAGATTATAGATGCACCCTACCACACCCAGCCATATGTCTTGTTCCTGAAGGTAAATTTTGGAGTCATTTAGTTAACTTTGCCTTATCTTGATTGCAGGGAAGGAATAACTGGGTCTGCCTTCCCTGTCAAAAGTGATAATGAGAAGAATAATCTGATAACATTGTTCTTTTCAATGAAGGCACATGTCTCTGTCAAATAAATTACCATGAAGGAAAGATCTGTGATTAGCTTCTGAAGCTATTCCTTAAAGACTTTCCTTGTGGTCTATGTAGTTCGTATTCAGAACTCTTTGAAGGTGTCTTCTCTAGTAGGTTTTAAAATTGTTACTATCATTGCTGTCATTGGGGACTTTTTAATTTTGGGGACCTTCTTAGCTTTTATGTATACAACACAGTATTGTAAATTATTATTAGGTTTTAAGATTTATTTTTATTTACATGTATGTGTGTACAGCTGTGTGTAGATATATGCATGTGAGTGCAGGTACCCTCAAAAGCCAGAAAAAGGCATCAGAGCCCCTGGAGCTAGAGTTATAGGTGGTTGCAAGCCACCTGATGTGGGTGATGGGAACTGAATTTGGGTCCTCTGCAAGAGCACTAAGCACTCTTAACTGCTGCTCTTGCAGAGAACCATCTCTCCAGCCCAGTAATTGTGTGAGTAATAATTAGAATGTTGTACACTCGAGCCTTTTCATGTTGCACAGTGAAACTTCATCCCATTGAATTGTGACTCACCTTCTCTACGTGTTTTAATTTGGTTACTGGAAGTTTTGGGGAAGCTACTGAGCATATTCTATCTCTCATCATGCAGCTTAACATGCTTCATTAAAAAGTCTTAGAGGGGCTAGAGAGATGGCCTAGCAGTTAAGAGCACAGACCGCTCTTGCAGAGGACCCGGGTTCAATCCCCAGCACCCACATGGCGGCTAAGAACCATCTGTAACTCCAATTCCAGGAGAACTCCAGTTCCAGGGGAATCCGACACCCTCTTCTGACCTCCACGGCATTGCACGACACGGGTGCACAAACCTACATGCAGACAGTACATTCATACACATACAAAAATAAGTAAAACTAAAAAAGTCTTAGAGAAAGTGAGAGGGTGAGCAAGTGAGAGACAGAATGAGCTGCTCCTGAGAGAGAGAGAGAGAGAGAGAGAGAGAGAGGAACCTTGGTTGTCATTCCTTATCTTTTTTTTTTTTTTGGTCTTTGAGACAGGGTCTCCCTGTAGCCCTGTCTACAGGCTGGCCTGGAACTCACTCTGTAGACCAGGCTGGCCTTGAACTCACAGAGATCTGCCTGCCTCTGCCTCCCAAGTGCTAGGATTAAAGGCGTGCACTGCCACGCCCGGCTTTTTTTTTTTTTTTTGCCCTCAATCCTTATCTTTTACCTTGTCTGGGACAGGTTCTCTGGCATGCACCAGGTCATCTGTCCTCCAAGCCTCAGAGATTCTCCTCTCTCTATCGCCCGTCTCATTGTAGGAGTTTTGGGATTATAGACACATGCTACTGTATGCGGCTTATCTGTGTTCTGGGGATCTGAACTCAGGTTCTTATACTTGTACAGCAAGCACTATACCCACCAAGCCATCTCTATGGCACCTGCTCTATGTATTTGCATAGGAGTTTTGGGAGTTGTGGGTGTTTCCTGGTATGTGATTCAATTTCTAAGATGGTAATTCAGCTCCTTTCTAGACAGGGTAACAGTGCTCAAGTTCAAGCAAACCTCTGTAGCTCCTTCCAAAATATGCCCCTATCAGAACAGTCTTTATTACCTCTGAGCTCCTCTGCAGAAAACAGTGAGAAAGGGCCTGTTTCAAAGGCCATGGATAAAGTGTTAGTAGTGCTCCCATAGAGTGTGCTCCCAAGCAGCTGGTCTGTGATGTTCCCATAGAGTGTGCTCCCAGGAAGCTGGTCTGTGGTGTTCCCATAGAGTGTGCTCCCAAGAGCTGGTCTGTGATGTTCCCATAGAGTGTGCTCCCAAGGAAGCTGGTCTGTGGTGTTCCCATAGAGTGTGCTCCCAAGGCAGCTGGTCTGTGTGTTCCCATAGAGTGTGCTCCCAAGAGCTGGTCTGTGTGTGTCCCATAGAGTGTGCTCCCAAGAGCTGGTCTGTGGATGTTCCCATAGAGTGTGCTCCCAGGAAGCTGGTCTGTGTGTTCCCATAGAGTGTGCTCCCAAGGTAGCTGGTCTGTGATGTTCCCATAGAGTGTGCTCCCAGGCAGCTGGTCTGTGGTCTCCATAGAGTGTGCTCCCAGGCAGCTGGTCTGTGGTGCTCCCTATAGAGTGTGCTCCAGGAAGCTGGTCTGTGTGTTCCCATAGAGTGTGCTCCCAGGCAGCTGCGTCTGTGTGCTCCCATAGAGTGTGCTCCCAGGCAGCTGTCTGTAGTGCTCCCATAGAGTGTGCTCCCAAGCAGCTGGTCTGTGATGTTCCCATAGAGTGTGCTCCCAGGAAGCTGGTCTGTGGTGCTCCCATAGAGTGTGCTCCCAGGCAGCTGGTCTGTGGTGCTCCCATAGAGTGTGCTCCCAGGCAGCTGGTCTGTGGTGCTCCCATAGAGTGTGCTCCCAGGCAGCTGCGTCTGTGGTTCTCCCATAGAGTGTGCTCCCAGGCAGCTGGTCTGTGGTGCTCCTATAGAGTGTGCTCCCAGGCAGCTGGTCTGTGGTGCTCCATAGAGTGTGCTCCCAGGCAGCTGGTCTGTGGTGCTCCATAGAGTGTGCTCCCAGGCAGCTGGTCTGTGGTGCTCCCATAGAGTGTGCTCCCAGGCAGCTGCTCTGTAGTGCTCCCATAGAGTGTGCTCCCAGGAAGCTGGTCTGTGATGTTCCCATAGAGTGTGCTCCCAGCAGCTGGTCTGTGTGTTCCCATAGAGTGTGCTCCCACAGGAGCTGGTCTGTGTGTGTCCCATAGAGTGTGCTCCCAGGCAGCTGGTCTGTGTGTTCCCATAGAGTGTGCTCCCAAGAGCTGGTCTGTGGTGCTCCCATAGAGTGTGCTCCCAGGCAGCTGGTCTGTGGTGCTCCCATAGAGTGTGCTCCCAGGCAGCTGGTCTGTGGTGCTCCCATAGAGTGTGCTCCCAGGCAGCTGGTCTGTGGTGCTCCCATAGAGTGTGCTCCCAGGCAGCTGCTCTGTGGTGTTCCCATAGAGTGTGCTCCCAGGCAGCTGGTCTGTGATGCTCCCATAGAGTGTACTCCCAGGTAGTTGCTCTGTGATGCTCCCATAGAGCGTGCTCCCAGGCAGCTGCTCTGTGATGTTCCCATAGAATGTGCTCCCAGGCACCTGGTCTGTGGTGCTCCCATAGAGTGTGCTCCCAGGCAGCTGCTCTGTGGTTCTCCCATAGAGTGTGCTCCCACGTAGCTGCTCTGCGATGCTCCCATAGAGTGTGCTACCAGGCAGCTGGTCAGTGGTGCTCCCATAGAGTGTGCTCCCAGGCAGCTGCTCTGTGGTGCTCCCATAGAGTGTGCTCCCAGGCAGCTGGTCTGTAGTTGGGGCTGGCAGGGGAGATGCTGCCAAGCATTTGCGCACATGATCGGCTGTCTCCTTCACAATAAAGCAAGCCACAGAGATCCTCCCTTACTTTAAGCTCATTTTAAGAGTGCAAAGCATTCTCTGATTATACCAGACCCAAAGCTCTACACAAAGCAACAAAAAACTCTGACAACACCTATCACATGGGATGCATGACCATGAAACAGTGCCCCAGTGACTCCTGTGTACAAGAAGCAGAGCCCCTCTGATGCATCACACTGTAGCCCTGCCAATTTCTACTTAGAATCAGCCGCACAAAGGAGGCTCAGGTAAGAGGGCAGGGCAAGAGACAACCCCAGCTTTCAAGAAGGCCATGGTGGCCTGTCATCTGCTATCTGACCCCAGACTTCAACTTTCAGGAGCCTGAGCCTCGACAGCATGGCCAATAAGGGTCTCGAGGATGGAGTGCACCAGCTGTCCAGGCTGAGGTCTTTCCATCACTTTTCAGGGCCAATTTCTAGGAGGTGTGCAGATCTGTTCTTTCAGAGATGGCATTGCATTAAGTTACAGGGAAGTATTCTTTTTTATTTTTTTATCATTTATTTATTTATTTATTTATTTATTTATTTATTTATTTATTTATTTTAACAGGGAGGTACTCTTGCATTGCTCTATCTTGAAAAATATTAGATATGAGAAGAAAAAGAATTCAAATCAGCTTATTTCAGCATTAGCTCTTAGCCCTGCCAATGGTAGAAAGATGATAGGATTTTTGTTTTAATAATCAAAACTGATTTTGGGGGCTGGAGAGATGATTCAGTGCCTAAGAGCATTGGCTACTCTTCCAGGGGGCCTAGGATGAGTTCCCAGCAGCCACATGGTGGCTCACAATCATCTACAACTCCGGTTCCAAGGGATCCCCACCCCATCTTCTGGCCGCTGTGGCATTCCACAACATGGGTATACCTAAAAACACACAGGTAAGGCACTCATAGCTATAAAATTGAAGTAAACAAATAATTTTCAAAGCCCTGATTTGTGGGGCAATTTCCAGCACTTTCCAAGGGCTTGTGTGCAGGCAAGCTGGTTAATCTGCATAGGGAGTAGAACACAGAGAGGGCTCAAGAATACAGTCAGCACTTCTGGGAACAGGCTTTACCTACCACACACCTGGCCTGGAAAAGATGGAGGGGTGGAACCTACCACTAGGGTCAATGTGGGCACAAGGGTCCTGAGATGAGGGGTTCCCTGTGCAAACAGGATCATTGGGACACAGGCATTGGGCTCCTTAGGGCTGGAGTACCAGTTCAGGAATGGACTGTGGTGAAGTAGAGGCACGGGCATCTGTGTCAGGATGAATGGGACCTGGGAAAGACAGCGGCAGGTGATGGCTCCAGGCTAAGGATCTGGAGACAGTCCAAGGAGAAGAAAACCTAGATAAGGAAACAGCATTTCTCCATCTCTCTCTCATTTATTACCAAGATAAGCGGAGGGGAGGACAGTGCAAGAAAGCCCCAATGACTGAGTAAGCAAGGTCTGTGCAAGGGAATGGAGGACACTACCTTTCCTCTCTTGGCTTTGAGGGCCTGCCTTCCCGTGGGACAGCCTCTGCCTCTGGGTTGGACAGCCTGTGCCTGCCTTCCCAGCACCTGTGTGCTTGAAGAGCTGGTGTGAGTTGTTCACCTTAGGCCATAGCTACCACTTAAAAGACCCCGAGGACTCAGAGCTGGACTGTTCCTGTCCATGTCCAATGCCCAGATGGTCCTCTGCAGTCAGCCCTCATGTTAGTCATAAAAAGGAAAGAGAGAAAGAAAGAAGGAAGAAAACCTGAACTGAGCCAATGATCAATGACACCCTCCCTAGGATACCAAAGAACATTTTCTTTTTCTGAAAAGAAAAGATTTTCTTCTGTGTTGTCCCGAGGTAGTTAAGAATTAATCCTGGCAGCTGAATTATCAATTAAATGTATTCTCCATTTAATCATTTAATTAATTGGGTCTCTCTCTCTCTATCTCTGTCTGTCTCTCTGTCTCTGTCTCTCCCTCTATCTCTGTCTCTCTCTCTCTCTCTCTCTCTCTCTCTCTGTCTCTCTCTCTCCCTCTCTCTGTATGTATTCAGAGGTCAATGCCTAGAGACATTCCTTAATTGCTCTCAATTATTTTGAGTCAGGGTCTGTCACTGAACCTGGAGCTTTCTGATTGGTTGACCAGCCAGTGAGCCCCAGGGATCACCCTGTGTCTACTTCCTCAGTGCTTCCACTATGCCCAGCTTTTTTAAGTGGGTGCTGGGATCCAAATCGAGGTGCTTGTTCTTACATGGCAGGCACTTTACCGACTGGACCATCTCCCCAGTCTGTTTCCAACTAAGCTTACAGCATCAACACCAGTGTGTTCCATGTACATTGTCATCCACTCCACTGCAACCCTTGGCCTCTCTCTGGAATTCCACATGGGTGCAAGGGACCATCTGTGTCTGAAATCGTGTAACAGAGCTTAAGAATGAAGCTTGAGTGCTCATAATGTTTTTCCTGCCCTGGTGGCATGGGCCCAACACCTGCCAGGAAGCTGAGACTCCATACAGTCTCCCTCTTCTGCGTCCCTTCTCTGGCCTGCAGGCTTTCTGCATGGCATCCTCAGGACCTCTCTCTTCAGTCTTCCTATGTTCCCATGGATCTCTGCTTCAGGCATAATTCTACAAGAAAGTGCAATTCATGGCACCTACTGGAGTAGCAGACTCCACATACAGGCAGGCAGAGTGGGTGCCTGGATCTGTTCTGTAAGTACCACATCACAGGGCAGTGTCTCAGGCCTGAGCTGTAACTTACCTCATCAAGACCCATCATGACTTGAAAAGGTAATGTCACCCAGCCCACTCTCTTACATTTACTTTTTGTAAATCCAAAAGAGAAGATAGATTTGCAAGGACTGATTAGGACTCACTGTGCTCCTGGCCCAATGAATAGCATCCCTTTCACTCCCCCAACAACCTTAGGCAGTGGGTTCTGTTTTCTCCACATTATATCAAGGGAAACTGAATCCATAAAAGCAGAAAGCACAGAGTGATTAAGTAACTTGCTCAAGATCATAACTTTCAAGGGTCCCAGACTCTAAGAACTGGGCTATCAAATATGAATGCTTTTTCTGCTTGGACATACAAGTCAAAGTGAAATGATAAGAAGTTTAGATTCTTGTAGGGTATGGTGGCGCATGCCTTTAATCCCAGCACTTGGGAGGCAAAGGCAGGTGGATCTCTACGAGTTCAAGGCCAGTCTGGTCTACATAGTGAATTCCAGGCTAGCTGGGGCTACAGAGAGACCTGTCTCAAAACGACCAAAAAAAAAAAAAAGTTTGAATTCTTTCTCCTATTAATAAAAATTGGGGATGAAATGACCTGTCAGCTCCTATCTAGAAACATCTGCTGCTGTGTCTAGCCAAGGTACCTGACAGACAGGGATGATGTGTACAACATTAAAGCTGAGGGGCAAGCCAGTGCTTTTATCCCCAACAACTGACTTTGCAATCTACAGGCTCAGCCATGTCTCACAAGCCTCTTGACACGGCCATCTCAGAGGGATGTACCAGGAGGTTCTGTCAGGAAGCACTCGTGACCAGATACCAGTAAACACACCTACAGGAGAGGAATCTGGAGACCTTAGAACGAAGTCCACTACAAGAATTGAGCCAAGCTTGGTTGAGTGGAAGAATAAACGTAGAGGAAGAGTATACAGCTTTGCAAAGAACAACTCCATGCACACGCACATCTATATGAGATTATATGTGCACATTTTGCTAGAGATGCATGTCTAATTTTTATTACATTTAAATGTGTTTATCTGGGATGTATATGTGTGTGAATGTACATGCACACAGGATGCTTCTGTGTGAATGTGTGTAAGTCAGGGGGCAAACTGTAGGAGTCAGCTCTCTCCTTCTACCACACGAATTCCAGGGATCAAGCTTAGGTAGTTAGGCCTGGTGGCAGATGCCTTTACCTCTGAACTATCTCACCAGCCCTCATGTCTAATTTTTAATGAAACAGAAGATTAAAAAAAAATCTGAGAGAGCAGGTTCTGATCTGTGCTGGAGAAAGGAGATAATGTGGGATACAAGGGTGTGTGAGCCTCCCCTTAAATGTTGTCAGAGTGAGATGTGTCTATTTATGCAGACTTAAATTTATTTATTTATTTATTTATTTATTTATTTATATTTGTATGTGTATGAGTGTTTTGCCTATGTGTGTAATACTCACGGAAGCCAGAGAGGGTGCTGAATTCCCTAGAACTGGAGTTATAGATGGTTGTTCAACCACCCAGTGGGTGCTGGGAATTGAACCTGGGTCCTCTGCAAGAGCAGCCAGTGCTCTTAACCATTGAGCCATCTCTCACACTAAGCTGTTGGATACCTCAGCCTGATCAAGGTCTAGAAGACTGCAAATTGCTTACCAAACATCTGCTCTTTGGAATGTTATCAGCCTGGACCTGGGATGCTGGGCTCCCCTCCTCCAGATCTAACAAGGAAATCACCCTTCTCCCCTGGTGCTCTCTAGCCTCTTGTCACATCACAGTCTTTTGTTCTTGTCCCTGATGCTCCATCAAGCCAATCAGATTCAACCTCTTTAGACTTTGATGAGACAGAGGTGAAATGGCTGGTCTCAGGATTCCCTTCATGGAAGACAGAGTAATTATGTAGCCTGTGGCCTCTGGATGTCCCCCCTGTCTCTCAGGCCTACTGGGGCTGTCTAGAACTTCAATGGATGGGACTCTGGGGCCCAGTTGGATGGAAAGCCAGCCCAGCACCAAGTTGAGCAGATGCAACTGAATAAAGAGAGTGAAAATTATGGAGTTGAGAATATGTCAAAACCAGCAAGTCTTTATTGGTTACAAGTGCTGCTTTTTCCAACAGATCCATTATAGTTAGTCCTGACTTTGTCTGTGTTTGGGATATCACAGTCATCACCATAAGCCAGGAAAATTGTCCCACCCCTGTCATCCCAGTGCTTGGGAGGTAGGGGTAGGAGGATGAGGAGTTTAAGGCCAATGCTGGCCACATAGTGGGTTCAAGGCCAGCCTGGGCTACATGAGACCTTGTCTCAAAAGACCAAACCAAACCAAACCAAACCAAACCATTACTCATCACCCAGACCTGGATGGTCCAGTGTACTCCTTTGGCCGGGCTCAGACTCAATTCTCGTGTGTATCTCCAGGGCTGTACAATGTCTGGTTTGTGGGAGGTTCTCAACAATGTGTGTGAAATAATTGTTAAACATTAAAACCAACAGAACAGTGAGGCATCCATGGGCCCAGATTCTGAAATTCCACGAGTTTTATCATTTACCTTGCTTCCTTTAAAGAAGATAGTGCTCTCTTTCCCAGATCTACCAAACCAAGCCCTGGGCACACTCAATGCCAACCCCCTATCCTGTCCTTCTGCTGACACCCCCCCCCCCAAGAGATCAGTGCCCTCTGCAAAAGCTCAGGTAGGCGGCTTCCCTAACTGACAGCCTATTTCTGTTCTTACCAGGGAGATTACATGTTTACCAAGAGGTCACCGTGTTTGTTCTCAAACCTGTTTATGTCAGTTGTACTCATTACTGGATTTGCGTAATTTAATTATACATTACGTAGATTAATGAAATATCTATGCTGAAGGAGTCAGCTGCTCTGAGAGTTGAGGGTTTAGGGAAAGGCCTGATAAAGATGGGCACACTATGAACAGAGACTTCACAAGTGAGGAATTAGAGACGGCTGAGAAACATCTTAAAAAGTGTTCAACGTCCCTAATAATTAAGGGAATGCAAATTAAAACCACTTTAAGATATCATCTCACTCCAATAAGACTGGCTAGGATCAAAAAAACAAATGATACCAAGTGCTGGAGAGGTTGTGGGGAAAGGGGAACACTCATCCACTGCTGGTGGGAATGTAAACTCGTACAGCCACTATGGAAAGCAGTGTGGAGAACCCTTGGAAGACTCAGAATGAACTTGCCACCTGACCCAGCCATACCACTCCTGGGTATATACCCATAAGACTCATCTTACCGCAGAGATACATGCACAGTCATGTCTATTGCAGTTCTCTTCACAATAGCAAAGAGCTGGAACCAACCCAAGTGCCCCTCAACTGACGGGTGGATAGAGAAAATGTGGTACATCTACACAATGGAGTTCTTCGCAGTGGTAAAGAAAGATGACATCATGAACTTTGCAGGGAAATGGATGGAGCTAGAAGATATCATGCTAAGTGAAGTAACACAACCCCAGAAAAACAAGCGACGAATGGTATCCCTCATCTGTGAATACTAGCGCCAATTACCTAGTTGTGTGGCAAACTGAGCAACATCAATGTGATCTGAAAACAACTGTGCTCTTATATTGTGAATCCCTTAAAAATAAGTAAAAACTTGCCGGGCGTGGTGGCGCACGCCTTTAATCCTAGCACTTGGGAGGCAGAGGCAGGCGGATCTTTGTGAGTTCAAGGCCAGCCTGGTCTCCAGAGTGAGTTCCAGGACAGCTGGGGCTACAGGGAGACCCTGTCTCGAAAAGACCCCCCCAAAAAAATAAATAAATAAATAAATAAAAACTAAAAAAAAGATGGGCACACTACAAAACAATCTGCTGTTGGAGCTGAAGAGATGGCTCAGCAGTTAAGTGCACTGGCTGCTCTTTATAAAGGACCTGGGTTCAGTTTAGCATCCACATGGCAGTTAACAACCATCCATAACTCCAGTTCCAGGGAATCTGATGTCTTTTCTGGCCTCCATGGAATTGTGCACACATGGTGCACTTACATACATGCAGGCAAAACATTAATACACACAAAATAAAAATTTAAAAATTCAAAAATCTGTCAGGATTAAAAATTAAGAAATCTGTCAGGATTAAAAATTAATAATCTTAACAAAAAAAAAAAGAAAAGGCGGGCGTGGTGACGCACACCTTTAATCTTAGCACTTGGGAGGCAGAGGCAGGTGGATCTTTGTGAGTTCGAGGCCAGCCTGGTCTACACAGTGAGTTCCAGGACAGCTGGGGCTACGGAGAGACCCTGTCTCGACCAAAAAACAAAACAAAACAAAATTAAAAATCTGTCAGGATTAAAAATTAAAAATCTGTCAGGGAAATGAGAGGTGGAGACAAGAGTCTCTGGAAACTCATGGGCCAGACAGCCTAGTGTAGACGGAGGAAAGAGCAGTGTCACAAAGAGATCCTGTCTTAAACAAGGTGGGAGGTGAGGACCAACACCCAGGTTTGTCCTCTGACCTCTATGTATGTGTATACAGACGTGCATTCATACATGTTAAAGCTGTGTGCACATGCATGCACATACCCCCCCCCCCATCTGCCATCATGTCTGGGGTGGAGGAGGCAGCAACTAAAGAGCACAGGTGTCATGTACTACACCACAGTGCCTGAACTGTACAGACATTATGAAGTGTAGTATGAGCACCGCACAAATAAAATGATGCAGATGCTGATACCTGAATCTGGCAGTCGTGAAGCCAAGAGCATCATGGGACGAACATGTCTGGGCTGAACACCAAACATCTCTTTTCTGAGCAATTCTATGAATGCCCTACTAAAGCAGGTCTATAACTCATGGTCTGAAAAGCCACTGACTTAATTCCATCCCTTTGTTTCTTTGATAAGAAACTGAGGAGCAGAGAGCATTAAGGGCTCTGTAAAGGCCCTGCAGCCAGGGAGTCGGGTGAGCAATCTCGATTTCCATGTTCTGTGTTCTGTTTACTCTCCAAACAGACTTTGTCCAAAAAGTAACTGACTTTGCAAAATTTCGTTCACAAAAAATAGCAGATAGGGGCTGTAGAGACAATTCAGAGGGGGCTACAGAGATGGCTGTCAGTAAAGTGCACGAGGGCATGAGTTTGGAGCTTCAGCATCCATGTAAAAAGCCAGGCAGTGTGCACACCTGCAATCCTAGCAGGGAAGCAGAGACAAGATGGGACCCCTAGGGTTAGCAGGCCAGCCAGCTGAGCAGAATCAGCAAGTTCTTAGCTCAGCGAGAGATTCGAATTCAAAAAGTAAGGTGGATGGCTTGGTGGTTAAGAGCATGGACTACACGCCTTCCATCTCAGTGCTTGGGAGATCAAGGCCAGCCTGGTCTACATAGCGAGTTCCAGGCCAGGCGAAGCTACAGGGAGACAACTGTATGATGGCTCACAACCACCTGTAACTCCAGTTCTAGGGCATCTGACCTCTTCCAGTCTCCACAGTCTCCTGCGAGTACATGGTCCATATAAATACATGCTGGCACATATCTTCAAATAATTAAAAAAATAAGGTGGAGTGAGATTGAGGCAGAGGCTGGATGTCAACCTTTGTCCTAATGTGCGTAAGTACGCATGGGCATATGCATCTGTACACACACCTGCAAAACACATGAACACGTACACACATGTACACCACACTACAACACACACACACACACACACACACACACACACACACACAGCAGGTGAAACGAGGAAGTAGATGACCACAGGGACACACCCTGGGGAGGCAGGAAGGCTCTCATTCCAACTGGCTGCTGCTTCAGGCAGGCGCTAAGCAACCACACACAGGTGTGTGCGGTTTCATCCCCAGACTAAGGCATAGCAAGCCTCTTGTGCTATAGACACAGATTTGGAACAGGTGAACCATGTACCAGGGTTGAACACGTGAGGCTTCTAATTTTAGAATGACTTCAGCTCCACGTGGGAAAACTCCAGACAATGGAATGGGGAAGCAGTTTGAAGTTCTGAAGGCTTTTGTTAAATGAGGTGAGCAGTATCTGGTTTCCAAACAAGCAAAGCCTTCAAAGACTTTTCCCTCTAATCTGACCTGCCCTAATTCAGTGTCTCAATGGACCGGAGTCCAAGGTCCCCACTGATGTCTGACCACCATCTCCCCAAGAAAGTGAGGGTGATGACACACCCTATTAAAACCCCACTGTGAAGTTTATGGGTTCATTTTGAAAAATCTTCCAGACACTAGATTAAGAAAGCCCTCAAACAGGCTCTGGTCCTAGGTGGGTGTCCACATATCCTTGTGAGGAAAATATGTAGGAGGTCAGAGGTCTGGAGAGCCACCTTGAGAAGAAGTGTGCAGGTAGCAGCAGGGGAAGGTGAGGAGCCTGGTTCTCTGGCACCCAGAGGGGCCCTTGACACACCCCCAGGTCATTACAGTGACTCTCATGAGAATAGAACCAGCTGGGCGGCCTGGGAACACAAAGCATTGCTGAGTGTGAAGCAAGCAGCCGCCCCACAGCTTTGTAATCAGGTGCATTCTGTCCCTTTTAAAGGGGCATTAAAAAGTGCCTTTTGAAGATGGGTCAGAGTGCCTACCTAGGGAGGGTGTGGCAGCTGTTCTAAGCTTGGGCGCTGCCACTCTCACCAACCTCTAGTTGATGTTTCTCTGTACATCAACAGACAACCAACCAGGCTAAAAGCTTCTGTTCCAAACCTCAGACTATGGATTTCATTCCTGTGGCAATTTATTTTCAAAATCACATGCCAAGCAGCCAGTAAGGTTGTCTGTGTCACCACAGACATGCCTGTGACAGGTTCCTCAGCTACAACGCAGTCGCCTATGAGGTGGGCTCCTGGACGGCTGGGCAGAGATACCTGACTCATTGGAGATGAAACTAGAAAGTTGAGACTTGAATATAAAGGAGCAGCTTTAAGATGGGAGGTTCCAAGAGATTCAAACACAGACTTCCTTCAGGATCTCTGGGGGATTTTTAAAGAAGGTATTCCCGGAATACTGAAATCTACAGATGCTTAAAGCCCCTACAGGAAATGATACAGATTACACAACGAAGTTACACTCACCCTCCCGAACATTTGATTTTATTGTTTTGAGCTCGCATGTGTGCACATGCGTGTGTGTATATGTGTGCGTGTGCAGGCCCAAAGGCAGGGTCTCTCACTGTCTTGGCTAATCAGCTTACCTTAGGATCACCTATACCCCAAAAGCTTGGATTATGGAGGGCCACCAAGCCTGGCCAGTTTATGGGTAGGCTCTGAGGACCTGAAATCTAATCTTCATGCTTACATGGAATGGGCTTTATTCATTAAGCCACCTTCCCAGCCCCTCCTGCATATTTTAAATAATATCTGCATTACTTATAATACACAATACAATGTACATATGGTATCCATATTGTATTGCTTAGGAAATACTGGTAAGGAAGAAAGTCTATACATTTTTCATACAATTGCAATTTTTCCCAAATATTTTTGACTCATTTGTCATTTGAATTCTCAGATGCAGAGTCTATAGCCATGAAGGCCAACTCTGAATGGCAGTCACATAACATTTCCCTGTCCTGGCTCCAGGGCAGCCATCACCGGTTGATGATTGACCACAGTGCTTCCCCCAAAACCTGAAGGTGCTACATAGTGAGTTTCAGGCCAGCTGGGGCTACAACAGGGAGACCCTGTCTCAAAAAGACCAAAGAAAAACCAAAAACCAAAACCAAAACCCTGAAGCTATCCTTGGACTTTCTCCCCGCCACCAGCTCTCCAAAACCTCTCCATGCAGAGGCTGAGAGGCCGTCACTGAACCGGCCTGCAGACGGGGAGACTGACTTCAGCAGAAAGTTGAGGAATAACTTGCCAGGGGACCTGGAAAGACTGCAACGCAGTGGGGCCCCACGACTGGGATCCTGGCCTCCTACCCAAGGCCCCGAGTTCTTCCACATATCCTGCCCAAAGTCAACACACGAGAAACATTCATGGATCAATCCAGTTTCCCATGCTTCTCCACCCTCCATATTTGGGGATCTAAGAGAAAGGAAGAAAGGAACAAAGTAAGATCTCACCTAGAAAGGCCAAGGCATCTGCCAGGCCCGGCACCAAGCACCTGCCAGGCCCGGCACCATGGATGTTTCTTCCAAATGCATAAAAAAAGACCCAAAGGGCGACCCCTGTGTTCCTCTGGCCCATGTCCTACCCTGGACTGGCACACAGAGCCTGCAATTTTCTCTCCATGATTCTCAATAAAGCTACAGCTCTTGGCTTCAGTGCTCACCCAGGAATGCATCAAAACCCGACTTAGATCCATTCGCGTCTTGTTCTGGACACTGGTATGGAAAGCTGTGTATATTTACATCCTGAGTGAAAGCTCTTCCAGCTCCTGTCCTGGAATTTAGTATATAAGCCCACCAACAGCTGGACTATAGGAATTGGAGGGAGGGAGAGTCAGTCACCTAGTATGAATACATTTTCCAAAAACGGTGTTCACTTAAAAAGAAATACAAGTAGCAGGCAATCTGGGAGCACACCAGAGCAAATGTAAAGGAAAGTTGAGGGCTGGGGAGACGGCTTAGTCAGGAAAGTCTTGCTTTACAAGCACAAGAATCTGAGTTCAAGCCCCAGAACCCTGTTAAAAAGCTGGGTATGGTTGAGAGCTTATCCTCCAGATGCTATGGAGGCACAGATAGGACAATCCCCGGGGCTTGCTATGCAACCATTCCAGCCTAACTGGTGACTTCCTGAGCAATGAGAGACCTTATCTCAAAAAAGACAAACTGCGTCCCTGGAGATTGCCCCCCCCAGTTGTCTTTGGCCTCCACATGCATGTGCACCCATGCATCCATGTACACTTATGTACACATGTACCTGCATGTGCACGGATACACACACACATGCATACTTATGCATTCTCACATTGGCGGTGGGTGGTGAGTTTGGCTGGTCCCCAGTTTGAGCTGCCCTGGGGGTATACAGAGTTGGGTGGGATGGATGGGCAAGGCCGACTAGGAGAGTCCCTTAAAGGAAGTGAAAAAGAAACAGACAAGCCTGACGTAGTCATCCAATCCTGGCCTTTGGAGGGTGACAATGACACAGTCACCACTGTTTGGACTTGTCTCCTGGCCCCACCCACTATAGATTCCTGACTGGGTCCTGAGACAGAGCGAGATGAACTAGAGAGAGCCAGTCCCACAACTAAGTCACCCACCCAATGAGAGCAGCCACAGCCTGACAGACAGCCACATCTTTTGTCCCCAGAGTAGAAGTGGCTTGGGGCGTCATGACTTTCTGTCAGGTATAAAGTATGGGCTCAGTTCTGGCTCCTCACCCTGGGGCAGGGGCAAAGAGGAGGCAGTACTCAGCCCTTACAGAGCCTTGGGCAGCACAGCAGGAGCCTCCATCCTGAGGAGGGTCTAGGATACCTCAAAAGGGCTCAGCAGGAACCAGGCCAGAACCGTGGGGGAGTGGATTCAAGCAGGGTATCTCTAGGCTCTATTTGTCTGTATGAAGAGATGGAGACTTGGAGGAAGAGTGCACCCCTATGGCCACATCAGCATTTGCCAGCATTCCAACTTGTCCCAAGAGAGTGACTCGGTAGCCAGTCGTCTCCATTCCACCCAGCTGGCCCAGCCCAGATGCCTTCATGCTAGAAGGGTGTAGGGAGAGGCAGGGAACACAGGCATGAGCTCAGCCCCCCTCACCCCACCCCACCCCACCCCCATGATTCCTGGAGATACTTTGTCAAGTATCAGAGCAAGAGGTGATTCTTGGTTGGTTGGCCCCATGATCAAGTTCTCTTAAAGCCAGGCTGTACATGTTACTATGGTATCTGGTACCACAATGGATCCCCATCACCCACAGGAAAGCCAGGTATCAGGGGGTGTGTCTACAACCCCGGTACTGGGGTGGGAATCTAGGCGGAGACCAGAGGCTCCCAGCAGTTCACAGGCCAGCCAGCCTAGATGCACAGATGTACTCCAGGTTCACTGAGAGAGCCTGAAATAAGGTGGAGAGCAACTGACCTCTGCCACAAGCAAGCACAGCCACATGCGTGCACACATGCACACCCACACACCTTCACAGATGGGCAGAAAAGCAGGAATCAAAATAATCAGAAACAGCATAGGAACAAAGGCCACCAGGTAGGAGACTGGCAGTGGGGCTTCCCTGGAGGGCTGGGGGCTGAGGGCTTTGTCTCCCACTTCCCAACTCTCAGAAGTGATGATTTAGGACTTTTGGATAGCCAAACCCCAAACAAACAAAAACGAAAACAATGCTGCTCCAAGTAGCCAACCATGAACCAGAATGTATAATAACTAAGTGAAGATCTCCAGGCAGAAGTGAACGGCGGCTTCAGGAATCTGATCATCACATGAGCTGGCAAAGTACAGATATCCTCTAGTTCTGGGGACCTGTAGGCTCCATTTCCCAGCCCACCTGCCCACACTGGGCCCCTGAGCAGCTGAAGGGAACAGGTAGCTCCCTGAGGGAGTGTTTGTAGCACCCTCAGAGCCCAGCGAAGACTTTCCAGTGGGGACTTTCCTTGTATGCCCGTTAGGGGTACATGGCTGGGGGGGGGGGGGAGGCGGGTGTCCCAGGAAAGGCATTCTCCAGGTGAGAGGCAGGACCCACACCCCATCCATGTCCACGGAAGCCAGACTCACCACTCAGGGGGGACGTGCTGTTCTCCAGAGCCTGGCACAAAGCCAACACGATACCTGTGGGAGAAGTAGAGAGATGAGTGTCTACTCAAGAAGGGACTTGGGATTGGAGGACAAGCAAAGACCATGAGGCAAAGTCTGGAATTTCATAAAGTGGCCAACAGATGGCCCCAGCTATCTCCTTTGAGGGGGTCAGGGCCCAATGAGTGCAGAAGCCACTTGTGTAGAAACCAAGGAAAAAGTGTTCAAGGAAGGCACCAGAGCGTCACCGGTTTCCTTCCCAGCAGTCTCTCCCCACCCCCATGGTGTTTTTGTTTTCTGGGTGTCTCTGCTCTTTTTGGGTATGAGGGAACTTGAGGGGGGTACAGCCCTTCATATACCCATAGGGGCCCCTGTATAACAACTGGGTTTCCCTTTGGGCAGCAGCTGAAGCACTGTGATGAAATGCAGCTGGGGGTAGAGGAGTCTAGGTATCTCTACTTCCCAGGGACTGGCTGTCCCTACCCAAGGGGGATAGTGATCCCAGGAGCACTGCACCTCCCCGGCCAGTAAAAGGAGCCTGGCTCGGGGCAGGGTGGGGCTAGCTGTCACCATTGAAGGGAGATCTCCATTAGCCTCAAACCATAAATCAACCCTTGCTTGGTAAAGAAGCCCGTTCAGGGCCCCTGTAACCCCAACCATAAAGTTCTGGAAACGAGACCTTCTGAGACCCTTATGGGTTAGAATGCTGGCCTTAGATCCTCTACCCAATTCTCATGACTCTACATACACAAAGGTACTTAGGGCCCCTGCTGTTTGCCTGGTGTGGCTACTGTGGACTTCTACTACCTCAGTAGTCACCCGTTATTGACTCATAAAGGTCAGCGTGAATTGAGGTTGGTTACTTTGTTTTTCTACCTGTGACTCTTACAACTCCTAATCCTAACATTTACTGGGAGAGAGTTCTCAGTTTTCAACTTCTAATTCCTGTCAACCATGCCCTTCCTTGAGATGTCACTTCCAGGCTCCATCAGCACCTGCTGGCAGGACCTCGGGAACCAAGGCTCAGTGCGTCTCACTGACTTCCCTCTGAGACACAGACTATGAGACAGTCACAAGAGTTCCAAGACAGCAATTATACAGCATCAAACCCACACTCAGGGTCCCTGGGTGACCCATAAAACCATCTGTTTCAACAAATGACTCAAACGTGCCCTCGAATCCCAGAGGTGGAAGTTTCTCGAAGCAGAGCAGCGAGCTCCTACAAAGAAGGGAGATTTTCCGAGTTGTACCATTACCAGCAGCAGGAACTAACTTCCTTTAACAGAGGTGCAGAAAGAGCCCCAGGCAGTTCTACGGGAAGTGTGTGGCTGGATCTAGGGCAAGCTACCCTAGAAACCAAGACGGGTCCTGTCTGTGCCTCTGCCATCGCGCAGGCCCCACACGACCTCCAAGGAGCCTTGACTAGCTTCGCTTCTCTGTGGGCAGTGGTGTCATGTTCTCTGAAGAAGCCCATCTCCTTCCCACAGCCCCTCAAACCCTCATAGGTTCCCTAGATCCGTTTCAAAGGAACGTCTGCCACACACAAACCAACTGTTCCGTTTCTGCCTGAGCCAGAAAAAGTTGGTGGACGTGCCCTTGGGGATGTGGGACAGTCACGTTCCGATGCTGAGGGCACTGCCACAAACCACTCTGGGCTTAGCCTGTGACCTGTAATCACTCGAGGCCAGCCCACATGGAGATGCCTGGCATACCTCAGGACAGGGAGCGTGACCAGCCTGTCAGGAGCTGTCCCCTAGCCACTGATGATCTTCATGGCAGCCCCCTAGCTTGCACCATGCTGGTCAGAGCAAACCTAGCAACAAGTCCAGCATGGAGGCCCCGGGCCGTCAGCCCCTGGAGTAAAGTGGGAGGGATGGGCATGAGCCGGGGCCTGTCCCACCCAGTGTAGAGAGAGCCCTTCTTTCCTTCTGCTCCTCACCTGTCAGCTGCCAACTGTCAAACTCACAAAGGTATTTCAGGAACTAATTAACGTCTACAAAAACAGCATGTTCTAAGTTGAACAATGCTTTGTTTTTATTCTTGATTCTAGAAAGGTGAGAATAATAGTTCCCCTGTATATCCCCACTTCCCAGATGCCCTGGCTTCAGCCCCCCCCTACCCCCTACAGTCGGTCCGAGGCCAGACTGACTAGGGGTTCAGCCTCCCTTCTCAGGTTGGGTTCCACCGGTCCACGCCCTGCACAGAGTTCTGCATGTGTTTTTACCCTACCCTCTTCACAACTCTACATGCAGGATCTCCCAGCCTCCCTGCGCCTGGGATGTCCAGGAAATAAGCTTAGAAAGATTCAGAAATCTGCCCAAGCTCCTGTGCCAGATTGAGACTTGAGTCTCAAGACACTGTTGATGAGCACACCCCAGCCAGTCAGGACACACAAGTAGGTATGTTTCTTCCTAGATGCACCCCCCCCCCAGCTTAGCCCACACACTTGCCAGGCCCAGAGGTCTTTTTCTAGAGGCCCAAACCACTGCCTCTTAAGATTTTCCACATGTCCTTAGTTTCCCAATATGCCAGGCCCGAGAGGCTGCCCATCTGTGTGCCCAGGGGAGCTGGCAGCTCCCAACATGGCCCAGCTATATGAAGGGTTTTTAGGAGCATGTAGCATTGGCAGATGTGCGGCAGGGCTGGCTACTGCCACTACCACCATGGTTCAGGAAGATACAGCTAGGACACAGACTTGGCAGCAGGATGCAGCCATGGGTTCCTCAGGGCTGAGTGTCAGGGCTGCCTGGCACTGGCCTGTGGATGGGAAGGTGGACTCTAGGGCCACCCAACCAGTTTCCTTCCCTGGGAACAGGAATCCCTTTCAGGGTCTCATTCCCATTTCTGTCTGAATAGTTCCAAAGTGCGAAGTCCCTCCTGAAGACTTCAAAAAGAAAAGCAGCTGGAGGTGGGTAGAGGGAAAAGCCACACACGACAGAGGTGTACCCGTGGGGAAGCCCCTCCTCGATGCAGAGACAGGAAAAGCCACACACAACAGAAGTGTACCCGTGGGGAAGCCCCTCCTCGATGCAGAGACAGGACCCGGGCCTGTCCTCAAGGCAGGATGAGGCTCTGACAGCTCAGCAGATGCTTCTGACAGAAATGAGGTAATAAGATAGCTCATGTATTGGGGACTCATAGAAGTGGAACCACCCCCAAACCTATCCATGATGTTCCAGTGCAAAATGCCAATGAGAGAGAGAGGCTGGGCACTCTTGTCCCCCTGGGCAGGGCATCCCTATTCCAGCTTCACTTCTGCCAGAGATTGCCAATTCAGGACAGGGACCCAGGCTGTGCCTTCAGTCTGGGATAGGTATCCTTTGTCCTCAACTACCCATCACCTGGTGATCACCTCTTCTTGGGGCATTTGGCTGTAATGCCCAGGCCTCGGAGTGGCATCAGCAGGTCCCTGGCTACCCCAGCAGAGGTGAGCATGTCCTGTCTGGGCCTCCACATCTCCTCTATGGTTGACCCCCATGCCTAGCATTAGAGGGTAAGGTGAGGCTGGGCAAGGTTCTGGTGTTGGAGATGGCCATAGCAGGTTCCTTTGGGTGCAGACGCTCTGGGTTCAAGAACAGCTTCTGGGTGAAGAGGTGGTGGGTGTGAGACAGCAGTTGGGCTAGAGTGGGTCGGGGGGTACATGAGTGCTCGGGGGGCTGCCAGTTTCCCCTTCTCTGTAGCCGATGGGGTGGGGAGCCATGAGGGACATGAGGAGCCAAGGAAAAGGTGAGTGACCCCAGAGGAAGGTGGGACCCTGCAGCTCCGCACAAGTCTGTAGGGCTCCCGTTAGGCACAAAAACATCTGTCAATGGGAGACCCAGATCCCAGGGAATTTGCGCTCCTAACACTTAAATTTTGTCTGTGAACATAGCAGAATTTTCCCTGCATAGCAAACTGCCCAATTGTTTGATGTTATGGATAGCTTTGAATCTAAGAGGTTGACAGTGAGTGGAGATGCTGGCTTCTGGGAGCAGGCTGCTCAGGAAGGAGTGGCGGGGTGGCTGTGTGGACAGTACGGAGCGGGTGGGAGCAGGCTGCTCAGGAAGGAGTGGCGGGGTGGCTGTGTGGACAACGGAGCGGGTGGGAGCAGGCTGCTCAGGAAGGAGTGGTGGGGTGGCTGTGTGGACAACGGAGCTGGTGGGAGCAGGCTGCTCAGGAAGGAGTGGCGGGGTGGCTGTGTGGACAGTAAGGATCGGGTGGGAGCAGGCTGCTCAGGAAGGAGTGGCGGGGTGGCTGTGTGGACAGTACAGAGCGGGTGGGAGCAGGCTGCTCAGGAAGGAGTGGTGGCTGTGTGGACAATGGAGCTGGTGGGAGCAGGCTGCTCAGGAAGGAGTGGCGGGGTGGCTGTGTGGACAACGGAGCGGGTGGGAGCAGGCTGCTCAGGAAGGAGTGGCGGGGTGGCTGTGTGGACAGTACGGAGCTGGTGGGAGCAGGCTGCTCAGGAAGGAGTGGCGGGGTGGCTGTGTGGACAGCGGAGCTGGTGGGAGCAGGCTGCTCAGGAAGGAGTGGCAGGGTGGCTGTGTGGACAGTACGGAGCGGGTGGGAGCAGGCTGCTCAGGAAGGAGTGGCGGGGTGGCTGTGTGGACAGTACGGAGCTGGTGGGAACAGGCTGCTCAGGAAGGAGTGGCGGGGTGGCTGTGTGGACAGTACGGTTGCCGTGGTGGGAGCAAGCTGCTCAGGAAGGAGTGGCGAGGTGGCTGTGTGGACAGTACGGAGCTGGTGGGAACAGGCTGCTCAGGAAGGAGTGGCGGGGTGGCTGTGTGGACAGTAGGAGCTGGGTGGGAACGCAGGCTGCTCAGGAAGGAGTGGCGGGGTGGCTGTGTGGACAGTACGGTTCTGGTGGGAGCAAGCTGCTCAGGAAGGAGTGGCGGGGTGGCTGTGTGGACAGTACGGAGCTGGTGGGAGCAAGCTGCTCAGGAAGGAGTGGCGGGGTGGCTGTGTGGACAACGGAGAGGGTGGGAGCAGGCTGCTCAGGAAGGAGTGGCGGGGTGGCTGTGTGGACAGTACGGAGCTGGTGGGAGCAGGCTGCTCAGGAAGGAGTGGCGGGGTGGCTGTGTGGACAACGGAGCTGGTGGGAGCAGGCTGCTCAGGAAGGAGTGGCGGGGTGGCTGTGTGGACAGTACGGAGCGGGTGGGAGCAGGCTGCTCAGGAAGGAGTGGTGGCTGTGTGGACAGTAAGGAGCGGGTGGGAGCAGGCTGCTCAGGAAGGAGTGGCGGGGTGGCTGTGTGGACAACGGAGCTGGTGGGAGCAGGCTGCTCAGGAAGGAGTGGCGGGGTGGCTGTGTGGACAGTACGGAGCGGGTGGGAGCAGGCTGCTCAGGAAGGAGTGGCGGGGTGGCTGTGTGGACAGTACGGAGCTGGTGGGAGCAGGCTGCTCAGGAAGGAGTGGTGGGGTGGCTGTGTGGACAACGGAGCTGGTGGGAGCAGGCTGCTCAGGAAGGAGTGGCGGGGTGGCTGTGTGGATAGTACGGAGCTGGTGGGAGCAGGCTGCTCAGGAAGGAGTGGCGGGGTGGCTGTGTGGACAACGGAGCTGGTGGGAGCAGGCTGCTCAGGAAGGAGTAGCGGGGTGGCTGTGTGGACAACGGAGCTGGTGGGAGCAGGAGCCAGCAGCCAGACCCTTGGAAGGCTATGCATGAAACAGCCACTGACTCCCCCTGTTGAAGAAGAGCCTTGCTGTCTCTTCTGGATGAGGTGACAGCTTGCACTTGGCTGTGCTCCCAGTCATGCTGTGCATTGGCTCTAGAGGACAACAGACATAGCTGCAGAGGACTTGTAGAGGGACTGGCCAGATAGGCTCGGAAAAACTCTTCGGACAGTTTAGAGTTTAGCAATATGAGACCTGGGTGTGAGTCACCTTGGGCACAGGGGCCCATGGGACAGAGGCTCTCTGTAGCCACCCCACCCCTGGAGCACTTTTCCAAACATAGGTGGGACCTGATGCCCATGGAGAGAACCTGGTAGGGAACTTGCTAGGAAAGGCCAGCCCTGATCCACAGAGGGAAGAGACCAGATGCCAGGTGGGGTTGGGGTTGGAGAGCCAGCCCTTATTTTTTTTTTTTTTTTTTTTTGTCTTTTCGAGACAGGGTCTCCCTATAGCCCCGGCTGGCCTGGAACTCACAGAGATCTGCCTGCTTCTGCCCCCGGAATGCTAGGATTAAAGGCATGCACCACCATGCCCAGATTAAAGATGGTTCTTGGCCACCATCTGGGTGCTGGGAATTGAATCTGGGTCCTCTGTAAGAGGAGTCGGCGCTCTTGACTGTTGAGCCATTTCTCCAGCCCCAGAGAGAAAGCCAGCTTTTTATAACAAGCACTCTCTGGTCTATGGCTACCTGTAACCAGAGAGGCCCAGACACCTGCCCCCAAATAGCCACATCCTGGTTACACACAGGTTAAGCAGGAAGATACAGACATGTCTGGGCCCCAGAAAGGGTGTGGAGGAAGCTGATGGGTCTCCTCTGTTCCTGCCTCATGCTGCCCAGACATGGGATTGTCGCTGTGGCTGACACATTAATGATAAGTAGCAGCATCATCTGTTTGATGCTTACTGTGTGCCTCATACCGTTTCATGCAACATTCAAAATGCAAAGTAAGTACCACAGGTTGAATGTCCCCTATATCTGAGATGTTAGGGAGCAAAAGTGGTTGAGATTTCAATTTCTGTGTATATGCATTGTGTCCATGGGTGCATGATGTGGATGTATATATTTGTATGTGTTATGTGAGAGTACCTGTTGAGGCCAGAGGACAAGCTTGGACGGGCATTTACTAGGTGCTATCCACTTTTCCTCTGGTTTGTTTTGAGATGGGGCTTCTGACTGGCCTGGAACTACACAGTGAATTCCAAAAGTTGGCCTGTCTCTGCTTCCATGGTGCTGAGATTACAAGTCCACCAATGCATCTGGCTTTTTATTAGGGTTCTGGGGATTGAACTCAGGTCCTTATTATTCTTATAGAGCAAGGACTTTGACAACCAAGCAATTTTCCCTGTCCAAGATTTTTGTTTGTTTGTTTGTTTGTTTGTTTGTTTTCAGACAGGGTCTCCCTTTAGTCTCAGCTGGCCTGGAACTCACTCTGTAGACCAGGCTGGCTTTGAACTCACAGAGATCTGCCTGCTTCTGCCTCCGGAGTGCTAGGATTAAAGGCATGAACCACCATATCCGTCCCTGCCCAAGATTTTTTAAGTTTTGGAATATTTACATGTAGGTGATGAGGTATCTTGGGAACAGGACCCAAGTCCAAACAGAAAATGAATTTGTTTCAAATGTTATGTTTGACCCCTTCTGAGTGAGTCTCCTGCCTGAAACTGAGGATCTGGGTACTGCTGCGTGCACATCATCTCCATCAGGGGGACCTGCTTGGTGATCATCTTATCTTCCAATTTTACATGGCATTTATACAAATTATCGGCTGTGGATGAGATCTCAAGTCAGGGTACCTCCATTTACACATCTTCCGTGCAGACTTGGTGACTTGCTAATCTATCAGGAGGTCACGACCCATGAACGTCAGTGAACTTGGGACCCTCGGCTGCCCCTCCTCCTGAGCCCTGGGGTCCCATCAACAGGTTAAGTCCACCTTGGCGAGTCTGAGGTACCTTGTGTAATGACATCACAGACCCCATCTGCCAGTATTACTTAGAAGTTCACAGGAATTTTCTGTATCCTTCTAGATCCATGTGAGAACCCTGAGGCTCAGAGAGGAAGAGAGATGGCAGGGAGGGTGGCCACCACAGTCTCTCCCATAGCTGAGTTCTGAACTCGGGTCTGCCAAGGCACAGCTGGAACTGTGCCATCAGACCTGGGTTTGAATCCTGCCCCTGCTGCTCAGTAACTGAGAGACTGTGATGCTCTCTAGGCTTGTAGAGCCTTGCCATCCATCTGTCAATCAAGGACAAGATCTATTTCCGGGATGGAACAATATGGACCGCACCACTGTCCCTGGTGGCTCCGCACACCTGCTAGCCCTGGCAACTTCGTTGGGGCTGCTCATCCACACCCTCCCTCAGGATTTCCCAAGAAGACTTCAACAAAGGCGCTTTAGTGAGGGTCACTGGGCTGCAGGCCACTGGCTTCCAGGGCACTGACCTTGCTTTTGAGGATTTAGAAAAGTTGCTGTTTACTTAGGTTAATGAATCAAATACCCATTGAACACTTAGCTAGTAGGAAGAGGAGGGGGAAGAGAGAAAAAGAGGTGGGTGCGGACAGGAAAGAAAAAAGAAGAGAAAAGAAAGAAAGGCAGGCAGGAAGATGGTCTGGAGACATGGCTCTTGCATGGTCTGCTTTTGTAGAGCATTTGTGTCAGGCAGCTCACACCTGTAACTGTAGCTCCACAGGGATCAGATGCCTCTCTGTGGGTACCTATAACATGTACATGTAGTCTATACACACACACACACACACACACACACACACATGCACACACAGAGAATTTAAACATAAAATATTTAAAAAGAAGAAAAGAAAGAAAGAAAAAGGGGAAGAAAAAAATGAAAGGAAAAAAAGAAAAATGGAAAGAAGAAAAGGAAATCTGAGATCTATGCCAAGAGGCCTCCACGTAAGTTCCCGCCACATGGGCTGGTGGCCCCACTATTACTGCGTGGTGGGACTGTTACAAAAGCAGACAGTGTGGGCTGCCAGGGTGTCCCCCCCATCCTTCCATGCCATCTGGTCTCCTGACCCCACATCATCTCCAGCCTCGCCCTCCTGTACCTCAGGTCTCAAGGCCAAAAATAAACTCCTCTCCTCCTCCACCTGCGTTCTCGTGTTCTGGGCGGGGCTGGAGGCCCTGTCTGTCACCTCTTCCCTCTGCTTCACGGCAATCCAAGCCAAGCCCTCCCACATGGCCCCCACACATCATCTCATCCATCCCTGCATCCTGCCCTCCCCAGTCCTGGCCTCAGCACCTCTTTCTGGGCAGCAGGGAGGCTGCCCAACCAGTTCTTCTGCCAAGGCCTTTGCCCTTCGCTTCCCTGGCCTGAGCTCTGAAAAGCCAGCAGCCAACACTTTGGACCAGAACCTTCCCCGATTCTCTAGGACGTGACTCTTCTCACAACCCAGGGAAATCCTCAGCAAACTTTAAAACACACAACCTGAAAAGCCAGGCCAGATGCTACAATAGGGAGGGGGGGGAGGGAGGATCAGGAGTTCAAAGTCATCCTGGGTGCCGCGCAAGGTCATCCTGGGTGACGCAGGGAGTTTGAGGCCAGCTTGTCTTTTATTTTATTTTATTTTATTTTATTTTATTTTATTTTATTTTATTTTTGAGACAGAGCCAAATGTAGCTTAGGTAGTCCTTCAACTCAGTATACAGCCAAGGATGACTTTGATCTCCTGATCCTCCTGTCTCTACCTCCCAAGTGCTGGGACCACTGGCGAATGCCACTACGCATTATCAACAGTTAATATTTCACTGAGGAAGATTGCTTAGGGCAAGGGATCCACTAATTACTCTCATCACTGGACAGTGGATACAGGCATCAAAACATCATAGCAAACCCCAGAATATACTCAATTTTATGTGCACATTGGTACATAGAAGTGCTGCTCTCTCTTGTCAGTGCACCCTGTACCCCCAGGGGGAAAAGTCTGGCACACTTGTCAGAAACTATCTTTTCTTTCTTGGAGCAGTCTTCCTCTTCCACCTTGCAGCTTGAGCTTTATCCTGCTTATCTGTCTGCCCTAGTGGTTGGCTCTTCTGAGTCTTCTGTTTCCACAAGAGATTCAGTCAGCCTGGACTGAATTTCTCTCCTGAGAAGGGAGCGAAGGGCTGAGTGGGAGCCTGCAGAGGGGGCAGAAACCTTCTCTAGGTCTTGCTCATTACTTCGATTCAGGGGAAATGGATCACACTTGAATTATGACTTCATTCATTCATTCACTCATGTGCTTAATGAGTATTATTACGGCTGATCAGGAGCTGGAGAGATTGGGGGGGACCCAAAGTTCCTTAGCTCAAAATCTACTTGGTCCCCTTCCTCCGGAAATCTCTTCCAGTTCCTGAAAACCATCCCAGTGAACTCCATTGGAAATGGTTAGAGATGGTCTCTGAGCAGCTTGAGGGAGTGGGGTGGTCGACTGCCCCGGTGAGGCTGTCCTGGTCAGCTCCTCCCCATCGCGCATCCATCTGTCTGCGCCTGTCTCTCTGACTCTCAATCCCAAGCACTAGGACTACACAGCATGAAGCCTGTTGAACGATGAAGCTGAGCAGCCACAAACAAAACCCACAGTGCAAATGTATCTTTTATTTAAGAGTGTTAAAATGTCTTGCTTAATATAGAAAACCCTGGTGGTACTGAAGGCAGTGTGGTTGGTCATTCCCTGATGCCTGGAGTTTGGGGTGAGAACTGGCCTGCTTGGCTGATTCCAGATACCCCATTAGAGGATCAGGGAAGTTTTTGTTTACTAATTCTTGGGTCATTGTTTTGGGCAGCCCTGAGGGGACCTGAGCAGATCCCAAAGAGGAAACAGTGTGATCAGCACAAGTCTCTTTAAGCAGAGGAGGGATTGCACATCCGAAGCACACATAGGTGGTCGTTCCTTCTAGGTTTCCAGTGCTTGCCACTCAGGCCGTTTCTTCCCAATGCTGTCTACCTGGTCTTGGTCTCCTAAATGCACCAATTCAATAGTTCTACTGGACATCATTCCACCCAGCCTTCCAAACCCAGCTCTACTCCTCTCTCACACTGGATGATGTGTCCACTCTAGCAGGCAGGGCCTTTGACCTTCCCTGAGTCCCAGATGCTCATCAGTGCCAGGGCCAATGGTGGATCCCACTATGGTCACCTGCAAACCATTTGGGATTCCAGTTTCTCTGTCCAGAAGCCCAGAGATCATTCCCCATTGTTCATTATTTAGAAAGACTGACTAATTAACTTGTTTTCTCTGTGTCAAAGATCAAATGCAAATGTTTGCAGAGCACTTTGAGCTGTTTAGAGTTGACGGTTTAATTCATAAATGCCTAGAGCTGACCTCACGGGCACCAGCACAGCAGAGAAGTGATCTAGTTGCAAAAGGAAGTGGCACCTGCTTCTCCTGACTTCCTGGAAAGCATGCAAAATAAATAAATAATAATCAGTTAATAAAGCCAGAGAGGCCCTCCTAGGAGGACCATCTTATCCCATTGAGACACCTTGGTTACTCAGGCTGTTACACCTCGGGCTGGCACACAGATTCTTCAACTTGTTCTAACCCCTCACCAGCTTTTGAACCCGACAACACAGTGCTGCCCATTGACATGCTGGTCTGTGGGGCACAAAGCAGGGCACATGGCACACCGGTCTGACAACACAGCTCTGGCTCAATCAGTTACTCAGCTGGAACTTGGGGCTGTGTGTGTCCTGGGGTAAGGAGGGCCTCTGGTGGGGCCCATCTGCATAGATCTTCACCACACCCTCTCTGCCAGGAGGGAGCCCATCTCTGGGATCTCTTCCTCAGACTCAAAGACTCAAGGTTTATCAAAGGCTTGGCTGGGTGCTGAGTCAGACTTCCTGTTCCTCAGGGCCCTCTCCTGCCACTCCCATCAGAGCTCCTGGACCTGCAAGGCAGCAGGGCTGGCTGGAGTCCCTGGCTGCTGAGTCACCAACAGGCTCTACCAGGGCCTAGCTTGGAGATAGCAAAGACGGAGCCAAGCTGAATGCTCTGAAGGCCAGGGCCGGATGACTGCCACCGACAGCCTCAGGGTGTCTCAGGGAAGGGTCCTAGAGGGAGGAAGAAGAGCCCTGGGGATGGGGGGGCAGACACAGGGCTAGGGTGCGCGTGGCACAGGCTATGGTTCCCACCACGGGGCACAGAGCCCTGGGAACCTGAAACAGGTAAAGAAAGATGGGGAGAATCTGGACACATGGAGAAGACAAATCCTCACCCTGCAGTCTGGTGAAGCTTCTTGTCAGCTGAGAAGCAAGAATTCCAATGCAATATTTGCTGTGAGAGCTCGACCCAGAGATAATATTCCTTTTGTTTATAGACACTTAATGTTTAGATTCAATGAGCCAGTCTGAAGGCCCGAGTGTGTATGACCTTGGGTAGGGCCGGATTCTTTTCTCCAGACATTTTCTGGGAATCTCAAGCATATTAACTTTGTTTACAATGAAACCATCCTACCTTCCTGAATCCCTGAGATCTCAATTTTACCTAGTCAGTTGTAATCCTGTCAGGTGCCCCTCAGGACCCACTCTGTGACCTCATTTAGGGTCCTTAGCCACCCTTTGAAGACAATAGCTTCAAGCTACCCAAATCCTACTGACTTTCAAAGACAACTAAGGGGTTCTCTGAGAAGCTCAAGCCCCTGTGCTCTTCTGTGTCTTGCCTCACAAGCTTCTTTCTCATAACCCTAATGCTTAAAATCTATATTCGAAAGCATCTTTAATAAACCCTAGCTCTGCTTTACACGGGCTCATCCTGAAATTCCTTTCTGTGGCAAAGCCAAGGATCTGGTCTCACCTGAGTCCAGGTCCTTGGAAGACCAGGGATTGCTGCAGCTGCTGCTGCAGGTGACAGAGTGGAACTGTGCATCCATCCCTGATGCTTCTGACAGAGAACACACCCTGCCACATGTGCCAGAGCCAATGCCAGCCTGTGAGGTCCACATAGATGGTTGCCCCACCATGTGGCCCACTGGACTGTCCCAGCCTTCCTGGCGGTGTAGTGGTCCCAGCCATCTAGTGAGTATGAGCCAGACCAACAGTTAGCCTGCTGGCAGTCTCAGGCTAGCCTGGTACACTCCCTAAGCTGTGGCTAGGCCACATGTAGATGTCTCTCCTGGCCAGTGGCTTAGAAATCCCCAGGTTTGTGCAAGGAGGTTAAAAAGTGAGCAGCCGCTGAACTCCGCCCTATTTCCTGTGTGAGCAACAAATGTATCCATCCCACCACTCAGGACGCCCAGCACCACTGTGCAGAAGGCATTTCCAGGGCCAATACAAACTCCAGTTTAACTTGGCAGGATCTTAGATGAATGAGGTATTAGCTTGGGTGTGAGGACAGTTTGGGGGAGGTGACAACATTGCACTACTGCTTAACTGTCCTCCCTCCCCATTGCTCCTTAGAGGTTATTTGGCCAGGAGAGCTGACTGATTAAGAAGCAAGATCAAAGAGAGGAAGAAACTGATACCCAGAAGCACAGGCTTCCACCAGTTCTGGGCACACCCGGAAGCTCTGCAGTGCACTTACAGTACAGATTGGTGCCATCTCAGTTCTGTTTCCTGGGTCCCAGAAGTGAGGGGCAGAAGTGACAGGGAGGGAAGAGGAAAGGCCAGGGGAGAAAGGCCAAGTGGCAGGTGCAGGTAGGGCAGCTGAAGGGCCTAAGGAGGAGGGGCCCACGTGTGTGGCCTGCTTACTCCTTTTCCCTGGGAAACCCCAGCCAGACTCCAGCAAAGCAAGGCTTCTGACCACTGACAGTGCGTGACCCAGGGCATCTGGAAGCTCTGTGCGTGTGCATGTATTACTGTGAGTACCAAGGGCTACTCTTGGTATTGAGTGGGTGGGCCACACATGCTAAATTTCTGTAATACTCAGGACTTAAGTTGTAGACAATGGTTCCAGCTAAGACACTCTGGACCCCAAAGGGGACAATTCCTCCAACTCCAGGCCAATCAGCCTTCAGCTGTGCCCGAGAAGAAGTAACTAGCAGGCAGAGGAAAAAACTATTGGCAGTCACATGAACTGACAGAGTCCTCAGAGCCTGGCAAATGGTCCCCAGAGTCTTGGCTGGGACCGGAGTCATGAGCCACCCAAGGCGGAACCCCATCCCATGTCTATCTGTCTAAGCCTGCCTGTCTTACTTGGGTTGTATGGCAGGAAGCCTGCCTGTAGAGTATTGAGGCTGGCCAGACAGAAGGGCGCCCCAGCATGCTGTAAATGGGGTTCTAAGGAACCCTCCACCTTCTCCCCACTTAGCCCTTTGGCTTCTGCTGGGAAGGAGAAGCTGGAGGAAGGAGGAGCAGGAAAGAGGGTATTTGCTGCTAGGATGGTTCAGCTCTCACGGTAGTGGAGCCCGTGGGGTTCCACATCGAAGCCCAGGGAAGAGCAGGGAGCAAGGGGCTCAGGTCCTCCTTGTTCAGAGCACTCCAAAGTGCAGCCTACAGCCGGACCCACCCCAGAGAAAGCAAGCTAGGAACCAAAAACGGTGGCTGACGTGGTCAGGCCCTTCCAGAAGATGGCTCGGGCTTGTCAGCTGTTACAGGGTTAAGCAGTAGCATGGCTCGCTGTGTACCAAAAGAGTGCGGAAACTAATGTTCTCAGGAAAATCTGCACCAGAAAGTCTATGGCAGCTGTGTTCATAATAGCTGAAGCCCAGACACACCAAGATGCCCCTCACAGGCAAATGAACAAATGGTAATCACAGAATGGAGTATTACACAGCGGTGAAAAGAAATGGGCCATGAAGCTGCCAAAAGACTCTGAACACACAGGTTCCAGAGGTTGAAGAGGCCAGGCTGCTAATGGCTTATCCTGAGGGGCTCCAGCTATGTGACCTCGAAAAGCTGTAGTGTAGAGGTTTGAAAGTGGCTAGCAGGTAAGGAGGGGGTAGAAACTGGGACAGGGACTTCTACACTTCATGACACTTAATGGCAGATTCTAGTAGTCATCACAAGTCTCTCCAGAACCCGGCAACATGCATGGCTGTATCATGTCAGTTAGAGACCAACAGCTTGCTTTTAAGTTAGCTAGTCACAATGCACGGATATTAGGATGTTCACTGTAACAATACATCAGCCAACAAAAGATGCTTACCACAGGGCTGCTGAGCAGGAGTGGCCATGTAGCAGGCGAGGGCTGCGGGCTCAATTTCTCTATAATCTTAAAACTGCTCTAAAGAAGTCTATCAATCAAAAAAACAAATGAAATTAAAACAGCCGTTGACAATGACAGCATGATGGATGGGGGGATTTTTTTCCCCACCTTTAAACTGTTCCTCGAACCAGTGCTCTGAGCTCAGGCAAAACGCCCCTGTCCTCAGAAGGGTGTGGCTGGAGCCACAGGGTAGGCTTTTCTGGAAATGCAGGAAGTCCACCTGGCTGAGAATGGAGAGCAAGAGCCCGGCCACCGCAGTTCACCTCCACCAGTGTTCTCAGCAGTGGCTGCGGGAAGGGCTCCCAGCCCTGGACAGGACCTGCTCATCCCTAGCCCTGTGCTCAGTCAAAAAACAGGTCAGAAGTTGGGTAGCAGAAGAAAAGTGCAATCACTGGGATGCAGCACAGAAAAGGCAGTGGGGGGCAGGAGGAGAGGGCAGATGTGGGTCCCAGGGACCTGTCTAGGAGGACTTCCTACAGGAGGGTCCGCAGTGCAGCCTCAGACACATCAGGAGAGCCCAGCTCTGGTCCACCGGCCTTGCCCCTGTGGCTCCAGCCATCACACTATGATGACATGAGCTGTGTCCCTCTCAAGACCTGATCTTCACATTTGTGACAGAGAAGGGCGGCTACTTGCCAGAGGGGCTCCCATGTGTGGGTCCCATGTGGCCTTCACCATTAGAGGAGCACAGCTGTGCAGACTTCTGTCTCCGCAACCTCCCTGCCACTTGAGGCAGGAGAGGAATGAGAGAGTGCGGGGTGATGGTCTGGCCTCAGCCACCTGTTAAAGCCAAAGGCGAGGTCACGAGCAAACAGCTCCCCTCCACTGCTTATCTCCTCCATACTGCTGCCTCAGCTCAATTTTTTACCTTGAATTTATTTATTTTCTGTCTTCTTAGGATCAACTAGGGGGACACATGTGGGGAGGGGGCTAATAGGCCACAGCTTTTTGTTGCTGAAAACCACGCTTGACATATAGATAGCACTCTGCAAACACTTCCAGAGTCCAGCTTCTGTTCAAGCCAAATCCTTCAGGCTGTTTTCTACAGAGACCACCAAGGAGTGAGACCCCGAAAGACAACTCCAGAGACATTGGAGCAGGTTTACAAGGACACCTCGGGATCCAGATACTTCAGACTAGAAGAAGATGCATTAGAACACACTATCAGAAAGGAACTCAGAGGAGCAATGCATGTGTGTGTGTGTGTGTGTGTGTGTGTGTGTGCCTGTGTATGTGTATGTGCCTGTATATATCCATGCATATGTGTGGTCCTGTGTGCACACATGAATGTATGTATATGTGTGCATGTATATACATACCTACCATGCATACATGTCCTTTTGCAACAGGTGGCATTTGATAGAGACCTGAATAAAGTCAAGGCGCCCATCTGGAAAATCTGCTAGCAAAGTAAGTGAGGCAGGAAGAGCACTAAGTGCAAAGGCACTGGGGCAGGGCAAACTTAGATTGTCCAAGGACCAACAGGAAGGCTGGTGTGGCTGTAGGGCAGTGGTGGGAAGGAGGCTGGACAGATTCCAGGACAGATGCATCTTGTGGGGACCCCTGGGCGCCTGGGCTTTATTCCATGTGGAGCAGCTCCCAGATGGTTTTGGACAGAGGACCAGCAACATCTGGTGTTAGGAGGGTCATTCAGGGGACTGGAGACAAAAGGGGGCGAGAATGGACAGTGGGATAATGGGGCGGGGCCAACACAGAAGTCCAGAGGAAGGACAAAGCAAGGTGGCAGCACTGGGGGGCAGGGACAGAATGCGAGCAGAGCCCATGGCCTGCTGATGGGCTGACTGCGGAAGGACACCTCGAGCTGGACACCCCTCTGTGTCACCCTGCACCACAGCCAGGCTGACTGCAGAAGGTCACCTCGAGCTGGACACCCCTCTGTGTCCCCCTGCACCACAGCCAGGCTGACTGTGGAAGGACACCTCGAGCTGGACACCCCTCTGTGTCCCCTGCACCACAGCCAGGCTGACTGTGGAAGGACACCTCAAGCTGGACACTCCTCTGTGTCCCCTGCACCACAGCTGGCCTTCCCCCCTTCTCCCATGTTTAACGTTCGGAGTCAGTTAAGCATCACTCTCTTTAAGGACCTATCTTGACTCCCTCAAAAAATTAAGGGGCTGGGAGATGGCTCAGCGATTAAGAGCACTGGCTGCTCTCGCAGAGGATCTAGGTTTGGTTCCCAGCACCCCCACAGCAGCTAACAACTGTCATAACTCCAGTTCCAGGGGATCCCACACCCTCCTCTGGCCTCTGCAGGCACTGTACACCTGTAGTGTACTTACATACATGCAAGTATGACAGTAATATACACAAAAAATAAAAATATGTCTTTGCAGGGGCTGGAGAGATGGCCTAGCGGTTAAGAGCACTGACTGCTCTTGCAGAGGACCTGGGTTCGATCCCCGGCACCCACATGGCAGCTGAAAACCGTCTTTAGCTCCAGTTCCAGGGGAATCCGACACCCTCTTCTGACCTCCGCGGCATTGCACAACACGGGTGCACAGACCTAAATGCAGACAGTACATTCATACACATATGAAAATAAAATAAAATAAAATAAAAATAAGTCTTTGCCAGGCATGGTGACACATCCCTTAATCCCAGCACTTGGGAGGCAAAGGCAGACAGATCTCTGTGAGGTCAAGGCCAGCCTGGTCTGTGTAACAAGTTCCAGACCAGCTGGGGCTACAGGGGGACAGGTTCTCAAAAAATAACAAAAAGCAACTAGCTGAGGGCTTGTGGGATGGCTTGGTCAGGAGAGTGCTTGCCATACAAGCATGGGGACCCAAGTTCTAGGCCCAGAACCCATATAAAAACCAGGCACGGTGGGGGTGCATTTGTAATCCTGACTCTAGGGGTGGGGGAAGAGACAGGCGGCTCCTTGCAGTTGACTGGCCACGCAGTCTAGCAGAATCAGAGAGCTCCAGTTTCAGTTGGAGACACTGACTTAGGTGGACAGTGACCGAGGAATGACATCCAAGGCTGACTTCTGGCCTCCACACATAGGCACACATGAACCTGAACACACATGCAAACCTACACATAGGAACATGCATATGCACATGTATACACATACACAATCAAGCAGATGCATGGTAAGGACACGAGGACATAGGCCTTGAGATATCCATCAAAAGGCTCAGTCCCCATAATCAATGTTACCTTGGTCTTGAGGTTCTAGACCTTTCTAAAGTGCTTTCTTGGGCTGGAGAGATGGCCTAGCGGTTAAGAGCGCCGACCGCTCTTGCAGAGGACCCAGGTTCAATCCCCAGCACCCACATGGCAGCCAAGAGCCGTCTGAAACTCCAATTCCAGGAGAACTCCAGTTCCAGGGGAGTCCGACACCCTCTTCTGACCTCCGCGGCATTGCACGTCACGGGTGCACAGACTTGCATGCAGACAGTACATTCATACACATATGGAAATAAATAAAATTAAAAAAAAATAAAGTGCTTTCTTTCATTAAAGGTTCCCTTTGTCCATTCACTATTGCCAAGATACTTGTAAGCTCCTCTCAGAATGCAGCTGTGTCCCTGGGCACCTCAGGCAGCCTCAGGGAGCTATGAGCTGGACCCCAGGCTTTCTAGAAGATTGTCTAGCATGACATCCTGTTTGGTGCAGATCTCAGCACCCCTGTGGGGTAGCCTGGCAGCATCTGAGATTCAGAAAGAGAAGGCCGAAGGGCACAACAAACGGGCTAAGGGCTGCTGGGGTAAGCGGTAAACACACAGGTCACGCATGATGCTCTGCTCCCCTGTCCCTGTGCTAGTCACTGCTTTGCAGCAGCCTCCAGGCCCACGGGGGCCCAGCTCAGGTCTCCATTTCTTCCTACCCCCTGTGAGGTATGCTTGTGAAGAGAACTGGACAGCCACCCCCACTGATAAGTGGCTGGAGCCCTACGGCAGGCCCTGTGTACCCTCTCCCCGCAATAGGAAACCTTTCCCCTAGAAACAGTAGAAGCCAGTGTTCCTTTCAATAGGAGGCTCCCAGAACACTTCTGTCAGTATCTCACAAGAGCCTGAGATCAATGCACATGTGCATCAACCTGTGTTGGTGCCCAGGATTTTTGCCCTTTTCTGATCCTGACTTTAAGGATGGCAAATAACCCCAGAGTGTCCTAAAGGGTCACAGGCTAGGCTATACCCTCATAGGCTCTGTGCCCTGCTGGGATGCAAATCCTGTCTACTGGGACTCAGTATTTCTTGCATGACTCAGGTATTAATTTATGGACCATCCTTTAAAAATAGACCCAAATACTGTTTAAAAATAAAATCAGGCAGGAACCCCTGAAATTCTTGGACATCCATTCTTTTCTCATAAGAAAAATGATCCATCATGTTGAGCAGTAATACAAATAGGCTGCATACCTGGGGCTGGAGAGGTGGCTCAGCGGTTAAGAGCACCAACTGCTCTTCCAGAGGACCTGGGTTTGAATCCCAGCACCCACATACCCCTGTCTTTAAGCTGGGTGTGGTTGTGCACGCCTTTAATCCTAGCACTCGGGAGGAAGAGGCAGGTGGATCTCTGTGAGTTCAAGGCCAGCCTGGTCTACAGAGTGAGTTCCAAACCAGCTGGGGCTATAGGGAGACCATGTTTCAAAAAAACCCACAAAATAAAACGACAACGACAACAACCAAATAGGTTGCACACCTGTCACCACCTCCACCTGGATCCCAACAGAAACTGCTTCCCACTAAACTCAACTACAGTTCCCGACTCCTTCCCAACAGGCACTTCCAAGAGATCATAGTTGACTTTGAAGATGGAGCTGTTTCCCAGTGTGCTAAGACAAAAACTATCTGCTGCTCTGTGAGTGATGTGGGAGGCAGAGGAGGAGAGGGGAAGGAAAGAGGAAGGCAGAGGAGCCTCGGGGCATTTACTGGCCTATTGTGTTATATTACCACGGAAGTTGAGAGGAGATAAGAGATGAAAATTTCAACAAGAAACGAAACTTTGAGAAACACATGCCCCTCACTCCCACTGTCACATAGACCTGGTCACCCCAATACCTGTTGGCTTGACTGAAAATCTAAAACGATTGATTTACCCTGGCAGTGATAGGGAGACAGTGCAGCCAAATATCTCTAGCTATTCACATGGATTTCTTCACCTCTCCAAAGCAAGGGTTTTTATAGAAACAAAGCCCCAGATTCTCAGAAAAATCCTGTCTGTGACAGCTCTGAGAATAGCTCCCTGGGTGACAATCAGCCCAGGTGAGGTGATGCCTGAGCCATTTATGCACTAAGCTGAAACAGAAAGCAAGCGTGTGGAGTGAGCATTAGCACCAGGGGTTCTTCCTGCAGTGTAAGTACACTTTTTCCACAAAGCAAATGACTTTATCTTCAAGGCTAATGTGAAGGCCACCTTTCCATTTCTGCTCTGCTCTCAGCTGAGACGGAGGTCATCATGGTCCCAGAGAGCATCCTTCGCTGGACCAGAGCCAGACCAAGCGGGTGGGAGGAGGGCCTAGGGACCCCAAGGATGAGGCCCACGCTAGTGGCGGGGGTGGGGGGCAGTCACCCGTTAGACCCCAGGTCTACGCGCACAAAGCACAGCTGCTCCTGCCTGTGGGGAAACATACACCGGAGACCCATGATCACACCCTCTCTGAGGGGTGAAAACTGTACCTCCACGTGACTTTTTAATTGGGTTCTCAAGGCTGAGGGCTCAAACAGCCCATCTCCATTTCTGGCCTACAAACAATGCCCTTCTGGAGCAGGATGCCCTCCAGTCTCTGACATTCCCCACAGAGGACAAGAGCTGGCAGGGAAGCGGAGCTCTTGATCTTAGAGGGAGCTCAGAAGCCAGGTGACTTTGTTTCCCATTGGAAAGCCAGGCTTATTTCACCCAGTCTTCTTTCTCCTTAGCAATCAGCTCCATGTAATTTGGGTTCAAAGAGTACAAGCTGGAAAGATGAAAGCTTCAACCCGAAGGGTCTTTTCTGTTCCAAAAAAACTTAAGGGGCTGGAGAGATGGCCTAGCAGTTAAGAGCGCCGACCGCTCTTACAGAGGACCTGGGTTCGATCCCCAGCACCCACATGGCGGCCAAGAACCATCTGAAACTCCAATTCCAGGAGAACTCCAGTTCCAGGGAAATCCGACACCCTCTTCTGACCTCCGCGGCATTGCACGACACGGGTGCACAGACTTGCATGCAGACAGTACATTCATACACATACAGAAATAAATAAAAATTAAAAAAACAAACAAAACAAAACAAAACAAAAAAAACCTTAAACCTCTTCTTCCCTCCCACTGAACGTTACGACTAAGATGCATCAACTGGACCAGGAAGAAGGGATGGGGAGAGGGCCACAGAGAGGTGCGCAGACCCAAATGAAGCCCACAGATGGGGAGAACCTGCAGAGACCGGCTCAGAAGGAGCAGCATCTTAGGAGGTGCTGCTGTGCACTCAGCACCCAGAAGGAGGCGAGCTGCTGGCTCCTGACAGCTTCGACCTTCCTTGGTGGGCCAGCAGGGTGGGTTCTGTCCAAGGTCACCAGCAAGTCAACGTTTCTTCCTCTTCAGTGGACACAACTCACTACATTTATAACTTGAAGTGATTGTTTCAGAAAATGATCCTCCAAAAAGTTTCTTTAAATACAGATTTTTTTTTAAAATCTCTGAGATGGTCTTTCAGTGTAGGCTGGGCTAGCCCGAGACTCATGAATCTCCTGCCTCAGCTTCCTCTATGCTGGGATTGCCAGACCATATTCAGAGCTTAAAGATTTATTTGTTTTATATGGGTGTGTGCATGTGTGTGTGTGTGTGTGTGTGTGTGTGTGTGTACACATGCATGCACATGTGTACCATATGTGTGCAGGTGCCTGCAGAGGCCAGAAGAGGGCATCGGATTCCCTGGAACTGGAGTTACAGATGGTTATGATGTGGGTGCTGGAATGGCAACCTGGGTCCTCTGCAAGAGAAACAAGTGCTCTGAGCTGCTGAGGCATTTCTCCAGTCCCAAGATTCAGATTTTCAAAAACTATTATATTTTTCATGTGCTCATTCATTGTGAAGAGGTCCATCTCATTAGCTGTTTTGTGTATTAGAGACAATTTGCCAATGTGTATTTAAGAAAAAAAAAAAAGCCCACTTTTGAGGCTGGAGAGATGGCTCTGTGGCTAAGAGCGCCAACTGCTTTTGCAGAGGACCCGGATTCAATTTCCAGCACCCACACAGTGGCCTAGAACCGTCTTTAAGCCAGGTGTAGTGGCACATACCTTTAATCCTAGCGCTTGGGAGAGGCAGGTGGATCTCTGTGAGTTCAAAGCCAGCCTCGTCTACAGAGTGAGTTCCAGGCCAGTTGGGGCTACAGGGAGAACCTGTCTCAAAAAAAAAAAAAAAAAAAAAAAAAAAGAAAAGAAAAGAAAAGAAAAAATGCTACTTTTAACATACATATGTAGAATGTCTGCACTATAGCCCTTCACAAATCCCTTGGAGACTGGTACCTAAACCAGTTATTGAGGTGTCTCTTTCCTGATGCGCAAAGCCTGTCCGAAAGAAAGATGCTGCCAGCTGGACCATGCTCCTTCGCAGGAGCAAACAGCAAATGTTCTTTTGTTCTCATCTGCTCCTCCCTTGAGTCAACTGCAGCGCCTGTGCTTTGGTGGGTGATGGCATAGCTGGGGGGTTGGGGTGAAGAGTCTGAAAGGAAGGAGCTATTAACAATTATGCTAACAGGGGTTCTATCTTTAGCTGAACCGTGAAGAACTGAAACTGTTCATGTGAGCATGTTAGAGAGTCTGCTGTCGAAACCTTGACCGGGAGGTGCAGAAGGCAGAGGAGGAGGAGTGAGGCCAGCACCCAGCACAGAGCCCGCGGGTCGGCGGAGACAGACTCAGTGGAAGAGAACACCCTGTAAGGCAAAGATCTTTTGAAAGTTTAGGGTAGAAGTGGAAATAGGATCCTATTGAAAATTTTATTATAAGTTCCCTGATCACAATGCGCAGTTCAAATAGTATTCCTCATGTGAACGTCTATTATCTGAACCTGACCTGACAGAGGAAGGCGCCTCTGCCCTGGTTGTTCACAGTACGCTTTAGCCTGGAGAAGCGCAGCTCTTCCTTGTAACCTGTGTGACAAGGACCTTCAGGGGACAGCTCTGAACATGGTGTACATGCAGGAGCGTGGCAGTCTGGAAATCTGATGATATTTAGCTTAAGATCAGCCATAGAGTGGGTCCTTACATGACCAAAACCTTACACATGGCTAGGAGCATGGCCTCCACAGCCCCCCATTACTGTCCCCCACCCTCTATAGCCCCCACCCCATTACACGCCTCAGGTTCCACAGGCTCCACAGCCTCCATGACAGCACCTCAGCCTGCACAGGCCTCCATGACAACGCCTCAGCCTGCACAGCCTTCCATGACAGCACCTCAGCCTGCACAGCCTTCCATGACAGCGCCTCAGCCTCCACGGCCTTCCATGACAGCGCCTCAGCCTGTACAGCCTTCCATGACAGCACCTCGGCCTGCACAGCCTTCCATGACAGCGCCTCAGCCTGCACAGCCTTCCATGACAGTGCCTCAGCCTGCACAGCCTTCCATGACAGTCCTCAGCCTCCACAGCCTTCCATGACAAGCGCCTCAGCCTGCACAGCCTCCATGACAGTGCCTCAGTCTGCACCACCTCCATGACAGCACCTCAGCCTCCACAGCCTTCCATGACAGTGCCTCAGTCTGAATAGGCCTCCATGACAGCACCTCAGTCTGCACTGCCTCCATGACAGCACCTCAGCCTCCACAGCCTTCAGTGACCAGCACCTCAGCCTGCACAGGCCTCCATGACAGCCCTTTAGTCTCCACAGCCTTCAGTGACCAGCACCACGTGGCCCTCTGTGACTGACACAGAGAACAGAATGGCCACTGGGGGAGAATGGCAGGCATGGATCTAGACCCAAGTTCTGATTTGGGCACTTGCTGGCTTCAGGAGCCTGGGCAAATTACCTAATATTTTTGTGCCCCAGTTTCCTCATCTGTGAAACCAGGGAAACTCACCACCTCTCTTAGACCTGTTAGGTGGGTTTAGAGGAGTTTGTGAAACAGATACTTTGGGAGCTTGCCACCTGCCAGTACCCTTCTAAGTGCTGGGCATTGTCTCCTCAGACACCTTCGGAGCATTCCTTCTGAACTCAAAGTGTCCACTGTGTATCTTATGTCATTCTGTGTCTACTTCAGCCACTGTTTGCATGGGGCAAAGGCTGGGTCACAGCTCTTTTTGTGTTGAGACCATCAAACCCAGCTGAGTGCTGAAACAGGTGTTAAACTGCAGCAATGATCATGTGATAACCTCACTTCATGCTGACAGACTTTATTTTTGTTATTCATCCCACTGGCTCTATAATGTAGTGTTAGATGGGTAAAGTAGCTACTTTGTGTAAATTAAGAACCAAACGCTGCATTAGTCTTGGACCACAAAAATCGCAATTGCTGTTTGATCAGGTAGGTGAAGCCCGCCTGGGAGGGGAGCCGGGAGAACCAGTCCCTTGCCTTTAATCTGAAATCCAGAAAATCCAATTTAGATGAAAGAACTGTTTTGTTTATTTTCTCCCCATTGCACACTATGGGAAAGAGGCCTTTCACAAGAAATGAAGTTCACATTACATAATGAGTTGATGTTGGTTTCCTAAGTGTAAATCTCTCAGCTTTCAAGTCGTTCACTGGTGCGGAACTGGTCCGTTAGCCAAAACCTTCCACAATGCATGGAGGGTTCAAAAAAGAACTTACTTGACACCACGGTCTCAACAGAAGAAGGTAGAACTATCCAGACCAGAATAGAGTACTAGTCCAGGAGATTGGAATAAAGCCTTTTGTTCTTTTGTCTCTCTCCACAAAGAAAGTTAAAATATAATACAGTAGGTGACCCCAGTCTCTGGAATGCCCACTTACAGGAGATGGTGGTACCACAGATGGGCAGGTAGCACACAGGGAGAAGGAGTTTTCTAGTGATGGGTTCAGCATTGGATAGACCCCAAATCATTTAAGGGATAAAAATCACACAGCCCTTACTTAATACTTGTAATGTGCTAACATCAGTGTCAGAATCCATGCTGCAAAAACGAGCAGACCACAAGTGGAAGCAGACAGCATCATGACAATCAGAGGTTTCAACCCTAGATCAGAGGTAATTGCATCCCACAGGCTGAAATCAGCAAAGACAGAATTGGACCCAAAAGACATCATCAATGGAGCTGGGGATGCAGCTCAGTTGGTAGGGGACTTGCTTAGCATGCATGAAGTCTCGAGTTTGATCCCTCGCACTGAATAATCCTGGCATGGTGGTGCATGCTGGTGATCTCAGCATTTGAGAGGGAAGTGGGGGCAAGAGAAGCAAAAGTTCAAGCTCATGCTTGACTGTACAGCAAATCCAAGGCTGGCCTAGGCTACAGGAGACTCTGTCCCCTCCCCACAGATTACCATCAACCCACTGACATAATGAACATCTATAGACACAATAGCCCAATACATAATCTTCTCAAGCTCAGGTGGAGTGCTCCCCACATTCTGAGCCATAAAGCACAACCAGGTGAAAGGAATGGAAGTTATGCAACATATGGTTTCAGATCACAATCAACCTGAACTAGAAATCAACAACAGAAAAATAGCTGGGGGCTGGAGATGGCTCAGTGGTTAATAGCACATGCTACTCTCGGAAAGGACCTGGATTCAGATCCTAGCTCCCATATTGGGCAGCTTACAATCGCCTATAACTCCAGCTCTAGGGGAGCAACATCCTCTTTTGGCCCTCACAGGCACCACACTCATGTGCACATACTCACATGCAGACACACATACATATACATAATTAAAAATAATAAAACTAAGCCGGGTGTGGTGGTGCATGCCTTTAATCCTAGCACTTGGGAGGCAGAGGCAGGCGGATCTCTGTGAGCTCCAGGCCAGCTGGGACTAAACAGAGACCCTGTCTCAAAAATACCAAAATAAATAAATAAATAAAAATAAATCTTAAATCCCCAAATTCTTGGAGACCAAACAATGTTTCAGAACAGAACATTCATCAATGGAGGAATATTAAGAAGAGCTAAAATTATTTTGAGTTAAATCAAAATAAATTGTGGCTCATTGGCATTTGTAGAGCACAGCAAAAGCAGTGCTTAGAGAGAAAAAGTAGGGTTGAATGAGGATATCACAATGGAAGATCTAAAATCAGCGCTCCACACATCCACTCTGAAGTAACACAGTCCCAGAAAAACAAACGATGAATGGTGTCCCTCATCTGTGGATGCCAGCACCAAGTACCTAGTTAGAAGGCAAACTGACCAATGTTAATGTTATATTCCTTGTTATTTAAGCAACTGTGCTCTTATAATGTGAATCCCTTAACAGGTTCCAGAATTAACCTACTATTTATTTTCAGAATTTGGAATCTTGGTATATGGGTGGGGGGTATGTGTGCATATTTTAGAGTAATATAAAATTAAAAGGGAAAAATGTGAATCCTGAAATATGATTTGGAAATAACATTGTTTTCAGATGACATAATTTTAGTATAGGTGACATATATATATATATATATGCATATGTTGAAGCAATATAAGTTGGAGGGAACAACAACAGCCAAGCTGGGACAAAAAATCGACTGAAACAGTGAAATTCTCCCCCAAAACAATAATCCTCTGCTTTGAAAAAATTTTGGAAAGACTCTGAAAAAAGATGCAAGACATGTATGGCAGAATGCATGAACTCTGGTGGGGTGGGGGGCATCGAAAGGGAAGTGAGTCTAAATTGTACTGAGAAAAGATGTATAAAAAAGTTTAATAACAATAAATAAAAAATAAAGAGACAAGAGCAAGTTAAAGTCAAAGTAAACAAAAGAATTATAATGTTCCTTGTTTCAGTTGCTCTTTCACTCCAAATTTCTGAAAATTAGACAGTCATATAGAATAACTTCTCAAAATTTTCCACCAAAATCCCCAAAATTTCAAAGAGAGGGATCTTGTAGCTAGATTCGTCTAGGTTCTAATCTAGCTGAAGAGAGTATGATAATATATCTGAAGTCTCATTTTATACTAAAAATCAACTTTGATATTTTAATCTTGTTTTCCATTCACTGACATATCTGAGTTTGCTTTAACATAGAAAATAATCTTCTGACTTAAGCTGCTTAAGTTCTTTTTGGATTCTCAAACTTATCCATGTTCCAGAGAGACATGCCAGGTTGGGGCTAGGGTCTCAAGTAAACCAGGGTAGACTCCACAATGCTCCTGGCTGAGAAGAAAATGGGATAATACATTCTCCGTTCATCAGAATGTCCCATAGAGTATGGCAGGCCAGCCTCATGACCTCCAATTCCTATATCTCTGAAAGTTCCAGAAAGACTAACAGGAACATCATCTAGTTCCCTGGATCTTACAGCTATGGGTTGGAGTAGCCACTCTCTCTCCAGAAGAGAAATGTGATAAGTAATACCACCCTTCAACAACACTGAAGAGACAGGAGACAGAGCTCCCACCTCCAGACTGGGAAGACATGAACTTCCTCTGGGACACATACACCTTCCTGCTTCTCAGATTCTTGCCCCAGCTCCGAGAGCAATGATGTACTTCAGCACCCACATAGATCATGCAGTATAGCTATGATCCTTAGAAGAGTGAAACAGAACAATCCCCACAGACAGACCCAAGTCTACAGATGCATCAGTGACAAAGTAGATTCTGAAACCAGTAAATCCAGAAGAAATGATCCAGCATACATTAGAATAGCTGAGACATTAGTTGGCAAAATGCAAATTGTGTTTCTTTAACTTTTTTTAATCATTTTATGGGTATGGGTATATTGCCTGCATGTGTGTAAGTGGACCTGTGTTGTGCAATGCCTGCAGAGTCAGAAGACGATGTCATAACCCCTGGAACTGGAGTTATGGATGGCTGTTAGCTGCTATGTGGGTGTTGGGAATTAAACCCAGATCCTCTGCAAGAGCAGCCAATGCTCTTAGCCACTGAGCCATCTCTTCAGCCTTTCAAAACACAAATTATGGGAACAGAGAGATGGCTTAGTGGTTAAGAGGCCTGGATGCTTTTTCAAGATGACCTGAGATCAGTTCTCAGCACCCCACATCAAACAGTTCATAATCACCTGTAACTCTAGCTCCAGAGGATCTAATGCCCTCTTCTGGCCTCCTAAGTCACTGCACTCATGTGCACATATCTATACATAGATACCCACTTATTCGTAAACAAAAATAAACCAAATCTTAAAAAAGCCATACAAATTAGACCTTAATCTCAAACTTTTACATTCGTACACATTCTCCAAAAGAATTAAAATTCAGATCAGAAAGGATAATGATAAAAAACCAAGAGAAAATGAGGCATCAAAAGCCATAGAAACCCCTTCCTTCCTCAAAGCTCTGAGCTGCAAAGTAGGAACCACTCAGGAATTACAAGGGATTCTGTGCCATCATAAATCCAGGCAAAACCAAACCACACTTCCATTAACCCAAACACCACACTTCAGTCTAAAAGTCAAGGTGGCAAACACTTAATGCATCTTAGAAAGTTGCTTATAAGTCAGTAAGAATATAACTAACTTGTGCCCACCAAAGTTGAACAGATAGGTAGCATGCAAGAAAATTAACTTAGTGACACTAAAAGACAAATGTGAATTAAAACAATTTGAAAATATGTCATATAGTTCAGAAAAATGTTAATATTTACCATAAACAATTTTGGTGGTAGGCAGGCATTCATACAAGGACTAAAAAATTAATTCGTCTTTTTTTAAAATGGAAGCCAGTTTGTCAAATCACATTAAGAGGAAAAGTGTGAATTTTGGGGGCTGCAGAGATGGCTCAGTGGTTAGGAGCTCTTGCAGAGGGCCTGAGTTTAGTTCCCAGCACCTACATAGGGTGTAGGTGTTACCTACCACCTGTAACTCCAGCTCCAAAGATCCAATGCCCTCTTCTAGCCTCCATGGGTACCTGCACACATGTACACATTACCTCCTCCCTCACGTAGGTAATTAAAAGAATTATTTTTTTTTAAAGAGTGGATCTTTGGACTTAGAAATGGATTTCTGGGGATTTAACCATAGAAAATAATTACAACATGCTGGTAATGATTTAGCTATGAGAACTTTCATTTCAGGTCTGAATGTTTAAGTTTCAACCAATCCCCATCTCCATCAATAAGGGGCAGATAATTAATGATGGATATGACAGAATACATGATAACAAGACAGACTTATAGATGCATTTATGTATTTCCTGAAGAAATATCATTCCTGTGCACTGTCAGTGACAGATTTTAAAACAGAACCTACCAGATGCCATTTTTGGATGGAAAAAAAGCAAATTTACAAATAACTGTATCGGAATCCAGAACAAGGGCCAGTAGGGGGGCCTGGTGAGCTGAGGGCTGTGGAGAGCTGGCTGCGATGTTTTTAGATTTTGTTGTTTGTGAATTCTTGCTTTTGTGTCCTTTTGGAAAAAGGATCAGCAGGACTTAATGAGGCTGGAAGAGAAGGTGAGGTCTTGGCCAGCCCACCTGGGAGGTGACCGAGGATCGGAAGTGGCCTGCACCATAGCTAGCACCAGGGGTATGTATGGTGTGTGTGTGGAGGCCGTGGGAGAGTCCAAATCCAAAAGGGGTGTGATCTATGAGTTGACCTCATGTCCCTAAAAAAATGCTCAGGCCCTAGGCCTGCTTTCATCCCGGTTCAGGGACCTATGATTTATCCTCCGAAACCTTAATTATAACACCCAAGTCTGCTATGTGCAAAAAACATCTGTCATTGTTTATATCTGCTGCATGGAGTATGCGCAGCTCCAGTATGCCTTCCTCCAGTGCAAAGGGTTCAAGCCACAAGCCAACCAAGCTTGGGGGCTAGTCAGTGGATGGGACCTGCTCCATGTCATGCAAGGCCATTTCCTCCGGGCGACTGCTGTGGGAAGCCATGGGTCTGAAGTTTTTCCTTTCAACCCAACAAAGTCTCACTCTGTGTGTTCCTTGCTGATTACTAAGGCCTTGAAGTGGGAAGGGAGCACAGTACCACAGAAGAACCTCTCATTCATTAATGGTGGTGGCTTCTGTGTCACGGTGTTATGAGTTCCATTTAGCCAGTTAATCCTCAGACCTCTCAGAGATACAGTAATGACAGAAAGCCTCAGCCTGTACATGATGATGAATCTGGGTGGACAGTTATCTACTGGGTACCTGACCTCATTCAAACTGAGACTAAAAGGCCTGAAGAGCCCAAGGTGAAGTCAGCAGGTTCTCATTTCAAGCATCTAATATTTGTGCCTGGAAGCACTGATCATCAAAACAAGCTGAAACAGAAGCCCATAAGCAATAACCCCACCCCACCCTGGCTGTGCTATAAGGGACATCTGAAGTACATGACAGCATTTGAACAGGCCTCTACATTTTGTAAAGCTCAACATGAGACTGGGGAGATGACTCAGTTGGTAAGGTGCTTGCCTTGCAAGCTTGAGGACCTGAGCTTGATACAGAGCAATCCCTCGAAAAAGCCAGGATGGTGGTATCAACCTGTGATCCTAGTAATGAAGAGATGGAGACAGGAGGACCCCAGAGCTCACCAACCAGTCAGTGCAGCATCATAGATGAGCCTCGGAACAGTGAGAGACCCTGTCTCAAAACAGAAGGTGGTCGACTCCTGAGGAGCAATACCCAAGGCTGACATCTGTCCTTCATATATACTGGTGTGCGCGCGCACACACACACACACACACACACACACACACACACACACACAGAAAAGAGAGAGAGAGAGAGAGAGAGAGAGAGAGAGAGAGAGAGAGAGAGAGGCTTAAGGAAGCATTAGCATTACCATTCCAGGTGACCTCCAAATCAGAGAGGCACTCTCTTTTTTTAAATAATTTATTTTTTATGTGTATTAATGTACTGTCTGCATGTAGGTTGGTGCACCGTGTCGTGCAATGCCGCGGAGGTCAGAAGAGGGTTTCAGATTCCCCTGGAACTGAGTTAAAGACGGTTCTTAGCCGCCATGTGCGTGCTGGGAATCGAACCCGGGTCCTCTGCAAGAGCAGTCAGCGCTCTTAACCGCTAGGCCATCTCTCCAGCCCAAAGAGAGGCACGCTTATAACATCTTTGCTACATTTATTATTAAAAACAAAATAATTATTTGCCTGGACTTATGGGAACAATATTAACCATGAAAATTTCCCCTGAATTTTGTTTAATAATTTAAAGAAGTCCTTCCACAAATATCAAGAAAAACAAACTTTAAAATCTATTTTATTTGAGGAGGGGTCTTGGTATTGACTTTGTTAAAGTACATATGTAGAAGAAAATGTTTAAAATAAAAGGCTATGTGTAAATCTATCCTAACATGTTCAAAATCCGAGTTGAACAGATTGTAAGGAGAACATAATTTTCAAAACGGACTCAATAAATAGAAACTGGAACAAACCATGAAAACAGGACCAGGCCCGGAGGCCCCATTGCCATTTACTTGTCTTTCATGGAATTGTTGCTTTCTGTTACTTCAACCTCCACAGCATAAACACATGGAACCTTTAAAAGTCTGCTTTATAAAGTTAACTTAAAGTTAATACCACCCCCCCCCAAAAAAAAAAAACTGGAAAGGGGGTCGGGGAGTTGAGGAGATGACTCTGTGGGTAAGAGCACTTGCTGCTCTTGCAGAGGACCTCGGTTCTATTCCTAGGACCTCGGTTCTATTCCTAGCAGCCAGATAAGGCAGCGCACAACTGCCGGGGGTCCAACACCCTCTTTTGCCCTCCATGGGCAATTAATTGCACTAGCCATATGATCGCATGTACAGATTTAAAAAATCATTAGAAAATAACAGGCCAAAGTTGCTTCACAATGGATCAAAACAAGGTTTATTTCAAGATTTGAAAGACGGCTTTAACATAACTGAGACAGTAAATGTCCTTAAAACATGTGAACCCCACCCCATATCATATCCTCCTGGTTTGAAAAGTAACAAAATGCTGAATCTTAGTAAATTATAAAAAGAATATTCACTAGCATGTAAAATGTGTATATATTTGTATGTATATGTTATACATACTCTATATATACTCTACTATCTATTTATCTATCTATCTATCTATCTATCTATCTATCTATCTATCTATCTACTTACCAACTGTCTGTCTGTGTATCTAAACACACACAAAACCAAAAAGCCAGTCTCATACCTGACAGTTAAATGCACAAATGTTATCAGTAAACCCATTTTAGAAGACCCAAAGAATATATATACTGTTTTTATTAAAATGTTGCTCTTCGGGGCCAATGAGATGGTTCAGTGGTTAAAGGTGCTTGCCACCAAGCCTGATGACCCAGGACCCACATGGTTGAAGAAAACTGATGCCTTCAAGTTATCCTCCGATTTCCACATGCACAATGTGACAGCACACACACAAATTAAATAAATAAATAAGTAAATGTAATATAATCTAAATTTTTTAATGTTGCAGACCTTTAATCCTAGCACTTGGGAGGCAGAGGCAGGCATATCATTGTGAGTTCAAGGCCAGCCTGGTCTACATAGCGAATTCCAGGACAGTCAGAGCTACAGAGAGACCCTGTCTCAAAAGACCAAAAAAAAAATAAAAATAAAAAAAAAATAAAAAGAAAGAAAGAAAAAGAAAGAAAGAAAAAGAAAATAGGGGATGGAGAGATGACTCAGTGTAGGTCACATGCAGAAGACCTGGGCTCCGTTCCCAGCACTCACAAGGTGGACAATGTCCTTCCCTAATTCCGGTTCCAGAAGACCCATGCCCTCTTCTGGACTCTGCAGGCATTGCATAACATGGATGCACTTATTTACATGTAAGCAAAACACTCGTGTACATAAAAATAAATAGAAACCCGGGTTCGATCCCCAGCACCCACATGGCGGCTGAGAACCGTCTGAAACTCCAATTCCAGGAGAACTCCAGTTCCAGGGGAATCCGAGACCCGCTTCTGACCTCCGCGGCATTGCACGACACGAGTGCACAAACCTGCATGCAGACAGTGCATTCATACACATACAGAAATAAATAAAAAAAAAATTAATAAAAAAAAATAAAAAAAAATAAATTTAAATTTTTTAAGAAGGAAAAAAACAATATGGAAAAGAACACTAAAAGGGAAATTTATTTATTTATTTATTTATTTATTTATTTATTTATTAATTGACAGGGTCTTACTATGTAGCTATGGCTGTCATGAGACCTGCTGTGAACTCAGAGATCTGTCTGCGTCTGCCTCCAGGGTGCTGGGATGTGTACCATCACACCTTGTAAGGCCAAGTTATTATTACTTAAGATTATATGAACATCTATCTAGAAACCCTAAATCAATCAATGGGAGGAATCTTAGAATTAACAAAGCCCACTAAAACATGAATACAAAACAAAACAAAAGCTTTTACACATCAGCAATAACCAACTGGAACAGAGAGCAAAAAATACCTTGCCACCATAACTCAGAGACTAGGGCCAGTGCCCCTCATCATAGGCTTACTAGGGCCAGAACAAGTAAGTTCCCAGTACTTATTAACAAACAAGTTCACAATAAGGACAAAAATACAAAATTATGGAGTTAAACTGAAATTTCACAGTTAGATTCAAGTGCTTACAGGAATTTAGCAAATGATTTAACAAAGAGTCTTTTGAACCACAGAGGGAAGGATGGATTATTCCATGAATGGTAACTGAGAAAGCTGGCAGACTATTTTTAAAAAAATGAAATATGAAGCTGAGTATGATGTGAGGTTGCACACCTGCAACCCCAGAACTCTGGAGGTGGAGGCTGGAGGAGCAGGAGTTTGATGTCATGAACTACATATTGAGTTTGAGGCTAGCCTGGGCTACATGAGATTTTTGTCTCAATAAAAAGAAGAAAGAGAAAAAAAGAGTATAGATGTGGTATATCTTCATATCCTACCCTAGAAAGTTCTAGATAAAATATTTCTTTATTTTTTAAAGCAATGTTTTATTGAAGCTCTGTGTAGATAAAATATTTAAACAAAATGTATGAGACCTTACTAAAAGGGGAGGGGAAAGTAAGAAAACATTATATATATATATATATATATATATATCTATATATATTATATGTGTGTGTGTGTGTGTGTGTGTTGTGTGTGTGTGTTGTGTGTGTTATTTGTGTCTATGTTGGTATGTACATGTGTGTGCCTTCTGAGACCAGAAGAGGGCATTGGATTCCCTGGAGCTGTCATTTAAGCAGTTGTGAGCTACTTGATGAGGAGGATGGTGGGACTTGAACACTGGTCCTCTGAAAGAGCAGCCACCTGTTAACCTCTGAGTCACATTTCCAGCCCTGGCTTTCTTTACTTTTGACATTGTAAATTTAACATATGATTGTTGTAAAAAGTTAACAAATAGCTGAGCATGTAGCTCAACGGTAGAACTTGCCTACCGTGCTCAAGACCCTGGGTTCAACCCCCATTACCATGAAACTCAAAATTAAAATTACATGACTAGCCATTAAAACCATGGCCCTGCATGATACATACAGTTCTGAAACCTGCCTTTCAAGTTTCAGAAGGTTATAAAAATCTTTATTCTCTTAAACAACTGCCTAGTGAATTACTGTGGTAACCTACAAAGATAACTCATTTAAAGAATTTCCTTAAACAACTCCAGCACTGGGAACTACCAACAACCTTCACACCTTTCACATGTCTTTCCTGCATGTTGAAAAGCATGCTTGCAGCATAGATTGAAACATGGGGTATGGATTCTGAAATTATGCCCACTTGAAATTGATTGAAATCATCATATGTTGGCTTCCAAAGAGTGTTATATCAGTATTCCCAACAAAAAACTGTGGATTATTTGTTAACAGTGAGATAGAGGGAGGGAAAAAACCCATGAAGCCAAAGACCTTCAAAATTGACTATATATATATATATATATATATATATAGTGTTTGTGTGTGTGTGTGTGTGATTATTTCTAAGCCACTAGAAGTTAGTATATGTTATACCAGAATCATATAAGAGTGCAGAGGCTGGAGAGATGGCCTAGCAGTTAAGAGCGCCAACTGCTCTTGCAGAAGACCCGGGTTCGATTCCCAGCACCCACATGGTGGCTGAGAACTGTCTTTAACTCTAATTCCAGGAGAACTCCAGTTCCAGGGGAATCCGACACCCTCTTCTGACCTCCAGGGCATTGCACGACCCGGGTGCACAGACATGCATGCAGACAGTACATTCATACACATAAAAATAAATAAACAAATAAAATAAAAAAAAGAATCATATAAGAGTGTTTATTACAAAAGACTAATTTACTCAAATAAAAACATTAGAAGCCCATTGGGATTCAGACATGCTTTTAAAGAACACTGACCCGTGCTCTCTTAGTAAGCTCTCACACGAAGTAAAGCATGGTTGTCCCATGAAGGTGGTTATCTTTTTAAAAACTAGTAAGTTAATTAATTAATTAATTTATTTTAAGTTGATTTAATTTTATGTGTATGAGTGTTTTTGCCTGCATGTGTGCACCTGTGCATGCAATGCCCACAGATGCCAGAAGAGGGCATTGGATCCCTGGAACTGGAGTTATGAATGGTTGTCAGCAGCCATGTGGCTGATGGGAACTTCACCTGGGTCCTCTGTAAGAGCAGCCAGTGCTCTTAACCACTGAGCCATCTCTCCAACTCTGGTAGTGACTATCAAAACACCTCTGGTATTTTCCTTAGTTTTCCAAATGTTCTAGAGAAACAAACATGTTTTTGCAATCATAAAGACTGTAAGTCAGACATTAATAACAAACTTGGACACCATCCTCAGGATACCATCCATCCTCTTTGAGACAGGGCCTGGAACTCACAAAGTTGATAAGGATGGCTGGCCACCAAGTCCCAAGTTCCAGGATCCAAGTATTTCAGCCTTCCCAGTACTGGGATTAGAAGCTCACTATCATACTGGCATTTTTACATGGAATCTGGAAATTGAACTCAGCTCCTCATACTTGCAAAGCAACTACTTTACCTACTGAGCTTTCAGCTCCATATCTATTCTTATATTAAAAATTCATTATTATTACTGTGTGAGTGTGTGTGTGTGTGTGTGTGTGTGCGTGCGCGCGCAGGTATGCATATCACAACATGTGTGTGGAGGTCAGAGGACAACTTTCAGGAGTAAGTTCTCTCCTTCTGTCTTTCCATGGGTTCTGGGGATTAAATTCAGGTCATCAAGCTGGTGCAGCAAGTGCTTTTACCCCCTGAGGCATCTCATTGGCCCCATAATCTATTGATGGAAACAAGAAAACACATCCTGAAGAATGGCTTTGGTGACACAGGCATTTTGCATGCAACCACTCCACCCTTGACTCTCAAATAAAGAGCTGTCTGGGATGAAGGTTGACAGCACAGGCCAGCGTTTGGCAATTGAGCTATACTTGGAGTGTCCTGGGCTCTACACACCATGCTCACAAGTCCCCAAGGCAGAGATGAAGACCATGGAGCCCACAACCAAGTAGAGAAGATCCAAGGCAGATGGTGGAAGAGCTGAGGCTCTACCATTGGCTCCACAGCCAGAAAAGATGACAAGATGGAAGATTAAAGCCAAAAGGTCAAGCACCATGAGGAGCTGCCTGTCCAAGCCCTTCTTGAGGGATCCTCAACCATCTTTGGACAATTGAAGAGCCAAAGGCTCAATCAAGAGAGGAAAACAGAAAGCATTTTGTGATAAGAGGACATCAAGCAATTAAATCCAAAACTGGGCATGGTGGCACACACCTGTAATCCTGGCATGGTGGCACACACCTGTAATCCTGGCATGGTGGCACACACCTGTAATCCTGGCATGGTGGCACACACCTGTAATTCTGGCATGGGGGTGGGGTGGGAGGCAGAGGTAGGAAGATGGTTAATTCCAGGTGGATCCGGGCTACATAGCAAGAGCCTGTCTCAACCCACCTTCCCTAAAAATATTAAATGCAAGATAGTACTGAATCTGCTAGACAACGGGAGAGACTCCATGCTTAAAAATTGTTTCCTTTGACTTAAAGGAACCAAGCCAGTGTTAAAAGATGTGCAATTCCATTGCAATATACTTCTGGTAACATTCAATAAGCGCAGGGAACAGTTTTTATTTCTTAAGCCATATTTAGTACAACACAGTTATGATAGTTTAAAAGAAGTTGCCTAGACCTTCATGTTGGTGTCAAGGGCATTGGATTGCTGCTCAGAGGTGGCTCTGGTCACCTAGATTTCTGTTTTTCCTAATTCTAGGGAAGATTTTTGTATTTGTCATTTGCCATAGGAGACATTAGAAAGCTAACCAAAGGGTTGGAGAGATAGCTCGGTGGCTAAGTGCATATACTTTTGCAGAAGACCAGAGCTCAGTTCCCAGCACCCATGTTGGGAAGCTCACGGTCATCTGTAACTCTCCTCCAGGGGATCTTGTGCCTTCTTCTGGCCTCCATGGACACCACACTCATGTGGATATACACGAATTAAACGAATCTTTAAAAAAGCTAAATAAACCCAAAAATCAGTGGAAAAGTCTCCCAATTGTCCTCTGTCTAGAACCAATCTGAAACAGCATAGAATTCTTTAGCATAGAATTAACTTCATGTTTTAAAATTGGGCTATCAGAAATATTTGAAAAGGCAGTATAGGGCTGGTGAGATGGCCTAGTGGTTAAGAGCGCTGACTGCTCTTGCAGAGGACCCAGGTCCGATCCCCAGCACCCACATGGCAGCTGAGAACTGTCTGTAACTCCAATTCCAGGAGAACTCCAGTTCCAGGGGAATCTGATGCCCTCTTCTGACCTCTGCGGCATTGCACGACATGGGTGCACAAACCTGCATGCAGACAGTACATTCATACACATAAATAAATAAATAAATAAATAAATAAATAAAATAAAAAAAGAAGTTATTTATAAAAAAAAAGGCAGTATAACAACTGTCATTTTTTGGCAATTAGAAAGAAAAAGAAAGCACGACATGACCAATGTTAAAAGCTAAAATTTAATAACATAAGGCTACAGGTAAAGCACAAGAACATCTAAAGCAATCAAGAGCCCTGAGGAGGTTTCAACTCTGCCCTTTAATGGTGGCTCTTAAATTACCAGTGCCACTTGCAAACATGCCAGGATGCACTTGAGGCACAGAGCCACAGGTCAATGCAGCATCTGCTTGAGGAGCTTCTCAAAGTGCCTGACAGCTGCACATACCACACCTGGGAACCTGCTGGGCATGCAACCCATGCTTACCAGGTCTACCCACTATAGAAGATGCCAGAAGAGGCTAGAGAGGTTTTCAGTGTGGGGCTGAGCACCTAATACCTAGCCCTGCTCATGCAGGCTGACTCAGTGCCTGCTGCCTTTAGAGGGCATTGCAGGGAATGTGGCCTTGTTCAAAACACACATTACAAAGGTCCTTGGAGATAGGCCTAGTGGAGAAACAACTGTTATTGTTACCATAGTAACAGGAGCCCAAAACATCATTTACTCTTGTGAGAAAAGTCTCCCTTTCAAGGGACAATACTTATAGAAAGATCACCTTATCCTAAGGAAACCAAATTTTGGAAAAGCAGATAGGGACAGCCACCCACCCTCTCCAGCACTCACTCTTGGAGAGCACACCCTAACTGAGACTGGGAGTATGGGAGGCATGTGTCCTCAGCAGGCCTCTGCTGTCTGCTTGAAAGATGACATTTCCATGTGATGTAGGACCTCAGCACAAATTCAAAAGGAAGCTCACCCATTCCTCTTACCTGGTTATGACAGCCTTCTTTGAGTTCTATAACCCATCCTCACCTGTGATAGGAGGCACCATACATCTAAGGTTTACTTCTGAATTATAAAATGCATCACTGCATCACAAGTCAACTTCGTGTTCTGTGTATTGTTTATGTATTTGTGTTGCAGTGCTCAGGGTGGAACCCAGGGCCTTGTGCATGACAGGCAAGCCAGGCAGCTCTACTGCCAAGCCACGCCTCCAGCCCAATTATTTTGATGGTTTATAAATCTGTTTGCCATCTCATTTACCTCTCAGAACAATCTGTGAGGTGGTGCAGTTTTATTATTCCCATTTCACAGAACAGAAAACCAAGACTTAGTGCTGATCCCAATGAACAACTGGCCATTGTGTATTAAGGGCACAAATGGGTTGACACCAAAAGTTAAAGAATTCTCAATGTCCAGAAGAACCCCTAAGCTGGCTCCAGTTTGCTTTCTGCCAACTGACAATGACTAGCAATCACCTAGGTAAGTTTTCAGGCTGGGTGGTATTTTTCTGGCAGAGACAGAGTGAGGAGCAGGTAGGTGAGCTCAGGTGATCTGTGGGTCACAGAACTCACATAACCTGCCCTGACAGCTGGAATTCTCTGGGGCTCCAAGTACCAACAACAAGGTGATGGGTGGTGTAAGGCTAATTAAGTTCTTGCTCCATACCAGGCACCAGTCTGCAGGTATTAGGTCTATTCAATAGCCTTCTTAACATCCCTATTTCACAGAAGAGATAAACACAACACAGAAAAGCTAACCAGCTTGCCTACAGCTTCACATCTTATTTCCCGGGCACAGCAGACAGCATGTTGGGGAGGTCTCTCTTGTAAGCCCCCGTGACATGGGCCTGCTTGCAAGGGGAGCCTGGCATGGGATGTACCACTGCAGAAACCTGGATCATGCTTCTAACAAAACTGCAACATGCTCCCTCAGAGCATGAATCAATCAGTGCCTGGGTTGCAAACCTAAGCCTCCAAACAGCCAGGCTCTTCTCAGACTAGCCCAAGCTTTTCTAGATGTTGTTTGTCAACGAACGCTGGCTGATTTGCTGGGAGCTGCCTCTCTAAGAAAAACGAGAGGGGGATGTAGCTTTGGAAGAAAGACCTGCAGAAGGCAGCAGTTTGGGTAAAGTCACAGAGCTAATGGCTCTGAGTTTTCTTCTAAGAATATGGGTAGAAAGTACTCCTGGCTAGTGTAAATTACTCTTGTTCCCCAGCCTGCTCCCTCTCCACACGCACTTTGCTCACCTGTTCACATTTTGAAATGGTGCAAACAAGCTTTTACAGCTTGGTCAATCTTTTTAACGCTTTTTTTTTTTTTTTCAAGGAAGGAAGAGGTGACAAATGAAGAGACTGTGATACTGTGAGCCCTGGGTCCACCGTGAGCCCTGGGTCCCCACTGAGGATGTGAGGGTGGAGGCTGGGGAGACAGCTATGAATGACTGCGAAGACCGTTCACCGTGCTCACCCTCCAGTCCGAGATCCTAGAGTCCAATGGCAATTCAGCCTAACAGTGATCTACGGCGTTCTACACCAACTCTCCTCCAAGCAAAGACCCAAACTTGATAGACGGGGTTACTATGCTGACCACTGACTGCTGACCACGAGTTAGACTCCCATGTCCTCACTTCTTCCGAGCCCTGTAACAAGGCTAGTCAAACAATCACTATGGTTTTATATGCTCTTTCCTTCCTTCCTCTACAAAATGGGAACAAGGTTCCTTTTTCCTGGGGGGGGGTTCTGCAAACCAAATGGGTAAAAGAATTAGAACTGTGTGACTCCAGGCATTCACTCCTCCCTAGCTATTACTGCTATTATTATTTAACAATAACAACAGCAACAAAACACAGAAAGGACCTGAGGCTTCCCATGGTGTCCATGCTTCTTTGCTTTTAAAACAATATTTTAAATGAAAACCAACATTAATGCCCACCCCAAAGGTAGTTCTTGAAAAGGGAGGGGGGAAGCGACTGCAGAAACCGGTGCGGCTGGGTGGTCTCAGCCCATTCTCCTGCTGCAGGACTCTAGGCTGCTTCTGAATCCCCATGGTGGCACACAGGGCACTGGGAGCTGAGCCTGGGTGCAGCTCTGGGCATATTTTGGGCAGGGACTCAGAAATTTCCTTCCGGGAGCTGCTGACCTGGGTGCAAACACCTTGCTTTCCAAGGTTTTATTTTACTTTATTTATTTTTGAGACAGATTCTCCTGTAGCCCACGCTGGCTTCAAACTCAAAATGTAACAGTGAATTTACGATCCTTCTGCTTCTACCTTTGGAGTGCTGGGGCTACACGCTTGGCTTTATGTAGTGTGGGAATTGGACCCAAGCGCTCTACGACTGAGCTACAGCCAGGGCCCCTTTACCAGGCTTTAAACGCAGGACAGAAGGATTCACAAGGCAGCAGCAGTGACCGCAACACCTGGGCAGTTCAATCAACCCTGGCTGACACCAGAGACTGTGCACTCGCCACGGACAGACCTGTCAGCGGATACTCGCGCCCACACCTGAGCTGCGAGGCGGGACGGCGCACCCGCCACCCAGACCCGCGCGGCCGCGGGGATCCGCGTCTCCTCCCCCACCCGCATTCACGTCCAAGAAGCAACTCCGAGGAAACTGCCCACGCTCGGGTTTCACTCCTGCCTTCGCTGACACCGACACCCCGGCGCCCAGGGAAGTTCATGACCAGAACAATTCATCCGCACAAAAGATCCCAAACCCACCCGAAGGTCCAGAGCGCGTGAAGCTGAAGATGGAGGCGCGGCGCGCAGCGTGGGCTCCGTCCCGGCTCCGGGTGGACCACGGGCGCAGAAGGGGCGCGGCCAGGGTCAGCCAGAGGGTCGCGCCCGGCCACCCGCGCCCAGCCGGCTCAGGGAAGCGGGGCTGGGCGACAGGCTGGCAGGAGGAGGGCGTGGGCACGAGAGCCACACGGCGCGGATTAAAGTTCAAGCCGGTGGCACGCACGGCCCGGCGGCCGCCTCCCGCGGGCAGCCCGGGCTCCCCGTCCCCGCTTCGCAGTTCTCGGTGACTCCCCGGGGCTGGCCCACTCCCACCCACCGGAACACCCGCCCTTCTTCCCTCTCCCCGACGGACTGGCAGAAAGGAGGGCCGGAGAGGGACGGGGCAGCGGGGTGTCGCCTACGTACCCAGCGCGAGCAGGGCGAGCTGTCGGGCCGCGGGGACCATCTTCCGAGCGCCGCGCGCTGCAGCCACCGCGCTCTCTGCGCTGGCGAGTGGCCGCGCGGCGCGGGGTGCGCGCGGAAAAAGGCGCAGGAGGCAGGGCAGGGCCGGCCCCCGGCGCGGGGAGGGACGGCCGCGCCTCCCGGTGGCACTCGGCAGCCCGCGCGGCGGAAGCGGGGAGGTTCCCGCCCCCTCTCCGGCCCTCGGCCACCGGGGTGCCCCTGAGGGCTCAGGGGTGGGGACCGTGAACCGGGGGCGTCCGCCCTGCGCCCGATCCGCGCCAGCCCAGGGCAGGGCAGGGAGCGACCGGCTTCCGACACCACCCGAGAGCCCCGGGTCTCCGCCCGAGTCCCCGGCGCAGTGGCGGCGACCAGGCTGTAGGCGGCGACCAGGCTGTAGGCGGCGGAGCGGAGTCGCCCAGGTCGGGTCACCTGTGCTGGGGGCTGCCGGAGCCAGGACGGGCTCCGGAGCACGAGGGGCCTAAAGACTCGATCCGAACCGGCGAGGTTCGCCAGCCACCTGTCAAGACTTGGCCCAGGAAATGTGCTCTCTCCAAAGGATTCCCACCTGCGCCCCCATTTCCCGGGCTCTACGATGCCCGCCTCCAAACCCGGGCAAGGCCACCCTGCGTCCCTGGGCAGACACATTGGGACCATCAGAGAGTCTGTTGATGAGCCTCTGTTTACAGGAAACCCAGTCGGGGTCAACTTCACTGTCCCGCCCGCTCCGGGGTGCCGGGTTGGGGGAGGGGCGAGAGCCGACCAGCATGAGGTCCAGTACAGGGCCAAAGAGGGGTGTGTGGTGGTAGTCAGCTGGGTGGCCCTTTCAGGGTTTGTGGTTTTGAGCTGGTTATCGGTGCTGGACCGCGAAAGGGGGAAGATAGAAAGGGAAGATCTTGGGTAGAGAAAGAATGGCCCGTGGGTGCCTTGGGGCCACCTATGGGAGACAACCCCCCCTCCAGCCTCCTGTCTTTCAGCTGCTCCAGGAAGACCCGCTTTCCTTGGAGGTGGGGCACGTAGGCCTTCAAACTCTCCCGCTGTCTCCTTGACTACCGGCTCAAAGTCTCAGGGTTAAAACTTCCCAGTTTATCGCAAAGAGTAGAGGGACCTAGATTAAAGGGGGTGGGGTGGAGTGGGCGAGGGGCGGGGGGGAGGGGAGGGCAAGCAGTTGGGCTCAACATCTGGGCGCTGTGTAAACGAGAGGATTGGTTTTGGTTCATGTGTTTAGTTGATGGCCACTTGCCTTGAAGCGGACCATCATAGTGGGAGTGTATGGCAGCCACACACACGGAGCCGCCACACACACGGAGCCGGCCACTTCAGAGGTGCACCCCCAATGACCTAACATCAGCAGAGGTGGGACCTCCTGAAATTTCCACCACCTCTCCCTAGTGCCACCTGCTGGGGACCAAGGCTTCCACACAGGAGCTTTAGGGGAACGTTTAAGATCTGCACCTTTAACAGGAGGCAACGAAAATATCTGAACCTTCACCAGTGGGAAGGACCAGTATAAAAGGGGACTTTGAAAAGGTTGTGATTTTACCCTCAAAGTGATTCCCTCGTTACAGTGGCCAGAGGACATTTTGATTCCTTCATCCTTTGATGGTGAGAGGGGAAGGTAGGGGGGGCGGGAGGGTGGGGGGTGTCATTTCCTCCCTCCTAGGAGCTCACCACTCGGAGATGAGCACTGGGCCCACTCCTTCAGCTTGACTTTGCCCCGCGGGCTAGCTGCTTCACGGGTGTCCTTGGCTACTGGAGGCACAGAGGTAGGGCTGGAGGGGCCCGTCTCTTTCCTCCTGGAGAATGCACAGAGCAGCGAGGCTGCCTGGGAGTGCGGCTCTCCGGGTTCTCTGTTCACACCCGTGGAGCTCTGGGAAGTAGTGGCAGAGTCAAGCAAGTGGCTGGTTGAGGAAGGCCTGGGAAATCTTTTTAATCAAGAGATAATTTGCCAGCTTGCAAAACAAACAAAAACAAATCAAGATACATCTCTTTTGTCTTCTCTTCCCCCTCCCCCCCAAAAGAATTTTTATTTTTTGAAACAAACTCTAGTTGTAGCCCAAACTGGACTGGAAATCTCCACCTTGCTCTGTAGCCCAAACTGGCCCAGAACTTGCAATTCCTCTTCTGCCTTCTCAGACCTGGGATTGCAGGAGCGCGCCACCTACTGGTCTAAAGCACACTCTAATACTTGAAATTATTCATTGTCCCCTAAGATATTCTTGGGTTGGTGCTCATGTGATTTTTGAACTTTCTCAGTTATCTTTTCTTTTTTTTGATTTTCATGCATATGTATGCATGTTTGCTTTTGTGGCGGCACATGTTATGTGGGGGTGCCTGTGCGTCTGTGTGTATGTGTGTGTGTGTGTGTGTGTGTGTGTGCATGAGGAGGCTGAAGGTTTTAATCATCCTAGATCAATCTTCCACCTTATTCATTGGGGCAGGGCCTCTCAGTCAATCCCAGATTCACTGATATGGCTAGTCTGCAAGGCCAGGTTGCTTTTGGGACCCCATCTCTGCCTTCTGTGGCTGGAATTAGAGTGGGCTGCTTATCCTCAGCCTGGCATTTGTGTAGGTTCTGGGGGCCTGGGCTCCAGTCCTCATGCTTGCACTGACTGATCTCCCCAAGTCCCCTTCCATTTTTTTCCTGTCCAGGAGATAATCATGTTCAGGTTGTTTTGAACAACCTTTTTGGGGGGGGGTAAATTGAACTGATGTGATTTTTTAACATTTACTTATCGATCTACAAGGAAATCTAATATCCTAAATCATTCATGCTCTGTCTCTGGGATTGTTATGTATCTCATTTAACACTCACAACAATCTCATGAGCTAGACCCTGCCCCTGTTTATATGTCAGCCATTGAGACGGGAAGAGGAGGCACACAAGTGCACAGCCAGGCATGGTGGAGCTGGTTTTGAAAGCAAAGCTCGGTCCATAGATTCTCTGCACGTGGTTTGTTGGCTGTTCTGCTCTACTGCCTCAGATTCTGCATCTCATTAAAGACAATGCTTTACTCATTGGGTTTGTGGAAGACTTAAGCCAAGAGTTTGACTGCTTAACTTAGTGTGCTTCATATGAACAAAGCTGGCTGTTAAAGAACACCCCACTGAGCTCTCCTTTCCTCTCTGCTCCCTGCTCTGTCCTCAGTTTATGGCTCTGTGTCAGTCCCGTTGCTCATGAGGCACACACATAGGCACACATGCACACGAACACACACGGATGCACACAAACACATATATACACATACCCTACACATACCTCCAAAAACCTCCACACATACATATACACATACACACAAACACGCACAAAACACACACACACAGAGACACAGAAACACATACGCTCACATGCACAAACACATATCCATATGCACATCCACAAACCTCCACACATATGCACACAGAAATGTATATGCATACAAATGCATGTACAGACAAACATACATGTACACAAAACATGCACACATATGCACACATTCACATAAGCACACACATACACGTATTCATATACACATGTATACATACACAGAGATAAATACAAACACATATCCACACAAATATACACATACAGAAGCACACATACACACAAACACACACATTGTACCTAGGGACCCACATATATGCACACAAACACATATGTACACGTAGACATATACATTATACATATACACATGTACACACACAAGCACACATGTATACATGCACAAAGCACACATGTATGCACACAGTATGCATGAACACATACAACACACAGTGACACACAGACATATAACATACATGCATGCACTCATGTGCACATTCTTGTGCACACAGGTATTTACACAGTCATGTTTCCGCCACACAGAATAGGTTGCTCTTTGAGCTGAGGGAATTTCATGAAACCCCTAGAGAGGCCAGGAGAGCCAGGGTCCTCCTTCCCCTGCAGCCCAGAGGCTCCATCCCTGTGCTTGCCGAGCACCCAGGATCTGGCTACTCCTGCCTCTGTGACCCACACCGCATAGCCAGTCATGCATGTCCCTGAGCACACATGAGAATCCTGCCAGGGTGCAGACAGAGACTGCCATGCAGCAGGCATGGGCCTTTTGTCCAAGTCCTCAGTGTTTAAGGGGTCTCTTCCCTACTGCCATCTGTTCCCCCCTCCTTCTTGGTTATCTGGGAGTCACAGGCCCCAGAGCCTTCCCTGAGTGTTCAGGGGCTGAGCTGGCCATGGGTAAATAGCTGGGATGTTTCCCTGTGTCTCAGTGAGGAAGCAAGCCATGGGCCACTGCATGGCTGGAATGAAGGCTCAGGGGCCTCCCCAAGGCCAGTGACCTGGCTTCCCTGGGGAAGGAGTGCACCTGATATAGAGGACAAAGGGCAGAGCTCACTGCTGCATGGGGGGCGGGTAAGGGGACCTTCTGGAGCACCCCAGAGAACTGAGTTGTGGTGGAGTGAGGAGATTCTGCCTTGACAAGGGATTTAGGGAGAGAGATGGGTGTAAGTGCTGAACCGCCCAGGTTTCAGTCGGGGGGTGGGGTGGGGGGTGGGGGTGTGGGTGTGGGGGTGTGGGGCTTAGCTGTTGGTGTGGCCCCAGCTCCAGGGAGAAGAAAAAAGGAGCTTCCTCCTGCAGGCTCTTCTGGAGTTCTCCGGATCAGAGAGAACAACCTCTGTCCTTGGGTGCCAGGATGGGTTTCATGACCACTGCTGCTCAGAATTGGTCGGGTCGCTGCTTCATGTCTCCTGCCCTTAATGCTCAGGCCAATCTCAGAAGTGGGTGCAGGACATGAGGTACCAAGACTCCTTCTTTCATAGTACATTGTCTCCGAAGCCCAGAAAGGAAGCTTGGATATTCGTGGGGACACAGGCGGCCCATGCAGCTCTGTTTCCGGATCAAGACACTGTAGGAATCTGCAACATGGACAGCTGCTGCAGGTGAGGCCGTTGTCTAACTGCTCAGGAACTTCCTAGGGACTCTGATGCAGTGCAGAGGAGCCAGGCCCCTGTCCCAACCAGGCTCAGAGGCAGACACAGATATTTGACATCCAGTTCTGGGTCTGCTGTCTTTGCTGCTACTCCCTTCTGAAGACTGGGAAGATGGCCCTCAGAATCCTCAGTGATTCCCACAGGAAAGGCCCAAATTCAGTGCCCGGAAATCTTGAAGCAGGTGCAGCTGAGCATGTCCTCGGAAGCAGACTATCAGAGCTGAAAAACAGGCTAGAGAAGGTACAAAGAGGATGGGAGTTTGCTTGGTTGGCGAAGCACTTGCCCACAGATACAAGGACCTGAATTCCATCCCCAGAACCCACTTTAAAAAAAGCCAGCTGTGGTGGCTGGCACCCCAAATCCCAGCACTGGGGAGGGAGAAATGGCTGGGTTATTGGGGCTCAGTCTAGCCTACTTGGCAAGTTCCAGGCTGAGGAGAAAAAAAAAAGCAAAACTGGATGGCACCTGAGGAGTGACACCTAAGGGTGCCCTTTGGTCGCCTCACACATTCAAGGGTGTGAGTGCACCCATCACACACACACACACACACACACACACACACACACACACGTGCGCACGCACACACGGAAGTAGAACGAAGGAGCAATCAAAGCACCATAAAGGGTGCTTTTGCATTTGGTTTTCAGTGATGGGTGTGTTTGTGTGATAAACTCAATCAATTCTTTCCAAGTTCAGAGAAAAGGGGAAAGGAAAAAGAAGACAGATAAGATGGAAGATGGGGAAAGATAAGGCTATTCAAATATTTTTCACAGGAAGCTTGGGAAGCAGGCAGAGACTGACAGAAGAATCTGATCTTTTGTCCCACACCAGAGGGAGTGATGAGGAGGGGGGGTAAGGGTGTGCACCCCACAGGCCCCTCCAGGAGGCTTTGCAAACACAAGGGCATATTTGCATTCTGTGACAGACAGCAAACCCTCATGTTGAACTTCCCACCTCTCCTCCCTTCCAAACTTCACGGAAAAAGCCAAGGGAAATGAGGATAGAGAAGTCCTTGGCATTGATCAAACCCAAGAGCAAAAGGAGTCCCAGGCACATCTCAGAAGCAGTGTAGACAAGAACAGCCAGAGACAAGGTTTGACAGTCTCAATGTGTGAAGACCATGAAGCCTCTGTGAAGAGGGGGCTTCTGGAACCCTAGAGAGCTCGAGGCCTTGAGACAAAGGCTGGAGGCTGCTGGAGACACCAGGAAGGTGAGGCTGGCAAATTCCCATCCTCTCAGCAGGATATGCAAGGATCCCCTGTGCTCTCCTTTGGGACTTGGCACCGAGCCAGATCCTCCAGTTTGTAGCACACAGGGGCAAGAAACTCTCCTGGGGAGAGTGAGATTCAGGCCTGGGGTCCCCCCAGGAGTCCTGCTCTGCACCACATTCCCTCATCTCTTTGTTCACAGCAGATTCCTGCAGGCCTTTTGTGTGCCAGGTTGGGTGAAGCACCAGGCACCCGATGCTGGATAAGCTCTGTGGGGGACAATGGGGAGAAGAAACAGGGCGCTTCCAAAGGAAACTTACTCTGTTGACTTTGCCAAATAAATGCCAAAGACAGCAAGGCCACTGCCATGGAATTTTGAGAGGAAATGGTTGGGACACGAAACTCTGTTTTTTATCAAGATATTTCAGATAAGAAACTATAAAAATGTCAACCACCAGTGTACACCACCCCAACTCAAATAATCCGCAGAAAATACCCCAGCGGAGCAAACAGACCTGATAACGTGAAAGAGGCTGTGAAAGAAATGTTGATGAACACGGATGCAGTGCTGGCCTGACCTCCCGTTTTAAGGTGTTGAAGCACCAACTGTTGTTGACAGTATGACACAACAGATTCCTTCCCTTCCCACAAACAGAAGTCTCGTTTTGTTTGATTGGCAGCATGCCTTAGTCCACTGGACAGAGCAAGTCCATCTCTTGACCACTGCTGAAGATTGGCCTAGGGAAGTCATGGGGTCCATTTTGTGACTATGGAAGGCCAGTGTTTTGGATTGAGTGGGGGCAGTTCAAGAAGACACTGACATGGATTGCTGGGGAGTATAGAATTTATCAAAAGAGTTATAAATACCATGGACAGACAGGCAGTAGCATGGCAGAGGCTCCAAGGAAAGCGGAGGCCCCAGTCCCAGAGACAGCTGGCGTGGAGACAGCCAGACAGCATGGAGACAGCCAGACAGCATGGAGACAGCCAGACAGTGTGGAGACAGATAGACAGCGTGGAGACAGACAGACAGTGTGGAGACAGACAAACAGCATGGAGACAGCCAGACAGTGTGGAGACAGACAGACAGCATGGAGACAGACAGTGTGGAGACAGACAGACAGTGTGGAGACAGACAGACAGTGTGGAGACAGCATGGAGATAGACAGACAGCATGGAGACAGACAGCATGGAGACAGCCAGACAGTGTGGAGACAGCCAGACAGTGTGGAGACAGACAGACAGTGTAGAGACAGACAGCGTGGAGACAGACAGACAGCGTGGAGACAGCCAGACAGCATGGAGACAGCCAGACAGTGTGGAGACAGATAGACAGTGTGGAGACAGCCAGACAGCGTGGAGACAGCCAGACAGCATGGAGACAGCCAGCACGGAGACAGACAGACAGACAGCGTGGAGACAGACAGCATGGAGACAGACAGCGTGGAGACAGCCAGACAGCATGGAGACAGCCAGACAGTGTGGAGACAGACAGACAGTGTGGAGACAGCCAGACAGCATGGAGACAGCCAGACAGCATGGAGACAGTCAGACAGCATGGAGACACAGACAGTGTGGAGACAGACAGACAGCATGGAGACAGCCAGACAGCATGGAGACAGCCAGACAGTGTGGAGACAGACAGACAGTGTGGAGACAGACAGACAGCATGGAGACAGCCAGACAGCATGGAGACAGCCAGACAGTGTGGAGACAGACAGACAGTGTGGAGACAGACAGACAGTGTGGAGACAGCCAGACAGCGTGGAGACAGCCAGACAGCATGGAGACAGCCAGCACGGAGACAGACAGACAGACAGCGTGGAGACAGACAGCATGGAGACAGACAGCGTGGAGACAGCCAGACAGCATGGAGACAGCCAGACAGTGTGGAGACAGACAGACAGTGTGGAGACAGCCAGACAGCATGGAGACAGCCAGACAGCATGGAGACAGTCAGACAGCATGGAGACACAGACAGTGTGGAGACAGACAGACAGCATGGAGACAGCCAGACAGCATGGAGACAGCCAGACAGTGTGGAGACAGACAGACAGTGTGGAGACAGCCAGACAGCATGGAGACAGCCAGACAGCATGGAGACAGTCAGACAGCATGGAGACACAGACAGTGTGGAGACAGACAGACAGCATGGAGACAGCCAGACAGCATGGAGACAGCCAGACAGTGTGGAGACAGACAGACAGTGTGGAGACAGTTAGACAGCGTGGAGACAGCCAGACAGCATGGAGACAGCCAGACAGCATGGAGACAGTCAGACAGCATGGAGACAGACAGACAGCATGGAGATAGACAGCATGGAGACAACCAGACAGCATGGAGATAGACAGACAGCATGGAGACAGCCAGACAGCATGGAGACAGACAGACAGTGTGGAGACAGACAGACAGCATGGAGACAACCAGCACAGAGACAGACAGACAGCATGGAGATAGCCAGACAGCATGGAGATAGATAGACAGCATGGAGACAGACAGACAAACAGCATGGTGAGGTCTCTGAAGAGAGAGTGGAGAGCCCAGTGGCAGAAATGGGAGTTTCTTGGTAACTTTCTGAGGATGGTGAAGGTGTCGCAGCACAGGACTGTAGCCAGGCTCTCCGATTCCCAGGCAGGAGGCCAGGAGCGAGGCTGAAGCAGGATGCGTCAGTAGCCAATGGCACCCATGCCAATGCATGTTCCAGGCAGGAAATCCTGACACCAGAATTAGCCAGGGACTCACAGACAGTGTGTGAGTAGGGTGCCCATGGGCATCTGTGGGAAGGCGACAGGCTGCTGCAGGTAGTGTGGCCTAAGCAGAGGCTGGATTCCAACATGATGTCCTCACAGCCAGGAGAAACTGGGATACTTGCTCAGCACTAAACATGGATTGTTGCTGAACCAGCCCTGAACCTCTTCTCTTTGGTATTAAATCAATCTCTCTCTCTCTCTCTCTCTCTCTCTCTCTCTCTTTCCCCCCCCTGCCCTGTGTGTGTGTGTTCATGTGAGGGATGGTATGCATACATGTGTACATGTGCATGCTTGTACATATGGAGGCCAGAGGTCGACGTCTGGTGTCTTCCTCAGTTGCTTTCTGTCTTACTTTTTGAGGCAAGGTCTCTCATTAGACTTGGAGTTCGCCAGTTCAGGGAGGCTGGCTGGAAGCTGAGTTCCAAGGGTCCTTATCTCCACCTCCTGGGTGCTGGGGTGACAGTGACACCACTGTGCCCAACTTTCTATGGGGATCTGAACTCAAGTCCTCCTGCTTCTGTGATGAGCACTTCTGTCATGGGCCAATGCAGGCGAAGGCAGGTCTCCTGTAGCTGCGTTATCTTAAAGGCCGTCTGCCCTGCTCCCGCTCACCATCTTTTCTATGTGGTATAATTGTCATTAATGTGTGAGATACTGAACACACACACACACACAGCTGTGTGTTGCTGCATACCTGGAGTTCCAGGCATGTGATCTTCCAGGAGCTGGAGGCCAGCCTTGGCTACATAATAAGATCCTGTTTCAAAAAACAAAAAATACAACAAACAAAGCAAATGCCATATGGATCTCAGTTGAGGTTAAACAGTAATAACTATCTGAGGCCCAGGTTACTTTTTTTTTTTTTTTGTCTTAGAAACTGGGAGGACCTCATGATACGAAGAAGAGAGATAAAAGTGTGCTTATTTTCTCATGTCTTTTTTTTTTTTCCGGTGTTTTTAGTCAGGGTCTCCCTTTAGTCCTAGCTGGTCTGGAGCTTGCTATGTAGACCAGGCTGGCCTTGAACTCACAGAGATCCACCTGCCTCTGCTTCCCAAGTGCTGGGATTAAAGGCATGTGCCACCACACCTGGCTTATTTTCTCATCTTTTATCAAGGATAATCAATAACTTGTGAAGTTATTTGATAAGTATATATTCATTTAAAACTTTAAAGGCAATTAAGAGAAGAAAAATACAACATTAACATCTAAATTTTTTTTAATTTTTAAAATATTTATTATTTTTTTGTATGTGTATGAATGTACTGTCTGCATGTAGGTCTGTGCACCCGTGTTGTGCAATGCCACGGAGGTCAGAAGAGGGTGTCAGATTCCCCTGGAACTGGAGTTCTCCTGGAATTGGAGTTACAGACGGTTCTCAGCCACCAGGTAGGTGCTGGGGATCGAATCCGGGTCCTCTGCAAGAACGGTTGGTGCTTTTAACTGCTAGGCCATCCCTCCAGCCCAAACATCTAAATTTCTAAAGGAATAAAGCATATTTGGGGTAGAGAGAAGTTTAAAAATCTGAAAAACAAATAATCAGAGAATTGGCAGGTTGTCAAACAGCCTGCAGGTGATGCCTCTCCCACGGAGCTAAAGAGTGGACTCTCCCAAGAAACTTAATGTTAGTTCTGGTGGAAACAGTTACGATTCAATCTTAAAAATTAAAATAACACTGATATACCAAACTAACAAAAATACACACAAAAAGGCAGAGTGTGTGTAGGAGATGGGAGAAGATGAAGATCAAAAGTCCCAGAGAAGGTAAGGAATGGTCGCAAGTTGAGAGCACATGCTATTGAAGGTGAGGTGCAGTCATCAAGTTGATTTTGTTTCTGTAATTCAGGTAATGCTTTAAGGACAAGAATGACTGAACATTTTAATCCACAACTGGGGCTGGGGAGCTGTCTGAGAGGGGAACATGCTAGCCGTGCAGGCACGAGGACAAGCTGGGCTTGCAGCCTGCGTGTGACGCCTGCTCAGCAGGCATGGGGGCAGGGGATCCTGTGGAAGCAGCCTGCTCCAGATTCAGAGAGAGGAGACCCTGCCTCAGCAGAGAAAGTGGACCACATCAACCTCTGGACTCTACACTCATATGCACAAATATGTGCCCATACCAATGTGAACATGCTTACATAAAAGCATGCACACCAAACATACATACACACACAAAGAATAAAATCAAGTCCAAGAGCAAACTTGAAACGAACTCCAGTCACTGACAGGTTCTTGTTGATGTTTCACTGAAGAGAGGAACATCTGGGTCAGATCAGCATGGAGACATTCTTCATACCAAACACTGGAAGTGTTCCTGGCACAGGTGAGCAGGGAGGCTGACAGCTACCATCACGTGATATTTCCAAACAATTTGATTTGCTGGTGAGCAACCTTTTCTCTATCACTGCCTTCCTTCCTTTCTCCTCTGATCTGAAACACAGCCTCATTGCCCTGTGGCCCTTCCGTGCAGTCTGTATTCATGCGCTTTTTTTCTTTCCTGCCCCCAGCCTCATACTATTTTATACTATGTTAACTTCATAGAGTGTTCTTACTTTTTTCAACATGTACACATTTCCACGAGTGCCCAAGCTCCCCTCTATTTCCCAATTCACATTCCAACACTGGCTGTCTTTCCCCAGTCCAGATCCATATAAATTCTTCCCTCAGCACCTCACACATTGTGATGGTCATTGTTAACAGTGAATGTGGCAGGACTCACAATCACCTGGGAAAGTAGTCTCGGGGAGGGATTGTCTAGACTAGGTTGGCCTGTGGGTGTGCCTGTGGGGGGCTGTCTTAATTTTGTTGAGGTGGGAGGACCTACCATGGGTGGGACCATTCCCTAGGCAGGGATCTTAGATTGTGTAAGAGTGGAGAAAATGAGCCAAGCACTGTGTTTGTTGATCTCTTCTTCTGCCTGGAGGTGTAACATAGCCAGCTGTCTCATGTACCCGATGCCTTGATTTCATTACCTTGAACCTATGAGCTAAAATAAACCCTTTCTCCCTTAAGTTGCTTGTCAGAGTTTTTTTTGTTGTTGTTTGTTTGTTTGTTTGTTGTTTTTGAGATAGGGTCTCCCTATAGCCCCAGCTGGCCAGGAACTTACTCTGTAGACAAGGCCTGCCTCTGCCGCCTGAGTGCTGGTATTAAAGGTGTGGGCGTACGCCACCACGCCTGGCTTAAAAAACGGTTCTTATCTATCATGTGGGTGCTGGGAATTGAACCCAGGTCCTCTGCAAGAGCAGTCAGTGCTCTTAACTGCTGAGCCATCTCTCCAGCCTCCATCTTGTCAGAGTATTTTATCACAGCATCAGGAAAGAAACTAACACATATCATAGGGAATTTAACAATGTCTATGAGCTTAATCCCCCAAATCTGCATTTAGACACGTATCTCCATCTTTGCATTAATTGGTACATATGATTTATCAGTGTGGAAAGTCTTCTTGAAGCTCATGATGAACCCAGGGTGACAACACTTGAAACAGCTTTCCATCCATACACTGTAGCTCAGGCTGCCCTTGAATTTACTACATAGTTTAGGCTGACATTAATTCAATCCTTCTTCCTCAGCCTTGGGAGACTGGGATTACAGGTATGTACCAACACATCCAGCCATAACTTTTTCATTTTATTCTTTAATACATTTGAGGTTAATTTTGTTGATTATTTATAATACATCTCCGAAAAATGCACTGTATGGCCAAGTTCTGTCCCTCCTCATAAATATGTTAATATACCTGTGTGGAGAAATGGAAAGTTTATATTTATATGTAAATGTGATAAAATTGAATCACTATTTTTCACTTCAATTTTCCTCTTTAAATTTTCTGTAGTGAATATATTTCACATTTGTAAGAAGAAACAACTGAACTTTTTTCAGAAGGAGAGGCAGTGAGGCCATTTGGGAGGGTTGGGTTCCAGGGACTGGCCCAGGATAGGACTTCTGTTTGGGGCTCAGGGACATGTGAGGCCCAAGCATCAGCTGTTGGTGACGTTGCCCAGGCAGTGACGGGAGGCCTTGGGGCCACTTCGCTTTTCCACACAGGCAGTCCAGTGAGCCAGCTCTGATGGCCCATACTGCTCAGAGCTCGAACAAGGGCCCTGTGTCTGCCAGTGTCCTGCACAAAGGACAGAGGTTTGGTTGTTTACTTTGGATTAGAAATGTTAAATGAGAGACAGAAAAAACATTTGAGTTTCCCCTCTTTTTGGTTTCCTATACAACAAATTGTCATATGTTGGGAGTTTTTGGCATCTGCAAATGAAAATCAATTGCACGGGGTTCCGAGGGAGCCCGAATGAGCTTCACTTGCTTGCTATTCACTTTAGATTTATGGTTTAAAGGTTAAGAACTGGCAAGGGACGAGGAGGCCCTGAATTGTTCATTCATTTCCCAGGAAATGGGGCATTCCCAGTCCTTCTGTCAGCTGGGCCAAGTGACCTTTGACCTTTTGCAATAAACTCCCTGTAGACTGAAGCAACACGGCCAGTTCCCTCCTTGTCTCCCATCCAGCATACCACACCCTGGAATACATGTTGTCAGACACTCAATCAAACCCCCACTGAATACTAGACCTGTTAGGGATGGAGGTTTCTGCAGCCAGTATTTGTAAGTTACAAAGGTCAAGGTGGCCCCACGTTGCCTGCAACTCTGGAGAATGAACCCTTGAAGACCTCACGGCATAGTCCAGCTCTGTGCAGGAGCGCCTCGGGTCAGATCCCAGCTGGGCTCATCCCAGGCACCAATGACCAGCTCAACTCTCTGGACCTTTCTTATTGTCAGTTTTCTTACCTAAAAAACAGGGGTTACCACACTACTGAGCACACAGAGTCGTTGCACAGATTAAATGAGATAGATGGCAGAGTCAAATGGTGTTAGTCAGAGCCTGTCACAGGACACAGTGCATAGTGGCCAACTCACTGTGGCCACTGTTTGTCCTAACTATGGAATAGGCCAGAACAGCATCTGCCTGATTCAGGAAGACAGGCTCTAGCCTAGCAGAAAGCCTGTGGAGGCAGAGATTTGCTTATTCTTGAGTTACTATCAAGATGTCAGTGACTTCTGTGGGAGTAGAAACACAGATCTTGGGGGGGGGCAGAGCTTTGCCCTCCAAGTCTGACTGCCCACACCTACCCTGAGGTGTGGCTCCTGTGATGAGAGATACCTGCAGTAGAGATGCAGTTTGCTCACCAGTGCTACAGAACAGGGACAGGTGGGCCACTAATTCAGATTCAGTTTGTCATCCTCTGCAGCTCTAACCAAAGGAATCTTACCACAGGCAAAGTGTGGAATGGAAGTTTTCTCAGAGTGGTAGTAAACACGACTTGTGCCCTTGGAAGAATGCAGAATCTAGACTCATCCTAGAGATGGGCTTTTGGGCATGCCTGTGGGCGATTACCCTGATTATGTTAGTTGAGGTGGGAAGACCTGCTCACTGTGTGGGACCATTCCCTGGCTAGGATCCCGGACTGTATGAATGGAGAAAAGGAGCTGAACGGCAGTGTGCGTTTATCAGCCTCTTCCTCCTCTGCCTCTCCCTCCTCCACTGCTGTTTTTGTTTCTGAGATAGGGTCTTTGTATGTAGTCCTGACTGGCCTGGAGCTTGATATGTAGACCTGGCTGGCCTGAAACTCAGAGGAAGCCACCTGCCCCTGCCTCCCAAGTGCTGGGATTAAAGGCCTGAGCCACTAGGACCAGCTTTGCTCTCCGAATCTGGTCTTCAGACTGAACCCTTTGACATCTGTGCTGCTTTGAAGTTACTTTATTTTGCTATTTTATTTCTGACCCTTGGGTAACTGGACTTTTGGGTTTTAAGAATTTTTTTTTTCCTTTTAAGTATTTGTACAAACACCGTTGTGTTTGAAACTCTAGTAGGAAATCTCTCAGCATACTCCTGCCATGACACAGCATTCATCCAGGGCCTGGAGCTGTGCTGCAAAGCTTAGAAGACGTGTCAAAGATGAGAATATTACCAGAGATCTGGCAGCCAGGGTTCACGGCCTCATGCCTTGTGCTGATGCCAACGTCTGTCATTCGAGGAACCTGCTTCTCCAGTTGGGCAGGACGGTCCCTCACGGCTGCCACGGGACCACAATGAGTTAGATAACCCAAATTTCCTTCCACTTGCTCCTTACAAAATCTCTGAATGCTCACTAGCATCATGTGACCTTACATCACGGTGAGGAGGTGAAGCCACTTGGTCCCATTTCACAGATGTGAACACAGACCTGAGAGATGAGCTCTCTAGGGTCTGTTAAGTGTCAGAGCAAGGATGGAAACCTAGAACAAAGGAGTTCGCACAGCGTGGGTTGGGGAAACATCTGTTCTTCCCGTCTCATCTGCAGCAAGGCAAGCAAAAGTCATCTGTCCTGGGAGGAATGGCCGCCAGTGTGAGGAGGATCGAGGTGCTGGTCTGCACTGGTGTTCCATTTCAGAGCCTGCCGGGCTCTGTTCAGCCCTGGCCAGCATGACCTACAAACCTGCTGCTTATAGTCTAGCTGGAAAGAACGGGACCCCACCCCTCATTCCTCAGAGGGCAGCAGGCAGGAGCCATGGCCACAGTGTAGTGGGAACACCAGCAAACGAGTTAGCCAGGCATGTGTCTTCTGCCTGGGATCCAGCACTCAGGAGGCAGGCAGGCAGCAGGACTGGCACACAGGGAATGAAGACAAAGCTTGGGCCAGGTTAGAAAAGGATGTACGGAAGCCTGGGGGCTCAGCAGTTAATAGCACTGGCTGCTTTTGCAGAAGACCCGCTTTGGTTGCCAGCAGCCATGTTCCAGGGGGTCCAATGCCTCTTCTGGCCTCCACAGGTATTGCACTTGTTGGTACATTTACATACCTGAGGGCAAAAAAATAGAGGAAAACTATGAAACCTGGTTGTAGTGTTTGAAGACTCAAACCCATGATGCGCCGTAAGTTTTCTGTTTTTAAAAATTGCGTGTGTGTGCATGGCTTAGACATATTTGTGGAAGAGAGCAAGGAAAGATTGTAAGAGCTGGGGTGGTGGTGGTAGGTGATCAGAGGGGATTTGTTCCTCTAAACAACAAGCAACGGTGAAAGCATGCTCAAGGCTCATACAAGTCAATCAGACAAAAAAACCCAGCATAAAACTGGGGAAATGGGCAAGACACTCATTTAGAAAAGGAGCTGTGGGCAGCTGACCACTGCTGGGTGAGGGAGAGTCGGTCTTCTTTAGAGGAGTGACGCTAGACAGGCTCAGCAGGCTCCTGTGGATGAACTCACTCCAAGGAGCATCTGTGGACACAAACTTGATTTGATAGACCTTAATATTTATGACAGAATGCATGAAATCTGGTGGGTCTCAATATAATTAAGATGATTGTGTAAAATGCACAAAATTCAATAAAATACATATTGAAAAAATTGTAGTGTGTGCAGATGCATGTGGAAGTCATAGATTAATATTAGATGTGGTTACTCAAGAGCCTTCCATCTTGTATTCTGAGTCAGGGTTTTTCACTGCAACCTGGGTCTTACCAAGTAGGCTGGGCTGTCTGGCCAGCAAATCCCAGGATCCACCTGCTTCTGCCTCCCCAGCTCTGGGATTCTGAGCTCATACCACTATGCCTGCCTTCTAATGTGGGTGCTGAGGCTCGAACTCAGAGCCCCCTGGCCCATTTTCTGTTTGTTTTATACTCTTATTATGAAAAGAAATCTGATTTCACCATATCTTATTTTAAAACTTGGAGAAAGAGGGGGAGAAATAAGAGAAGGGGAAAAAGGAAGAGAAAGAGAGGAGAGGAGAGGACTAAGAGGGAGAGGAAGCAGCAATTTTCCTATAGACATGACAGAGAAGGAAGTGGGAGTGGGCTGGTAGTGCTGGTGACTAAGCGCTGAGGACCTAGAGGAATGCCTCTGTGGAAACGCTCTCTTGGAAATCTCCACTAGACTGGACGAGTTCTCACATGTATGATGGTGATGACTGAGATCTGAAAGAATTCAGTACAGAGCAGTTTGCAACACAATTAATAATTTACTCTCAAGGCTCACTTCTAAACAGCACAGAGATTTGCCTGACTGCAAAGGGCTGGCGTGGTACCCATGCATGCCTCAGCATCTCTTGCTAGATTTTCTGGGCCTTGCAAGTATCCTGAGGTAGCCTGGGGAGGCTGGGGGGCTTCGTGGCTAAGGCTGGAGCCATGAGGAACCTGCTGGTTCCCACGGCACTGTCTTCCCTGCAGCAGGAAAGCCCCGGGGAGACAGCCCTTGATGCGCGACGGAGATCAGCCGTGAAGCCAGACAACCTGGGTCTTTTGGTGGGGGTCAGTGTGGTGATGTTTGGAAGGAGGAAATGGGGCTCCTGAAGAATGGGCCACAGGGCTAAGGCACCAGCTGGAGGTGAGGGCCAGGGTGAGAGGCACACGGGAGCTGGGAGAAGGGCCCTTCGTCTATGTGCTGACGGACACCAGGCCAAACATAGCAGTGACCGTCCGAGAGAGCATTATTACCCACGTCAAATCCTATTAGACTTTGGAAGAATAAAGGGCCACTTCCTGCATCTAAATCCCCAACTTTTATTTCATCACAATGAAAATGACACATGCACATTTTTTGGTCATTTTCTTTTTTTCTTTTTTTTTTTTGGTCTTTTTGAGACAGGGTCTCCCTGTAGCCCCAGCTGTCCTGGAACTCACTCTGTAGACCAGGCTGGCCTTGAACTCACAAAGATCCGCCTGCCTCTGCCTCCCAAGTGTAGGCTTAAAGGCGTGCACCACCACGCCTGGCGGTCATTTTTTCTTTTTTAAATTGATATTTATTGTGCATGTCTACAACATTTACTCAGCCCAATTTAGACTTAATTCCCCCTTTCATCCCCCCCCCCAACCTAGTTTCATGCATTCATGCCATACATGTCTTACACGTCTTTTTCTCAGCCTTTTTACAAGTTTTCTATGCAGAAGTTTTACTGTTTCCATCAGTTCTTGTCCCAAGTCCTTTGTTTTTTTTTTTTTTTTCCTTTTTAAATTGTTATTTAATATGATTATATGTATACATATATATGTCATACATATACCAAAATGATGCCATCTGAAAGTAAGCAGTAGTAATTCCAATACAGTTTAGGAATTCACTCTTTTCTCTTTTATTTTGACACATGCACCTCTGAGACTGCTGGGCTTCATGTCTACCCCACTGTTAGAAGTTTATTGGCAGAAAATCTAGAAGGTGGTTGAGTCTCAATAACTATTCATTCATTGAATGGGTGAATTAATGTTTGGAAAGATCCTTGAATCTTCCAACATTCCCTAATTCCTCTGCTGAAAGTTTTTTACCTAGAAAAAAATCATGAAGACACTCCACCCCCACCTTGCCAAGTAGCTGAGATCCTGTGTGTACTGCCCTGATATCTTAGGTCTTAGGAGGCTCTGGGTGGCCTGAACTCAACATGAGCAAGAATGACCTTGAACTCAACATGTAGGCAAAGATGACCTTGAACTCATTGTGGCAGATGATGACCTTGAAGCTCAATATGTAGGCAAAGATGACCTTAAACTCTTGCATCCTCCCTCCCTTCTACCTCCTAAGTGGCGAGGTTACAGGCGGTGCTGAATCACCATGCCTGCTTTATGCAGTTTGAACCCAGAGGAAGCACTGCACAACCGAGCTACATTTCCACGCTCCTAAATTAAGCCTTTTTGTAAAACAGGATTTTTTTTGGTCTTTTTGAGACAGGGTCTCCTTCTAGCCCTGAAACTCCTCCAGCTGTCCTGAAACTCACTCTGTAGACCAGGCTGGCCTTGAACTCACCGAGATCTGCCTGCCTCTGCCTCCCAAGTACTGGGATTAAAGGTGTGCACTACCATGCCAGGCAACAGTTTTTTTTTTAAGTAAAAATAGCTGGGCATAGTGGCACATGCCTTTAATCCCACACTCAGGGGGCAGAGGCAGGTGGATCTCTGTGAGTTTAAGGCCGGCCTCGTCTACATATCAAGTTCCAGGTCAGCTGGAGCTACAGGGATACCCTGTTCAAAAAGACCAAATGAATGAATGAAGTAAAGAAAGGAAGAAAGAAAAAAAGAAAGAAAGAAAGGTGGGCCAAGGAAGTGGTTCTGCAGATTAACGTGCCTACCACTAAACTTTATGAGCTGAGTGTAATCCCTGGGTCCCATACATGGTAAAAGGAGAAAACCAACTCCAAGGGTTGTCTTCTGACCTCCAAAGGGGTGAGGCCACTGGGATTTGTGTGCTGGGATCACATAAACATAAACATATACATATGCACACAAAAACATATATATTCACACACATACATAGTCACAGACTCACACCCCCCCACATGCACGCATGCATACATATGCACAGGCATGCACACATGCACACACACATTAAAAGAAAATGTTTTTATAATAAGCAGAAAAAGGTACTTTTCTGTTTAAAGCAAGCACTGGCTTGGAGCTGCTGTGAATCTGTATCTTGCAAGCTCAGCAACCCCCCGCCCCCCCATAACCCCCCCCCCCCCGTGGTCCTATGAGACTTATGTTCTTTCAGATGCAACTGTCTGAGCAAATGGTTTTACAAAAATACACCCAGGAATAAGACTTGAGAAGCAAGGGGCTGATATTGGAGCTTCCACCTGGAGGAGAAAGTTCCCAGGGGAGATCTGCCATGACCAGGTTGGAACAGGAGCCATACCTGACATCAGAAGCAAACCCTGGCCTGAGGGGAGACCAGGGAAGCATCCTCACACCTTTCTTCCTGCACCTCCCTCCCTGCACCTCCATCCATGGACCTACCCCCTGCACTTGGAGGTCAACGTGGTAGCATCTGATACACAGAAACATCACAGCAACAACACTCCACTGTGAATGGGGAGATAACATTTGCAGGTATTTCGCCCATGTCTCTAGCCATTCTGCCTATTTCACAAATTTCTGTGCCTCTCCCCGACAGATCTAAATTCACATCTAGACATGGTTGTCAATGGGGCTGGAGAGATGGTTCAGTGGTTAAGAGTGCTTGCTGTCATGAGGACCAGAGTTCAAATCCCAGCACACATGTAAGAAGCTGGGCATCCTGCAAACATCTGTAACTCCTGCTCCAAGGGATTCAATGCCCTTGTCCAGCCTCTGTGCACACACAGGCACATGCATATACCCATGCACACATGTGGGCATCCACTCCCACAGACACATATGAATAAATAAATTTTCAGAAATAGGTAGTCACAAATAAATGACTTCTGTCTTTAATTGCTGTTTGCTTAGAGTATCTCAGCAGCCTCTCCCAACTTCTCTTATAATATTTATGAAAACAAAGAAAAAGACGGGAAGTGTGGAGGTGTGCTGGTATGCACTTGAACAGCTAAGACAGGAGGATCATGAATTCAAGGTCAGCCTCACCTACCTAGTGAGTTTTCAGCCAGCTGGGAAGCATGTGACCCTGTCACTAACAAATAAATAGAGACGAAAAAAGAAAAAGACGCACCAGAAACTTGGACCCAATCAATGGCTTAACCAGATTATTGGAAGCATCTTTATTGGTTACAAGGTGGGACACATCAGATTGATACAAACTACTCAGTTTATGCCTCAGGTCATAGAGGTCAGTGGGAAGCCAGCTGCCCTTGATTATTACTACAGACCTAGAGAGTCAGGATCACATCATGGAACACTGGAGGACAAAAATCCTGAGCAGTGCTTCTGTCCTAGGCTGTGAACACTGCATCTGCCTGACAGAAGCACCTCCCAGGAAACAACAGGTCCGGAAGTGCAGAAGTGCGTATATGCAGGGGAGGGCAGGAAGGCAGGAGAACCAACAATTTTGTACTGTATCCTGGGAGGTGTGATGTTTACAGGCCAAACACCACAGGCTGGGGTGGGACAGGAAGATCCTGAGGCAGCACACACTGCCAGTTGCAGGTTTGCAGGTGACTGGGTGGGTCTGAGGAACCAGGAGGGGAATGAACTTGTGCCGTGTATGCCATGTTGACCGAAAGCTCATCTGCATTCATGCTGTCTTCTTGTACTCCAGGTTGGAAAATGGAGTGTAGAAAGTCCAGTCAGATGTGTAGACAATTACGAAATAATGAGCAACTTAAATGAAACTCACTCCTTCCTTCCTTCCTTCCTTCCTTCCTTCCTTCCTTCCTTCCTTCCTTCCTTCCTTCCTTCCTTCCTTCCTTTCTTTCTTTCTTCCTTTGACAGGGTCTTACTATATCCTTCCAGTTGGCTTGGAACTTGCTGTGTAGACCAGGCTGGCCTCAAGCTCACAGAAATGTACCTCCCTCTGCCTCCTGAGTGCTGGGATTAAAGGCGTGTGCTACTATGCCTGGCTGAGTTAATTATATTTTTGAGATTTATTATTTTTTATTTATGTGTTTGCATGTATGTGTCTGTGTGTGGTATATGCACATGAGTGCAGGTGCCCATGATGCCAGAAGAGGGAATCAGATCCCCTGGAACTGGAGTTACAAGTTTCTGTGAGCCACCAAGTGGATGCTGGGAACCAAACTCAGATCCTCGGCAAGAATAGCAAGTGCCCTTAATTATGGAGCCATCTCTCCATCCCTGGTGAGGTTAATTTCTATGAACTAGCAATACGTGTTTTATTTATTTATTTATTTATTTTTTAATTTTATTTATTTCTGTATGTGTATGAATGTACTGTCTGCATGCAGGTTTGTGCACCCGTGTCGTGCAATGCCGTGGAGGTCAGAAGAGGGTGTTGGATTCCCCTGGAACTGGAGTTCTCCTGGAATTGGAGTTTCAGACGGTTCTCGGCCGCCATGTGGGTGCTGGGGATCGAACCCCGGTCCTCTGTAAGAGCGGTCAGCACTCTTAACCGCTAGGTCATCTCTCCAGTCCCCAATACATGTTTTAAAATGAAGTAAAATACTACATATAGTAGCATAAGATCATCAAATACTTAGGAATAAATAAAACAAAAGATGTTGAAGATTTCTATGTAGAAAACTACAATGTGTTGATGAGAAAAAGACCAATGTTAAGTGGAGAAACATACCATGTTCATAGATCACCTAGTATTGTTAAGATGTCATTCTCGGGCTGGAGAGATGGCCTAGTGGTTGAGAGAGCCAACTGCTCTTGCAGAGGACCTGGGTTCGATCCCCAGCACCCAGATGGCGGCTGAGAACCATCTGTAACTCCAATTCCGGGAGAACTCCAGTTAAAGGGGAATCTGATGCCCTCTTTTGTCCTCTGCGGCATTGCACGACACAGGTGAACGGACCTACATGCAGACAGTACATTCATACACATAAAATAAATAAATAAATAAATAAATAAATAAATAAATAAATAAAATTAAAAAAAGATGTCATTCTCGGGGCTGGAGAGATGGTTCAGTGGTTAAGAGCACTGACTGCTCTTGCAGAGGACTTGGGTTCGATTCCCAGCACCCACATGGCGGCTAAGAACCATCTTTAAGCCACGTGTTGTGGTGCATGCCTTTAATCCTAGCATTCGAGAGGCAGCTGCAGGCAGATCTCTGTGAGTTCAAGGCCAGCCTGGTCTACAGAGTGAGTTCCAGGCCAGCTGGGGAGACCCTGTCTCAAAAAAAAAAAAATGTCATTCTCTCCAAACTGGATTCAAACCCAATCTTTGGTAGTATGATTCTGCCTTTGACTTAACAGATGGAGTCTAAATGTTCTCTCTCCCTGCAGGAGGGTTTGTGCAGTGCAGGTTTGTGTAGTGCAGGTTTGTGTAGTGCAGGTTTGTGTAGTGCAGGTTTGTGCAGTGCAGGTTTGTGCAGTGCAGCTCTGACCGCACTGCTGCAATCCCCACTCCTCAGATTTCAGCTTCCACGTGAAAAAAGCACAGGTGCAAGAGGCTGCAAGGCAGCCCAGCTCGCCTATATGGAGGGGATACATGGTCACTGAATGACGTCTGGACAGGCAGCCCAGCTCGCCTATATGGAGGGGCTACATGGTCACTGAATGACGTCTGGACAGGCAGCCCAGCTCGCTTATATGGAGGGACTACATGGTCAATGCACAACGCCTGCCAGGCCCTGATGTTCTGGCTTCCTGTTGTTCCAGCACCAGCTATCAAATCCAGTTGCCTGAGAGATCTTAGACACACAGAGCAAGTCCTATCCACGAGAGCCATGAGATGTGACAAATGACTATTGTCTGTAAACTGATTGCTAAGAAAGCACGAAGACTGGAATTTGGCTCCCTAGCACCCACATTAGAAGCCAGGCACAGAGGCAAGTGTGTATAATCCCAGCACGCAGGAGGTGAAGAAAAGACGATCCCTCAAGTCTGTTAGCCAGCAAGTCTAGCCACATCAGCAAGTTCCAGGTTCAACTAGAGATCTGATCTCAAAAATAAGGTGTAGACGGGTCTGGAGAGATAGCCTAGCAGTTAAGAGCACCTACTGCCCTTGCAGAGGACCTGGGTTCGATCCCCAGCACCCACATGGCAGCTGAGAACCTTCTGTAACTCCAATTCTAGGAGAACTCCAGTTCCAGGGGAATCTGAGACCCTCTTCTGACCTCCGCGGCATTGCACAACACGGGTGCACAAGCCTACATGCAGACAGTACACTCATATACATACAAAAAAAAAGGTGTATAGAGGTACAGGAAGACACCCAAGATGGAACTCTGCCCCTCCCATGTACATGTACACATGTTCACACCCACAAACAGGCACACACACTCATACCCCCACTGTTGTTTTGAATAACTATGTTCTGAAATGGTTTATTGTTAAATTGAAATGGGGCCCTTGGAATATTACAAAGATTTTTTGAACCAGAACACAAAAAAGAATGACACAAACATTTAAAAATAGGATGTATTGGATTTCATTAAAATTAAGACCCCCTTGGGATTAGAGAGATTGCTCAACAGTTAAGAGCGCATACTGTTCTTGCAGAGGATCCAGGTTTGTGAGCAACCACACTGGGGCAGCTCACAACTGCTTGTGACTCCACCTGCAGGAGATCTGACACCTCTGTCCTCTGTGGGCACGGTACTGATATACAACCCCCCCATCACAGACACATACAAGTACACGTAATTAAAAATAGTATAGAAGGCCCCTGACAAAGGACTTGTATGCAAGAAGGGAAAGAAACCCTCCCACCCCCCACCCACAGCAAACAAGCATACAAGCATCCTGGTGTTTCAGGAACCTGTAAACAGCAGCTCTAAGAAGGAGACTACCAGAGTCGCTGACGAGCAGGTGTCAGAGGCATGAGAAGCTGAGGCTCCTTGCACTGTGGGCCGCTCTCACATGGCATAGCCACCCTGGAAAATGGTTTATAGTGTCTGTTAAACTTAAGTGTGTCCTGACTGTGACTCAACAGTTTCACTGCAAAGTCCCTGCCCAAGAGAAAATGGAGCATGCTCACTGAAAGCCATTTGTAATCGTGTTCATAATGCCTTAGTTAATGACATACTCTAATTGGAAACAATAGAATTGTGCAAAGGCAGAGGAATGGGAAATGAATTATGGCATACGACGTGTTCCAGCTTACAATGGGACAACATCCTGATGAAGTCCACTGTAAGTTGACATGCATGGAATGTCCCTGACTGAACGTCACAGCTCAGCCTCACCTTCCCTAAATGTGATCAGAATCAGAATGTGTTGTACAATGAAACATTGACTGTCTCATGCACACACAGATGAGAGTTCTATAAATGGAAGAGGTTCCAAAACCAGGAAATGCAGTGTCCAACCACTGTAGCTACACAGCATGCTGTCTACCATCAGCTGTCACATGCCTGACTGGAAGCTGCAGCTCCTGTCATTAGAGTAACATACTGGGTGCCGCTGGCCTGAGAAAACACAGAAGTCCACATGTTACGTTCTATCTACCAACTGTGTGAGGCTTCTGCACCATCGGTAAAATCAAACCATTGTCATCAGGAGATTCTTAAAATGGAACACTACACTAATGAAAAGAATAGGCTGCAGACCTCACACAGAAGTAGGATGGAGATCCCAGACAATATGTAGAGCAGAAAAATCTGGACAGGGAAGAACACAAACTGTGTGCTTTCATTTACACGAGTTCAAGAGCAGCTGATTGATATTTGAGGAGATGATGGTGGTTACTTCAGAGTAGGGCTGTGAACTAGCATGCCAGCAACTCTACCTTCAGGCCAAAGGCACTTACCAGGGAGAGCACACACGTAAACACTCATGTCCCACAAATAGACTGCTCTGAGAAAAATGGGGCGGTACAAATTCACTCTTTTAAGGAAAAAGGGACAAGAACATTGTCAGAATTCTTTTTTTTTTTTTTTTTTTTTTTTTTGAGACAGAGTCTCCCTGTAGCCCCAGCTGGCCTGGAACTTGCTATGTAGACAGGACTGGTCTCCATCTCACAGAGAGCCACCTGCCTCTGCCTCCTAGCACTGGGACTGAAGGTGTACACCACTACACCCAGCTTGACAGAATGTCTTTAATGGAAGCTAAGATGTAAAAACCAATTAAAATTACTTTGGGTTCTGGAAAAAAGAATTGGGGCTGGATAAAATTGAACTTTGTATAAAAATGAAATAGCAGGAAAATTTGACTTGGAATTCAGACAACAGAGGAATTATTACAAAGGCAAGAGGAGGTAATTGGCATAGAGAGACTGTCAGCTGGATGACATCACCAGAGAGAGCTGGAGCAGAGTGGCTAGAGACAAAGATATAACAGAAGAAAAGTGCTTGAGCTCCATGAAGTAGCAGGCGAATCATCTGTCTCTCATTCAGAGTTCAATAGAGAGCTGGAAAGATGACTCAGCAGTTCAGAGGACTGACTGCTCTTGCAAACACTCAGGATTGATTCCCAGCACCCACATGGTGGCTAGCAGCTGTACATAACTCCAGTTCCAGGGATCTGATGCCCCCTTCTGACGTCTTTGGGCATTAAATGGATAGGTGCACTTACAGGTATGTAGGCAATATATTTATACATATAAAATAAAAATAAATAAAATATAAAAAAAACAATTCAACAGAATCCTGTTCAGAGCAGAGCTGGCTGAGTGTCCATCTTAGCTCCTGCTCAGCCTCTCTCAGGCCAGAGCTGTGCATGGGAGCCAGCTTCCCTGCCAGGAACCACATCTGCTGGCCTCTCCTGTATCTGGGCCAGGGCATGCACTAGGTCTCGTTATGGATTTTATTTATTTATTGTATGCATGCTATGCACGCGCGCGCGCGTGCACGTGTGTGTATGTGTGTGTGTGTGTGTGTGTGTGTGTGTGTGTGTGTGTATGCAGGTGCCAAAGCATGTGAATGGAGATCAAAAGACATTTGTAGGAATCAGTTATCTCCTTCCACCATGTGGGTTTGGGGATCAAATTCAGGTCACCAGGCATAGCAGCAAGTGCCTTTACACACTGAGCCCCAGTTCTCATTATTGAAGGCCTCATTGTATTCAGAAGTCCTGATACCATCTTTTACCTTCCTGTTAAGTGAGACACTGATGTCCAAGGGCTCCTTAGAAGCTACGACATGCTCCATTGGCCTCCATACCTGATTGGCTGCACAGAGCAGAGCCTTCCCAGTTCCCTCCCACTCTAAACCAGACCCTCATATTTAGATACTTCCATAGTGCCAAGAAACTAAAGTTAGGGATTTGTTTATTTTAAGGATTGTGAAGCAGACCAAGCCTGAGAGTCTCTTCTGGCTGGAAAACTGTGAGTTAAGAGCCCAGATCGCAGCTTCTGATTATGCATGTTGTGTGTGACAAGTATTTACAGCACATTTACAGGGCTAAAGGACCACGTTTTCCTCAAAAGGCAGGCCGATGAATTGTAGTATATTCATAACATTAATAAGCGACGGTGAAAACAGAAAAATAAACTGGGGCTGCATACAGCAGTATGCATGAAACATTAGTGTAAGTAAGTTAAGGGAGCATGTCCTGTGATGTATGGGGTTTATATAGGAACAATATTGATTCTGTTTCGTAAACACAAAAAGTTAGATGAAAACAAACAGTGCTTACCTCCTGTTTAATGACTTTTAGCAGTTTTTAAAAACACTGTGGCCAAATAAAAAGCTATAAAATGTGTTTTAATCAACTATAACTGGGAAATTTGCACTGCCCTTTATAACCTAAAACATACACTTTAGAGATAGAAAATACATCGATCAAGTGATGAAAACCCAAGTTCTGAAAGTAGTAAACTACATGAAGGGAACAAAAAAAACCCGTGTGCTGCACATAACGAACGCTGATTTTATCCACACACCATAGACAAGTCTGTTGGGATTTTCTCATGGTATTGCTTAAATTGTCTGAAAACAAACAAACAGAAAAGACATTCCCGATGTGTTCTCACAGCTGACAGAAGAACCCTGTAGCCAAACTGACAGGATGAAATCAGTAGCCCATGCTAAGCACAGCAGTATGTTCCTGTCACCCCAACACCCAGGAGGCAGAGACAGGAGGACCGGGAGTTCAAGGCAGTCCTCAGCTAACAGGAGGGCCAAGGCCCACCTGGGCTACATGAGACCGTCTCAAACAACACCAAAAAATGGAAAGGAAGGAAGGAAGGAAGGAAGGAAGGAAGGAAGGAGGAGCTTCCCTCAAATTGGTCTCACATATTATCATAGATTTTAAAAAATCACATTGCTAGGTCAAAGAAAAAAAAGAGACTATCAGATGTCAAAAGTAGTTTGATTAACATCAACATATACTTTGATGGCCTAGTATACTTGGAATATGGGGTTCTTTTTTCCCATGATGGAATATATTTGTGCTGGATAGCTTTAGTGTCAACTTGACACACCTGGGTTGAGGGAGCCTCAATTGGGGAATTGGCTCCATTCGATTGGCCTATGGCCACATTTGTGGAGTATTGTCTTGATGGTCGAGCAGTGTGGGAGGGCCCAGCCCACAATGAGTAGTGCCACCCTGGGCAGGTTGTTGTGTACTGTATAAGGGGTCATGCTGGGCATGGGCCAGGGGAGCAAGCCAGTGAACAGCATTCCTCCATGGCTCGTGCTTCAGCTCCTGCCTCCAGGTTCCTGCCCTGAGTTCCTGCCTTGGGCTCCCTGAGTGATGAACTGTGACCCGGAAGATGTAAGCTGAATAAACCCTTTCCTCCCCAAGTTGGTGTCGGTCAGAATGTTTTGTCACAGTAATGGAAGATGAACTAGGACAATATTTAAACAAAACCACTTGCTAGTGTCATTTTAATTTTGAAACAACTGCTAATATCATTCCTTCTCTCTCTTTCTTTTTCCCTTCCTTCCTTCCTTCCTTCCTTCCTTCCTTCCTTCCTTCCTTCCTTCCTTCCTTCCTTTCCATTGTTTTGAGACAGGGTCTTCCTGTAGCTGTCCTGCTGAAGGAGCTGTCTTCAGTAGCCAGGCTCTGCAGTCTTGAGACACGGGGGGGGGGTAGGGCACACGCCTTAGCATGCAGGAGGCCTAGGTTCTATCCCCAGCACCGTGATAAATAACTAAATAATAAATAGATGCACAACTAATAATGATGAAACAATAAAGAGAAGATTTAACCTTGACTTGGCCATGTGACCTTTGCAGGACCCCAAGGGACAAGTCTTTTCTCAGAGACTTGGCCATGCTCATTTACGAAGTCACTATGTTTTTAAAGAGATTTGCTTTGTTTTTAATTATGTATATATGTCTGTATGTTTGTGTGCACAAGTGCAGGTGCTGGCAGAGGCCAGAGGGTATACAATTCCCTGGAGTTGGAGCTGCAGGCTGTTGTAAGCCAACAGATGTAGGTGCTGGGATCTGAATTTGGATCCTGATGACTGAACAACAAGCACTCTTAACTACTGACCCATATCTCCAGTCTTCATTTAAATGTTTTACTGTCTGTTTCTTCTGTCATTATCATTGGTTTAATTTCATGATTATTAATAAAATATCTCCATTATATACAGGAGAGAGGATTTAAAAAAAAAACCTGCTCTCAGTATCAAGTATACTGTGTTTAGAATTTTGCTACACAGTCACTTCCCTGAGGATCAAGGTTTTGCTTCTCTGTCTAACAGTCTTTGTATCAGCTTCAAAGACCACTTTCATACAGTGCAGAGTTTTGGCTCTTCTTTCTAAAGGTAGACAAGTAACAACTTTGTTGAGAGTGATTTTTTTTTTTTTTTTGGGTCTCCCTGTAGATCCAGCTGGCCTTGAACTCACAAAGATCCACCTGCCTCTGCCTCCTGAGTGCTAGGATTAAAGGTGTGTGCCACCACACCGGTGAGAGTGATTTTAAAAAGTAAGATGTGTAGACATCTTCGGGCTAGGTCCTGCGTGCCTTGCTCTGCTGTATCACGACGTCACATCCAGCTTATTTTTCCAAGCCACAGCCATCTCACATGAAAGCATCCACTATTATATGTTGACTTAGGACCAATAAAGGCAAAGTTTCAAAATAACACAGAATGGCCTTCAAATAAACATGTGCAACTATAGGCGACCTGAGTCTTGGAACATCCTTGTGTTTGCCCTGGAGTGTGTGTGCTATGTAGACAGAGGTGGCCAAGCACCTCCCAGGGATCTGAAGGGTCCTGGGGAGCTGGGCTTTCAGTGTTAAGACCAAGGAGGTCCACAAACACTGGCTTGAGTTGTTCAGCCCAGATGTAAGGTTTCCCACCTGCTCTATGTGTGCAACACATATAGGTGTGCGGTTTTAAAATTATTCATATATTTACAAAGAGATATTCATGTATTCATGAAATTTAGGAATGATTTTGGCATCTGGCAGCAGAAAACCCCTCGCAATAATGGCTGTTCATTTCCCCAAACAACGAGCACCAGGAGAGTGTCAGAACAGGTGGGTGCAACTCCTATAAGGCCAGGCCCTCTGGGTCCTGTGTGCCCCTGCTTTTCCTTGCCTTTCTCTTAAAAATTATTTATTTATTTATTTATTTATTTATTTATTTATTTATTTATGAGTGTTTTGCCTGCATGTATGTAAGCGCACCCACTGTGCAGTGTTAGTGAGGGCCAGAAGAGGGTGTCCCCTGGAGCTGGAGTTATGCGTGGTTGTTAGCTGCCACACGGATGCCAGGAGTGTGAACACAGTCCTCTGCGAGAGCAGCCAGTGCTCTTAACCACTGAGCCATCTCTCCATGCTTGCCTTTCTCTTGATTTTTGAATGCTGGGATGCTTGCTTGTGAGTTCTGTGTTCTAATGTCACATAAGGAAGGTCAAAAGAAGCTGGGATGTTGAGATTACAAGGAGCTGCAGGCAGATAACACATACTTTATTCTCCATCGCATAGGCTGCTAGGCTAGTAGCAAGCACCCAGGTACATACTGACACATAGGACACACACAGGCAGGCACAGGCAGGCACAGGCAGACACACAGAGTGGCATACAGGCCTCATGGAGGTAGGCACACAGGTCTACAGACAGATAGACAGACAGACAGACACAGGCAGGCTGGCAAAGGCAAAAGGCTTTGGCTTCTGACCTCAAGGCCACATTTACATAAAGTGGCACTCTGCCAAAAAGAGTTATATAACAGATTACATTACTATTTACTTTTGGACACAATCAGCCATTTTGTGCTGACTCATAGCCCCTGGATGTCCAGGGTCAGACATCTTGGCCCATACTGGAAATCCATGTCAGCGTCATGTTGTCTAAGCATAAACTGGCACTCAAGGCCTTCTGTCCCAACAGTGCTGTGCCTTTGGCATTTCTAGCAGGAGTTGGGGAGATGAGGGGACTATCTGACATCCATAGACTTCTTCCCATGACTGAATCAGACAGTGTACATGGATCATCTGGGGTCTGCAATCATGCTTCACCTTCCATAGCAGAATGTGGAAGGAGACAAGGGAGATGGCTCCTGTGTGTGTGTGTGGGGGGGGGGGGCTCATCAACAATATTCGAAGCCAAAAGAAAAAAATGGTTTTCTGTAGAGTCTTTATCTTCTGTAGAACTGAGAAAATTGAAAATGAAGATACAGAAGTTTGTTCATTCATTCGTTTATCCATCCATCCATTCATTCATTCATTCATTCATCCATGTTAGGCACCTATTATGTAGCGTGTGTTGTTCTAGATGATAAACAGCAACATATAGCAGAGACAGGGAGAGGCACAAAATGGGGAGATGCTTTTAAAAGCCCATCAGGGAAGATCTCACTGAGAGGACAGCATGTGAGTAGATGGAGGGAGGGGGCGAGCTGCACAGCCATGCGAGAGGAAGGGTCCACAAAGGAAGAACGCGTGTGCCGAAGTCTGGAGGCAGGAACATGGCTGCCCCTGAGGGGGACAGCGGGAGGCCTGTGTGGCTAGGACAAAGGGACCCGGAGGGAATGGGAAGAAGGTAAGAGGGGGCAGGGAGCAATGGGAGGAAGGCAATGGGGGGGAGTAGGTGTTGGAGGCCATGGGAAGACTTAGATCTGGGTGTAGGCAGCTGAACATAGCAGTGTGGGCTGGAGACATGAGTCCTGACTATCAGTTGTGTTGGCTGGGGTTTGATTGTAGGCATAGTAAGGACCAACTGACCACATCACAAAGCATTTAGGAGTAAGTACTTTAATCACACAGTTGGGCATAAAGGATGGCAGCCATTAGGGGTTCCAGGACATTTTAGGTGTGATTCTGTCAACTTTAGTTCCCCTGCAGGAAATGACTGCACCAACAGAAAGTATGGTCGAATGCGTGTCTAGCACGCATGAGGCTGTAGGCTCAATACTCAGCATGACATAAACTGGGCAAGGTGGTGCATACATGTAATCCCAGCACTTGAGACATGGAGGCAGAAGGAGAAAGAGTTCCAGATCATCCTCAGCTCACAGAGAGTTCCAGGCTAGACTGAGCTACATGAGGTCCTGTCTCACAATAAACAGTTTGGGGCTGAGGGAATGGCTCAGTGGTTAAAGCACTTGCTGTGCAAATATGAGAACTGAATTAATAAAAAAAATTAAAAAAAAAAGAAAAAGAAGGGGGCTGGAGAGATAGCCTAGTGGTTAAGAGCACCAACTGCTCTTGCAGAGGACCCGGGTTCGATCCCCAGCACCCACATGGCGGCTAAGAACCGTCTGTAACTCCAATTCCAGGAGAACTCCAGTTCCAGGGGAATCCGAGACCCTCTTCTGACCTCCGCGGCATTGCACGACATGGGTGCACAGACTTGCATGCAGACAGTACATTCATACACATACAAAAATGAATAAATAAATAAATAATAATCCCAGTTACTCTTAGGCAGGGGATGTCAGATTCAAGACCTGGCTGAAAACTTTTTTGTTTTAATTCGTCTTTTTGAGACAGGGTCTCTCTCTCTCTATAGCCCCAGCTGGCCTGGAACTTACTATGTGGACCAAGCTAGCCTTGAACTCACAGAGATCCACATGCCTTTGCCTCCGAGTGCTGGGATTAAATCCCAGCACTTGGAGGCAAAGGCATGTGGATCACACCAGGCTCTGACTGATTACGAAGGGTGCCGGACAAAGGAATTTGATCTGTCTTACATACACAGTGGGGCTTCTTTCTTTGGAGATTCCTTTTTACCAGATGAATGAAATCATTACAGTTGTAACTCTTGCAGCAGTGTAGTTTCATCTAGGAACAAACTGGAAGCTGGGGATATAATAGGTTATTGTAATAAATTTAGCAGTAAATATGGGCAGGGTAGTGAAAATGAGAATAAAAAAGGAAAAATGAGATAGGGTATGGTGACACTCATAACCCCAGCACTTGGGAAGCAGAGGCAGAGATTGGGGCCATCCTCAACTATATAGTGAGTTCAAGGCCAGCTTGGGCTGCATGAGACCCTGTTTCTTTTTTTTTTGAGACAGGGTCTCCCTGTAGCCCCAGCTGGCCTGGAACTCATTCTGTAGACAAGGCTGGCCTTGAACTCAGAGATCCACCTGCATTTGCCTCCTGAGTGCTGGGATTAAAGGCATGTGCCACCATGCCTGGCTTGAGACCCTCTTTCTTTCTTTCTTTCTTTCTTTCTTTCTTTCTTTCTTTCTTTCTTTCTTTCTTTCTTTCTTTCTTTCTNTCCTCCTCCTCCTCCTCCTCCTCCTCCTCCTCCTCCTCCTCCTCCTCCTCCTCCTCCTCCTTCTTCTTCTTCTTCTTCTTCTTCTTCTTCTTCTTCTTCTTCTAGACAGGGTCTTACCATGTAGCCCAGGCTGGCCCCAAACTTGAGACAGTCCTCTTACTTCAGGCTGCCCAGTGCTGGGATGGCAGGCTGCCACGGCTGGCTGTGCCACCCTGTTCTAAATGCTCCTTGAACTCCCTTAGCATTCTCTTCTGAGCACTTTAATTTGTTTCTGATGGTAGTATCCTTCTGGAGATTTCTGTGTGGCTGGTTCTGGGAGAGGAAGAAGCCTCTCGCCAGTCTCCTCTGATGTATATTTGTGGGGTTTCTGTAACCTGACTGAGCTGTTCCTGGTCATGCCTTTCTTTCTGTGGCCTCACGACAGCTCTGAATACTTAAGCCTCACTGTGGATTTTGCAGCATTCAAAAGTGAATGCCTGAATCAAATACCTCACAACATCTACATGTGACTGGGGGAGGGGCGAAGAGTGGCTACCAGGGTCCCTGAATTCATACATGCTACTAAGATCAGGATTTCTGGAGGTAATAAAAATATTTTTCATAAACGGGACGGCTTCTGCCACACTAGTCCAGGCTGGCTACCAGTAAGCTAACCACATGACACCACAAGCTCATTTACTGGAACCGAGGTTCTGGGTCCAGGAGGATATCTTTCTGCCCATGACACAGGTCACACCTGGTCCTGCTGCATCTATCATGCCATGACCAGTCATGGACACTGTCACTCCTGTGGTTCCTGGAGCAGTGATACCAGCTGGAAGGCCCCAATGCTGTAACAAGTCAGTCAGTGAATGGCACTCTTGTTTTGTTTGGTTCTTGAGACAGATTGGGTTCTGGAATTTGAGAAGATCTCTCGACAGCTATAGGTATAGGAAACTTGAAGCATCTTGGACCAGTTTTTACACGATGACTCCCTTCTTATAAGTAGAACACATGAGAGAGTAGACTGAAGAGGGCAGTGGCTGCAGATTTGCGGATGACGTTAACATGAGACTTTGAGGGTGGGGCGTGGGTTCATAAAAACATGTGACCGGGCTGGAGAGATGGCCTAGTGGTTAAGAGCACCGACTGCTCTTGCAGAGGTCCGGGGTTCGATCCCCAGCACCCACATGGCAGCTGAGAGCCGTCTTTAACTCCAGTTCCAGGGGAATCCGACACCTTCTTCTGATCTCCGCGGCATTGCACGACACGGGTGCACAGACCTACATGCAGACAGTACATTCATACACATAAAGAATAAATAAAAATTTTTAAAAAAACATGTGACCAATGAGCACACTGCAGTGTGCCTTTAGCATTTATAGCTTCTGTCCTTAGAGACACAATGTGAAATTAGGTCCTTGGATACTACCCAGGATGCCCCTCGGGATGCCCCTTGGGGTGTTCCTTGTCTACCGCCATAGCTTCTGCTACCTTTATTCTTTAAGTCTTCAGGCTACATGCTGCCTGTCCTGAGACAGGAGGTGAGGGTGTTGGCCATGGCGTTTACCTCAATTTCAGAACTTTAACCGCTACATCTCCGTGTAATTCTCCCTGCTTCTATCACATTTTCAAACACCCTGGACTTGAACTTGGGAAGATTTTCCCTGGCCTGCAGATGCTGAACCACTTCTTCCTGAGCCATATAGCTCAGAACATGCCTCAGAACACGAAGACATGAGTTCAGTCTGTTAGGTCTGGTTCTCCCAGGATTCCATGGGGCACACAGATGTTCACTTCCTCCAGAAGCTGTCAGTCAGTGACCTCACTTCCTTTTTACATGAGGTCCCCCCCCCCAACCCAGTAAAAGTGCCTGCCCTGGCTGCCATCTTTGCTGTTAGCAGCCATGTGTCAACAGGCTTGCCAGCCCTGACCATTCCTGAAGTAAATATGTCCTGGAGTGACCTTAAGCCTGGTGTGTCTGTCTTTTATTTGGGATTTGTGCCTGCATAGATCCAACCATATATGCACCCTCTTTTTAACACAGTCCTTTAGAACTCATGTTTCTTTTTAAGCTGGTACAGTGTGCACCTGTAACCCTGTGTGGAGGGGGGCAGACCCAGGAGGATCCCTGGGGTTTGCCGATCAGCCAGCAGAGCTGAAGACCCTGTGTCAGAAAACAACATGGAGAGAGACTGAGGAAGATTCCTGATGTTGACCTCTGGCTTCCACATGTATTTTCATCCACATGTAGAAATGCATGTGTACACATGCCCACATGCATAGTATATAACACATATATACACAAACACACACAAATACACAAATGTTCAAGAAACTCCCTATAGCAGTGGCCCTGCAGGAAAAAGAAACCAAGTTGGGGTTGGGGGAGGGACAGCAGGGGGTAGGTTTTCTTTGGGGGGGTGAGAATGTTCTAAAATTAGATTATGGTGATAATTTTATAAGTTTACTAAAAATTATTAAAAATTCCTGCAAACCATGATGGCAGTGGATTACACTATGGTAAAGTGGGCTAGGGAGAGGGAAGTTGGCTTGCAGAGTGCTGTGCTGATACAGGCGCAGAGTCCTTGCTCATCCTTCTGCTGGAGAGCCTGGCCTACCTAGGCGAAAAGTCCCGTTCTCTCTGACCAAATCCCAGGGCCAGAATTCCACACATGCAGACTTTTGCCTTCTGCTAGTGACTTAGACCCACGGAGTTACTTCCTGTCAGTGTGCACCCTGCCTGGGTTTAAGCTGGGTGGGCCATCAGGGACAGTGACTCAGGCTCTGCCCTGAGCAGGGGACATTGGGCTCCAGAGGTGACTGCTTCTATGCATGGATTCTGCCACCAAGAGAGACCTTGTCCACTCCCAGGTGCAATCTGCTAATCCAGAAACTGCGACGGCTCCACTTTCCTGGATGGGGATGTTTGGGGGACTTAGAGATATGCTAATCAAAGGGGCCAAAGCACAGACTCGTGTGGACTCTGGCTGAAGAATAACAGGAACTTGGTAGACTACAATCACTGCTCCATGATAACAGTAATTAACACAGGGATAATAACCCAGCTCTGCTTCCTATTGCCACTTCCGTTCCAGGCAGTTTACAAGCTCAACAGAACCTTAGACACTTCTAGTGTGCAGCCTTAGAGCAGTGTTATAATGTTTGTTTGTTTAGCATCTATATTTAAAAAATTTTAAATGTGTCATGGTGCTTGTAAGAAATTTAGGAAAGGCAGAAAATAACAAAAGACAATAAAAAGGAAATGAGATTTCACAGACCCGTGACAACCATCAACATGCATCCTGTCATGTTTAGAACTATTCTCCAGTCTTTCCAAGTCACTAATACACTTCTAAAAGTGTCTGTCACGGTCATGTAAGATTGCAATATACATTTATATGTTGATGCTGTAAAATTAACATATTAAAATTAATTCACAGGCTACTTAATATAGTCATATAAAATGTATGTGGTATATGTTCATATGTAATTTCTATTAATGTTGTTAATAATTTCTAATTGTTGTAGATTTAAGGTGCTTCTGCTTATTATTTCTTTACTTATTTATTTGGTGGTACTGGGGATCAAACCTAGGGCATCATGCTTAGTAGCCAAGCACTCTACCACTGACCTACACACCCAGCCTTTAGATTGCTTGTATTTGTTTTTTCCCACTGTAAGTGAAATAATTCAGGCCAGATTTTTCATGATTTTGCATATAAATATCCTGAACACAGATCCTAGACATGGAATCTCTGTTTCAAAATATACAAATATTACTCAGTATTCTTTCTTTTGTTCCTTTTTGTGTGACAGAATCTTACTCTTGGAACACTTCTGGGATGCAACCTTATAGCATACTATGATTCTTAGAATGTGTGCACCCTAAATTATAGAATTATTTATTTTCCTTAGGACTTTTTATAATTTCATTAAAATTATTACTATTTATTTATTTATTTATTTATTTATGTGCGATCACCGTGATGCACACGTGGAAGTCAGAAGACAACTGGTTCCCTGTTCCACCATGTTGGTTCTAGAAATTGAACTTAGATCGTCAGGCTTGGTCGTACTTTTATCTGCTGAGCCATCTTGTCACCCTATAATTTCATTTTTGATATTAACATTTTAAGCTCTGAAATTTATTTATTACAATATGAAGTAGGAACTTCATTTTTTTCAAGTGTTTAACCACTTTCCAGTTATTGAAAGTTTCATTGTTTGTTTTGAGACAGGCACTCGAATAGCTATGCTGGCTTTGCTCTCAATACGTAGCCCAGGATGATTCTGAGCTTCTGATTTTCCTGCCTCTACCTCCCAAGTACCAAAATCTTAGGTATGTGCTACCACACCTTGCTGGAGCGCAGGGCTTTGCGCATGCTGAAACTTCTCCCAACAGAGCAACATCCCCAGTCTGAAATTTGACTCTTCATCTAATAATTTTGAAGGTCTACCTTTGTCACATACTAAAATTTTGTTTTTATTTTGATCTGTCTTTGGATTTCCACCACTTATTTTCTCCCAGTCTATCAGCTTTAAAGAAACTGGTCCTGAATTATCTCAACTAATGCTGTATATAACAATACATATTGCATGTTAAGCATGGTAATATCTGGAAGAACAAATTGTTGCTGGATTCACTGAAGTTCATAGACATTTGAAAATTTCTGGAGCAATTATAGTGAAAGGAAAACCTTTAAAATGTTTAAAATATATTTAAATGTCTATTATTTATTTTTATTTTTGTTTTTGTTTGAGACAGGATCTCTTTGTAACCTCAGCTGGTCTGAAACTTGCTATGTAGACCAGGATGGCATCAATCTCAGAGAGAGATCTACCTGCCTCTGCCTCCTAAGTGTTGGGATTAAAGGCATGCACCAACATTCCCAGCCTTATTTTTTATTTTTAATTATGTGTACATGTGTGTCTGTGTGTGAATGTGTGCAGGTGAATGTTGTGATTGCAGAGGCCAGAAGGGGATGTCAGATCCCCTGGACCTGGATTTACAGGCAGTTGTGAGTTGCTGATGTGGGTATTGGGAATTGAACTTGGGTCTCTGGAAGAACAGTATGACCTCATAACCACTGAGCCATCTCTCCAGCCCTGGCAGCCCATTTTCTATTAGATATTTTAAATCAGTTATAGCAGACACACAGTAAAACCCTCATCTTTCAAATACATGCTGTGGTGGTTTGAATGAGACTGGACTGTCCCCATAGGCTCTGGGATTTGAACATTTGCTCCCCAGTTTGGTGCTGTTTGTGGCAGCCTGGCTTAGAGGAAATATGTCACTGGGCGGGGGGTGGGGGAGAGTTCATGGCCTGATTGCACTTCCAGTTTCTCTCTGCTTTGTGTTTGCTGAAGACATGAGTCTCAGCTTTCTGCTCCATGCCTGCCTCCTGTCTGCCTTCCCCACCATTAGAGACTCTCCCTCTCGAACCATAAGGCAAAGTAAATTCTTCCTTCTTTTTTTTTTTTAATTTATTTATTTTTGTATGTGTATGAATGTACTGTCTGCATGCAGGTTTGTGCACCCGTGTTGTGCAATGCCGCAGAGGTCAGAAGAGGGTCTTGGATTCCCCTGGAACTGGAGTTCTCCTGGAATTGGAGTTACAGACGGTTCTTAGCCACCATGTGGGTGCTGGGGATCAAACCTAGGTCCTCTGCAAGAGCAGTCGGTGCTCTTAACTGCTAGGCTATCTGTCCAGCCCCAATTCTTCCTTCTATAAGTTAACTTCTTCATAGTTGTTTGTTGTTGTTGTTTTGAGACAGGGTCTCCCAGAAGTCCCAGTTGGCCTGGGACTTACTATGTAGATCAGGCTAGCCTTAATCTCACAGAGATTCACTTGCCTCTGCCTCTTAAGTGTTGGATCAAAGGCATTTGCAGCAGAAACATAATTAATATACGTGTTTAGAACATCAGGACCAATTGAATTTTCATGGCCCAAATATTCTGTTGAATGTAGAAAATAATCCATTCTGAAAGATGGCAACTCAATTCTGGAGTCAGTCCACCACAGGGCCAGGTCTTCCCTCTTCCTTTTCCCCTTCCCAAATGCTTCCTGGAGTCTTCTGTGCCCATAGCATATCCTGGGCCAGTCTTGGGAATCAATGCTGCTCCTGGGTCATGAATAGACAGTGGCCATTCTCAGCTATCCAGTTTTCCTGGCAGATTTAATGTAGTTCTCATGTGCCAGTGATGCAGTGCTGACTTTCAGAGGCTGCCCAGGGGCCCAAGGCAGCAAGACCCCAGCAGCTGTGAGGGAAGGAGGTCTGAATCAGGAGACGCTTCTGCACACAGCTGAATTCTTCTCCTTACCCAGATAGCAAAGCACTAAGCTGTGCCATCCTCTTCCCAGAGGTCAAGAAGGACTATCTGGTTTCTTTGCACTCCTGTCTGGGAAGTCACAGTCACCATCACAGTCACCATCCCAGGACCTCTTCAGCTGCTAACCTCCTCGATAGGTAGGGTTCTGGCTGGTTCTGGCAACTTAATCCTTTATTTTACAATGTTTGAAAAGTCTTTAAGGATCAGGAGCAGAATTCAGATTTCTATTTCACATTGAATTCATCCTGGTTCCTTTGAAAATCAACCCAGTTCATCAAAAGCCTCAAATACACTAATGCAATTTTCTATCTTCCTCCTCTTAGATCAAAGTCTTTTTGTTGTTGTTGTTGTCGTTGTTGTCCCAGGCTGGCCTGGAACATCCCATGTAGCTGAGGCGATCCTGAGTTTCTGATCTTCTCGCCTCAGCTTCCATGATACTGGGGTTACGATGGAGGATCCCCGTACCCAATTTATGAGGTACTGGAGATGGAACCAGGTCCTCCCGCATGCTAGACAAGCAATCTGCCAACTGTGTGAGAGCTGTAACCCCAACCCTGACTTTAAATTTTAAGGGGTTTTCTACTTGGTTCTACTATTTTGTTTTTGTAAAACCATTTTGGATGGCATTATTATTTTTTTCTGTTTTTTAATTAATCACTTTCTGTTTTGATCAGACTACTGCTTTTTAGAGCTTTATCTTACATTTATTTTGCATTTAAAATTCTTTTTTGAGAGGAATAATTAATTTGTTTTTCTTTTAAAAATAATAATAGATCCCAGAATTTCTGAGCGTGGCCTTGCTACCCACCAGAGGTTTTGAAATCTGGTGTTATTATCGTTATTTTCAAAACATCCTTTAATGACAGGTTCCATTTCCTTTCTTACCCAGGAATTATTCTGAAGGATATTGCTTAATTTCCTGGCATTAGAATTCTACTATTTAATATTTTTTCTTACTAATTCTTTGTGTTGCTAGATTATAGTTAAAGGTAATTTACATTTATGAATTTAACAACATTTTGTTTATGGCCTTGTTTGCTATCTTAGTTTAGAAGCGATCCACACATGTTTTAAAGGAATATGAATTAGGTGTTTGTTAGGAAGCTGATGATTGGTTCCTCTGTGTTCATTAGATTAATCAATTTCTTCTCAGTTTCTAGTTTCTTTTTTTCTTATTCTTTTTTTCTTGAGACAGGGTCTCCCTGTATTCCCAGCTGGCCTAGTATTCTCTATTTAGACCATTTCTCACAGAGATCTACCTGGCTCTGCCTCCTGCATGCTGGGATTAAAGGCATGCACCACCACACCTAGGTCTCTTTTTGAAAATACTTTTCTTCTTCTTCTTCTTTTTCTTCTTCTTCTTCTTCTTCTTCTTCTTCTTCTTCTTCTTCTTCTCCTCCTCCTCCTCCTCCTCCTCCTCCTCCTCTTCCTCCTCCTCTTCTTCCTCCTCTTCCTCCTCCTCCTTCTTCTTGTGTGTGTGTGTATGTATGTATGTACATATATATGTGTGCATGCATGTGGAGGTCAACAGACAAATCTGAAGAGTCCGTCCTCTCCTTCTAGCATGGGGATCCTTGGACTGGAATGCAGATGGTCCGGCCTGGGAGGCAGCACCTTCACCCACTGAGACATCTCATCGGCCCATCTTGATTTCTTTTTTTTTTTTTTGTCTTTTCGAGACAGGGTCTCCCTGTAGCCCCAGCTGTCCTGGAACTCTCTCTGTAGACAAGGCTGGCCTTGAACTCACAAAGATCCTCCTGCCTCTGCCTCCCAAGTGCTAGGATTAAAGGCGTGCGCCACCATACCCGGCTTGATTTCTAAGATTTCATTTTTTTATATTTAGCTGCTGTTTTGTGTGGCATATAAACATTTAGAAACCTGTCTTCTTTGTGATTTGCATCTTATATTAATAAAATATACTATAGAATGCTTTTTTAAATCCTCTCTGATCTAAGTATTGCCATTCCTGTGTGAATTTTTGCTTATGTTTTCATTTGTGTACTATGCTTTCTTGCATTCTTTTTGCGTGAGAGGGTGAACAGCCTATTGCCACTGTGCCCAGAGCAGATTTACAACCCACAGAAAAGAGGAAGCAGAGAGGTCTATACTTACAGCTATCTGGGTACTAAACTAGGGGGGGAAGTCTTCCTCATGGTGCCAGGGTAGACCAGGTCTGGGTGTAGCATCCTAATTCCTAGAGACAGAGACGTTATAAAACCACCCCCCATCCACCTCCCCATGCTCAGTCCCAGCTTTAAAGAGATAGTTACTAGTTGGGCGTGGTGGTGCACGCCTTTAATCCTAGCACTCGGGAGGCAGAGGCAGGCAGATCTTTGTGAGTTCAAGGCCAGCCTGGTCTACAGAGTGAGTTCCAGGACAGCTAGGGTACAGGGAGACCCTGTCTCGAAAAGACCAAAAAAAATAAATAAATAAATAATTAATTAAAAAGTAAAACTGAGGGAGGAAGAGTGTGAGAGGGAGGGAGAGAGAAAATAGTGAAGCAGGTATCGGTCCCGTTCCGTCCTCCATCTTCCCATCCCTCCCGGGCAGTGTCTGCTCCAAGTCTCATTTGTTCATAGCTCATCAACGCTGTTCTTTGGCTGAAGGGCAAGAGCCTGGAGATGAGGGTGGGGCCATGCCTCTCTTGATGCTCAGGGCATCGCACGCGCTCTGCTTTTATATAATTGTAGGTTTGTGGAGGGCAGGGGCTGTGGAGCCTCTGGGATCCATGNCAGGGTTCTGTGCGTCAGCATTGCTGGAACCTCTGTGAGGTCGGGGCTCTGCCCTCAGCCTCTACCACTACGTAAACCAGACTCCATCTGATCATAAATCTATTTCAGAGAAGGTAAGATTTTATCTCACACCACAGCAGCAAGGAGAGGAATGAGTTATTTCAAGCATATCTTATAGACTCCATGTCAAACTTCTATATTTTCAAATATCAACACAAAATTTCACATACTCAATGACATTTTTTTGGCTTTGTCGAGACAGGGTCTCCCTGTAGCCCCAGCTGTCCTGGAACTCACTCTGTAGAGCAGGCTGGCCTTGAACTCACAAAGATCCGCCTGCCTCTTCCTCCCGAGTGCTAGGATTAAAGGCATGCGCCACCACGCCCGGCTCTTTTTTTTTTCCGTGCTCCCCTCTGTAACCTCCCTTGCTCACCTCTCCCCTGAGCTGGCTGACTGCAGCAGCATTAAATGCTGGCTTTCTGATCAGGTTAAGGGAAAAAGGGGAAATGGACTCAATCTCTCACCCTTTACAATAAGAGGGTTTGGGACAGGCATTTTGGTTTGGGGGATTCTTGGCAGATTCTTGGGTTTAAGCAATGAAGGGATGAGTCACTATGGGGGTCTTCCTGGGACCTGAGGCTGGCCTTTGGGGAGGGAGGAAGGGACAGGGGTGTAAATGCTTGTTTCTGCAGCCCCTCAGCATACCAGCAGGAGGAAGCTTCACCTAGCTCTCCAGCCAAGGGAGGAGAAGGAGAGAGCAGAGGGCTGTCTTGGGCTGGGAGCTGGAACAGCATGGCTCTAGATAGGCTGGTCCTGGATGTCACCTTGATCTAGCTTCCTGTCACCTGTTTGCTTCACTAGTGTTAGGTTATAAAAAGGCCACACCTCCAGCCTCCAGATAAAAAGGCACATGAGGCTTAAGTCACTCCAGGAACATGCTTTACTTCCATGTGGGCTGCCAGCGCAGGCCGCCTGCAGACACGTGGTGGAACATGAGCAGCATGGCAGGGGCAAGATGGCGACCAGGGCCCACCCATTTATAGCCATGGGGCGGGGCCTCAGGTACAGAGGAAAAGGTCAGAAGATTGACAGATTCTGGAGGAAGTGGGCGTCTGTGTGCCCCTAGGGATTCTGGGAAGTCCAGACCTAACATTCTAGCCTTTTGCTTATGATAAGGAAATGAGACACTGTTCTCTCTTCTGTATCTGCTTCAAGGCTGATGGGGGGGTGAAGTCTTGGGGGAACAGCTGTCAGGCTGGAGGGTTAGAATCCAGTTTCCCATTTTGGCTGCTCTGGGTGCTCTGACCGGTGGTTTTGGCTCAGATAGATAGTGGCCAGTACTTAATGGACATTTTCTCTGCAACTGAAAAGACAAGCTGGCTGAGTATACCAATGCAGCAACTTCACAGTACCAACGAAGGGGGGGCTTCTGGGTGCATTAGCAATTGGAGGGTCCCTTTCTAGGCTCTGCAGAGGGAGAGGACCTGTAGCCTGGTTTGGGGAATTGGAAAAATGTTTTAGTACACAATGAGGGCCAGCTTTAATACACAGGGCTCCAGAATGAGAGCCATAACCATGAGAATATAAAAGGTGGTATTTTCTGGCATGGCACAGTAAATCTTTCACCTATCTCTGAGATATTTTCTAGCATGACACAGTAGGTTCCTAACTTGGCACAGTAGGTCTCTTACCTATCTCCATTTTCTAACATGACACAGTAGGTTCCTAACTTGGCACAGTAGGTCTCTCACCTATCTCTATTTTCTAACATGACACAGTAGGTTCCTAACTTGGCACAGTAGGTCTCTCACCTATCTCTATTTTCTAACATGACACAGTAGGTTCCTAACTTGGCACAGTAGGTCTCTCACCTATCTCTATTTTCTAACATGACACAGTAGGTTCCTAACTTGGCACAGTAGGTCTCTCACCTATCTCT